>JAVSCE010016744.1:0-178518 GCA_032199065.1 Smutsia gigantea
CACCTTGGAGTCCTGCAGCACCGACTTCCCACAGGCGGCCTGCACCGTCACGCGCACGTCCCCTGGGTCTGCAAACCGCGTGGTCACCGAGTTCTCCAGGGAGAGCAGGGGCTGCAGGGCACAGGCTGGGGTCAGGGCCATGGGAGGGGGCGGGGCAGGAGAGCGGGCACACTGCGGAGGCTCGCTGCTCCCTGCTCTCATCGGATGCCCATGCGGGGCAGCAGCAGTGCTGGGGCAGGGCCGGCCCCAGGTTAACACAGCAGCCACACCCCCAGGGCGCCTCCTTCGCAGATGATTCAGGAGGCCCAACGTAGCTGCAAGGCTGGCTTCAGCTACTGACCCCACTTCATCTTCCCAAACCCACACTTGGCTGTGTGCTGTGTACGAGCTGGGGTACCTTCCCCCTGGGCCCCTGGGCCCGGCTCGTGCCCACGCTGTGGGCTGGGGTACACTGTCAGGACTGGGTGGCAAGCAGATAGGGAGACAGGCGCTGGGGAGTTCGCGGACCTGCCCATAGAGCTCGGCTGGAAATGAGCGAGCTGCAATTCGAACCCAGAGCCCAGGCTCCTTCCTCGGCCTGGCCCTCTCCAGAGAAGCACAGTCCTAAGCTCACAGCCTCTCCCTCCCGGGTCTCCACGTCTGGGCCCTCAGCCACTGTTTGGGGTCTGTGCTTGGGGTCTGGGCTGCAGTTTGCTGAATGAGTGAAGGATGCCTCTCCCTGGCTCTGGAGGACCCCCCAGGCTGAGGATGGTCACAGTTGCCTACAAAGGTCTTCAGGACCTCCTACCAAGTTTCTGTGTGTGGCTTCCTACTGCTTACAGCATATGATCCAGGGTTCTGGGTAGGCTTCTGAGATTGGGTCCAGCCCCAGGGATGCCTCCGCCATGAAGCTGTCCCTGACTACCCTTACTTGCAAACTAGAAATGGCCTGGTCTCTCCTGAAACCTCATACACCTCACCCCTTCCTGTGACACACAGCATGCCCTAACTCGGCACCTACTTGGTTCACATCTCTTTCCCCTGGAAAAGGCAGGATCCTATGTCCACCACACTCAGACACAGCTGGACCCGCAGCAGACACGCACGGTGAGAAGAAAGGGTGCTGTGTGCTTGCCTCTCCCGCACAGCGCTGCACAACGGGACTTCTCCCAGGATCCAGGGCTGTGCCCTGTGCCCACTCACCACCCGGGGGACCTGCGGGGCCGGCATACCTGCAAGCTGTGGCCGATCCACCAGTAGAAGATGGTGAGGTTGGGGTTCAGGGGCAGGAGCACGGCTGTGAGGTTCACCTCCTGGTTGATGCCAATGACAGGGGGCACTTCAAGAAAGAGTGCCTGCAGGGGGGCTGTGGGGCCCAGGAAAAGGTCAGGGGTTAGAGGGCATCTGGGTCCTAGCCAGTTCAGAAGCTGCTTAATGGTCACTGTCACCATAAACTTCACCACCACCACTACCAATCCTAGTGGTGCCGACCACCAGGGTGGCGGACTCGAGCCCAGCCCGCCTGCCTCCCGGCTGTGCTTCCCAAGGTCCAGGTTCTCTCTGTCACAGGGGGCGAGGGACTTACAGTTGACCCGGACAAACAGCACCGCCTCGTCATGCCCTGCTCTGTTCTCCGCCCTGACAGACACGCGGTACACGCCGGGGCTCTCGTAGCGATGCCGGACGGGCTCCCCAGTCAAAGTAAGATTCACGTACATGGCCTTGAAGCCGTCCCCGAGATCCACCTGGTACTCGGTGGTCAGGACATCCCCCTGCAGGAGCACCAAAGGCCACTTAGGAGTGGACCAAAATACTAAGGGGCCGGCGGGCTCACTGACTCCCTCACTCCTGTCCTCTAAACAAGTGGCCCTGGGGACCCCAAGAAACCACATCTCTTCTGCCCTTGGGCTTTGCCTGGAGTGCCAGGCTGACGTTACTGAAGCCCAGGAAAGCTGAACACCGGCCCTGCTGTGAGGGAGAGGGGGTCTCAGGGCTGGGGCGAGGTCAGGCGCAGTGAGGGCCAGGGAGACCCCAGAGCCAGAGGGCGAGGAGGGCAGGTCTCAGTGACACGGCTGCAGAGAGACCCCCCGGCGAAGGCTCTCGGCAGTGTCCTGGAGACTAAGGGGCACTATTTCCCGTTCTGTGACACTGTGGCTCCTCGGTTCTTTGCTGTCACTCTGTGTGGAGCCAGGGACGATGCTGTGCCCAGAGGAGTCCCCTGACTGCTGCCTCTCCTGCCATCAACCACCCAGCAAGCTGTCCGGTCGCCCAGTGAGTCCCTGCATGAGCATTACCGTCAAGACACGCGGTTCCCTCAGAGAGCTGCGGGAAACTGAGTGAAGGGGGTGATAAAACCTTTCCAACTTTATAACCAGAAAGAGCTCCTGCTCAGTCTCATATCCCACCAGCCTCTGTCCCCGCTCCCAGCATCCTTTCCTGGATCCCAGCCCCCCGCGGGACACCCAGAACACCATTCCTAGTGAACAAGAATGAAACAAGATTGCCACTAACCGCTCAGCAGCCCTCTAATTACACACCTGCCAAACCTTAAAACCTGATCAGACATTTCTACACAAATTATGTTCATTTAACTTTCACAAATTCAGTGTGATGGGCCTACTAGCACCCCCACCCCCATTCATGTCCACCCAGAACCTAAGAATTTGGAAATAGGGTCCTTGCAGACCCTACTTTGTAATTAATTAAGATGAGGCTACCTGGAGCAGAATGGGCTCTAATCGAATGCCTGGGGTCCTTATAGGAGAAAGGAGAGGGGGCTTCCAGACAGGGGCAGGGCCTGTGAGGACACTGGCACAGCTGGGGGGGGGGGGGCGGCCACAGCCCAGGGTCCCTCGCAGCAGGGCCAGAGTTCAGCTCTCCTGGGCTTCAGCAGCTCCTGGGCCACATTGCATTTGTCAGCCTGGCACTTCAGGTGAAGTCCAAGGGCAGAAGAGACGTGGTTCCCTGGGGTCCCCAGGGCCACTCGTTTAGAGGACAGGAGTGAGGGACTGAACCCAAACACACAGCCCAGGAGTACCCAGAGCCCCAGAAACCAAGGAGACAGCAAGGGGCCTCCCCTGGAGCCTTCAGAGGGAGCTCAGCCCTGTCGACACCTTGATTTTGGACTTCTAGCCCCAAACCATGAGTGAGGACCACTGTGCTGCCTTAAGCCCCCATTTGTGTGCTTTGTCACTGCAGCCCCACACAGCTGCGTCCACACGTGGGTGAGTGTTCTGTTGTCCTGCCCAGTGGGTCACACCACTGTGGCTCCACGAGTCCAGAACCAGGCAGGCTGGCTCACCGGCCAGGGATGGAGGCAAGTCGGGGCAGCTCTCAGGTCTGCCCTGCTCAGGGGGGTCTTTCTGCACTGCACCCCAGGAAGCGGAACCAGGACCTGCGGCTTTGACCCGGGCAGGGCCCTGGTCTGCATTACCAGGCTGATGCACATTTAACATTTAAACATTTTACTGGGTTAAAATGACTTGTTATTTTTTCCCTATCAGGAAAGTATAGTAGAATCTCAGTGCAGAAAACAGGACATACAGAGGACCAGGAGGAGGAGGAAAGAGGAAACACATAGTGCTCTCTGTGCACGCCTCGCACATTTCACACGGCTTTGCTGTTGTTTGCTCCCTGCTGGCCGCGGCAGGATCATTTAAATGTGTTTTTCTGGGACAGCTGCCAATCACACATAATTGTAAGGAATAATACACAGAGATCCTGCTATCCTGCCCTGAGTTTCCCCCAATGCCAACATCTTGCAAAACTCTAAGATAACAGCTAGGATGTGGACATTGGTCCAGCCAGGACACAGCACACGTGTGTCACCCAGGGTTCCCTCCTGCCGCCCTTTCATAGCCACACCCACCTCCCACCAGAACATCCCTGACTCCCCGGCAACCATTCTCCATTTCTAGAATTTTGTCATGTTGAGAATGTCCTATGAAGGGAATCAGACAGTATGGAGTCACTGGGATTGGCTTCCCTTATTTGATCCCATTCATTCAAGGTCAGGTGACGGTGTGTATCAATGACCTGCTCCTTCTGACTGCAGGGCAGAACTCCACGGGTGAGTGTCCACGGCGTGTTTAATCACACATCCCCAGAGGGAGTCTGGGCTGTTTCCAGTTTCTGGCTTTTGTAAATACAGCCTCTGTGAACATTTGTGTACAGGTATTGGTGTGAACCCAAGTCATCATTTCTCTGGGATAAATTTGCCCAGGGATGCACCTGCCGACTCACATGGTGGTTGCACATTTAGGTTTTTAAGGAGCTGCGGAACGTTTCCAGAGTGGCCGTACTGTGTAACATCCCCACCAGCCAGGTGTGAGGGCTCTGGCTTGTCGCATCCTCACCAGCACTGGGGCCCTGCCATTTCCTGCTGTAGCCATCCGGACAGGGGTGTGGTGATCTCACAGTAGATTTGCTTTGCACTTTTCTCCTGCTTTTTGCCATCAGTACGTCCTTTCCAGTGAAACGCCACTTTGTGTCTGTCTCTTGTTTTCTAATGGATTGTCTGCTTTCGTCCTGAGAGTTCTTTGTGTATTCTAGGAACTGGTCCTTGTTGGACATACAGTTTGCAAATATTTCCTCTGTAGCTTGCCTTTTCATCTGAACGGGATCTTCACAGAGCAGAAGCATCTAATTCTGACAAAGTCCAGTTCATTGAATTTCCTTTATGATGTTACTTTTGGTGTCAACTCGGAGAACTCTTTGCTCGGCTGGATGGTGTATTTCCTTTTTCCTGAAAGATGTATAGCTCTCCCCTTTCCCTGGAAGTCTGGGGTCCCTTCTGAGTTGATTTGCATTGGGTGTGAGGTTGTGGGCGAGGTCGTGCTCACCGGAGGCCTGTCTACTGTGCCATCCTCCCCCACCAAGACGCCTTTGCTCCCACGCCAAAGTCAGCTGGGCACACTTATGTGGATCTATTTCTGGGTTTTCTATCAGATTTTATTTTTAATTCTTAGATATTTACAGATCTTGGGCCCCCAAATCAAGCTTCCACACCCAGCTTGACCCATGTGAGAGGGTGCGTGTGTGACGTACGTGTGTGTCACTGTAGAGGCGTGTCTCTGTGAATGTGTGTGAACACCTGAGTATGTGTGAGTGGTCACCCTGCAGTGTGTGTGAGCCGGCAAGCGTGTGTGAGTGTGCCCGTGTGTGCCCGCCCCAGCCCCTCATTCCCCCCACTCCGCCCCAAAGCTTCCAGGAGGAAACCAGCCGCCTCCTCCAGACAGCGGTGCACCCCAGGGACCTTGCCGTTCCAAGAGCACCTTTCCATCACTGCCCTCACCTCACTGACCCCAGCCCCGTGCTGCTGCAATCAGGGGTCCAGCCCACTGGGGTGGCAGGCTCACAGACCTGGCCCATCCTGGCTCCCGTGGGGATTCAAGGATGCGATGGAGCAACCAAGATTACCATCTCTAGGGGGCAGCAGAGAGCTATTTTCCCTGGAAGTTGGTGCTGGAACTGGGGGCAGCAGCTGGGTCCACTCTGAGAGTCCCAGGGGCCCCAGGCTAGGTCGGCGGCTTTGTCTGCTCAAAACACTGCTGGGAACAGGGCCACCTCACCCCGACCCCAGGGCCCCTCTGGGCCTGGAGAGTGACTCTCAAGGCCAGGCTCTCACGGGACCAGGGACAGGTGGGACCCGGCACCAGCCTGGGACCAGCTCTACTCTGGGGTCTACGTACTGGGCACCGTCCACGTGGAGTCCCAGGCCGGGGACCTAATGCCAGCTCCTCCACTGGTTGCTCTTTGGCCTTGGGTGAGTGACTGAGTCCGTCTGAGCCTTGGCTTCCCCAGCTCTAACATGGGCGGACAGGAGCACGTCGGGCGAGGCCGTGGGCTGGGCGAAGGAGGCACCAACAGCGGGAACTCACATGTGGAGCTCGCGTCCTTGGCCTCAGTTTCCCCATTTGCACTAGACACAAGTCCCTGCTTCCCAATACCAAAGACTTTTGTCATCATCACCCTGCCCGCCTTAGCACCAAATTTTGAAGAACATCTAAATAAAGCACAGGCAGGCAGTTTTAAAGCTGAACTTCCTTCATTCAATGTATTTGTCAACCCAAGGTGCAAACGCCCAGTGGAGTGGCCCGCCCGACAGCTGGGAATTCCGGGGCCGGGGGAGGGTGTCTCTCCAGTGGGAACAGGAGGCTCTGCCTTCAATGTAGTCTTTTCTACAGTTTTGAAAGATTTCCTACATGCTTGTAAGTTTTTCTAATTTCTGTTTTTGAATGTTCTACAATGAGTATTTTTACTTCTGTATTAAGAAAAGCAAGCATGCTGTAGATAATTTTAAAAGACTAGATGGAAATACAAAAATTAACAGTTGTTAGCTTGGGGGAGCAGGGTTTTTGGTGATATTTATATTCTCGATATTTTTGTGTGTTTTCAAGTTCTCTACAATGAGTAATACTATTTTTAAAATCAGAAGAAAACATTAACACTTGTACTAAAGACAAAAAGGGAGAGGCAAGGAGTGAATTTATGTATTTTCATATCTTATGTAAATTTAAATATACACCCATCTGTGTATATCTATCATTTATCTATCTACTTCTATTATCTATCGTCTATCTCCGCCTCTCTCTATGTATCTATTTATCTACCTACTTAAGAATTTATCTTGTGTTGTGAGATTATAGGTCTTTATTTTTTTAATTTTCTGCTTTCCTTAAGATTCCAAATTAACTAAACCAATATAATTAGAGGTTTAAAAAATGTTAGTGCCACACACAGGAATGAATGAACCGTACATGGCAGTCCAGTGCACACAAACACACCTACACAGAAATGGCGGGAACCGTGTCTCCCTTACCGCTGTTGCCTGCATGCCGACAGTCCCTGTCCCTGTGCCCTTCTGCTCTTTTCTGGGTTTCCTATTTGATTTTGTCAGTGCCAGTCTGGACCCAGGAAGGGCCCACTGTTCCCTCCTGCAGTTTGGAAAGGGCTGGTCTAAAGGATGCTGCTCTAAGCCACTGGGAGGCAGAGAGAACTCCCGCCCGCACACGTGTCCTGTTTGCCTGGTGGTGGTGGCCCTGCACGGTCACCCCCGGGGCGCCTGGTGGGACGGCCGCCACTCACCTGCTCCTGCCGCACCACGAACAGGACGTCCTCTCCAGGCCGCACGGCCACCGCCTCACCGCGGATGCTGACCTGCAGGCCCCGGGGTGGCGTGAGGGGACACTGCACCTGCGCCGGCTTCTGCTGCAGGTCCACCCCGCCTTCGCACACGTTGGACACGACCTTCCGGTACCTGCGGTCAGACAGGTGTCAGAGTCTGCACTTAGAGGCAGTTGGGGGCGGGCCTGCATCCTGGGCAGGGACTTGCTCGTCACTGAGGAATGGTGCTTGGGTTGCGACCTCTGTTCCTCGCTCCATCCCCTCTGGCTCCATCAGCCGCTCTGACCCATTACTTATCGTGATCATAGTAACACCCCTTGGGGTTGCGGCGGGTGCATGATTGAAGGGGCCGGGCTGAACCTGGGGGCCGGGCTGAGAAAAGTGGTCCCCAGGAGGACAGAGAGCTTGGGTGGGGCGTGCACCATGGGCTACAGGCCAACACGCCTCTCTCAGGGTCCCTTTCCTCATTACCGAGAGAGCTGGACTGGAGGACGCCTGATTCATGCACGACTCATTCCTACCATGTGTATTTACAGAGCATCTACCATGTGCCAGGCTCTGGGGTACTGGGTGATCGCACGGAGCCCCTGCCCTAGCAGGGCACATGTCTGGGCAGTGGTAGGTGGCATCAAAGAGTCTCCTGCATCAGGTAACGTCGTGACTGCAAAGTGCTGGGAAGCGGCTGCCTCTGGGAATCTGGCCCCTGAGAAAGGGACTTCCAGCTGGGACCAGCAGAGGGAAGACCATTCAGGGGAGCAGGCCCAGTGTGTGCAAAGGTACTGTGGTGGGTGGCCAGAGCCAGAGTGGGGGACAGGTGGGGGATGAGGCTGGAGGGGGGGCAAGGCCTTCTGGGCTCTTGTAAACCTTTTAAGGGACCTGGGAAACCACCGCAAGGGCAGGAGCATCAGTCTTGCCATTTCTGACGCTCCCTCATGCTGCCCTGGACACTGGGTCCCACTGAGCGTCACTGCCAATGTGCCTGGGCATGCCTGCCTCCCCAGCCTGGCGCCCCTCCTGCCCTCACTGAACACACACTCAGAAGTCTACCAGGCAGCACACATTTGATTAGGTTGGAAGAAAATGCACCCCCTGAGGGCTTCCCACCTGAGCACCTCGGGGCCCAGGGTGTGCAGATGGCATGCAATGAAACTCTTCACCCTCGACGTGGGTCCCGGCTCTGACACTTCAGACAGGAGTCTCTACTTGCCAGGCCTTGGTGGGTGCCCGATGGACGGATGGATGCGTGACGGAAGAAAGGGAGACAGACGGAGAGATGGAAGAAGAAATGGGTGGGTGGATGATGGACGGAGGGATGGAAGGATGGACGGATGGATGCATGACTGGAAGGAAGGGAGATGGATGCACAGACGATGGGTCGATGGTGGGGTTTATGCCGCCCAGGCCAAAGCCTGCAATTTCTGGCCCTGCTTCAACAGGCTCAGCCCAGTTCCTTCCCCAGGGACGGTAATGGGGGTTTTCTAAAAAACCCATAGGCTTTTTCTTCCCTCTCAAAACTTCTTCAGTGGGAAATAGGGACCTTAATATACAGCATGTTCGAGGCCCTGTGGAGTGCAGGCCCCCAGCTTTATGTGCTGACATCGTCAGATGATGTTAACTGTTCATAAGTGAGGTGCTCAGCCTCTGGCATCCTGATGCTCACACCTGCTGAGCGCTTTGTCCTTGTGCACGGCCTGTGTTCATCACACCTCATGCTGAAGAAGCACCTGCTGCGTGTGGTGGAGCATACAGTCCAGCAGGGGGGACTGGTGGCTGAGTGAGGACAGTGACCAGGATGTGTGCCACAACAGAGGTAGGCTCAGGGTCCCAGGCTGGTGGTCAGGGAGGGCTTCCCGGAGGGAGTGAGACCTGAAGGGAGCGTGAGCGCCTCCAGCCTGGCTCACTTGGTGTTGGTAATGGGGGAGGAGGCTGGCCCTGCGGGGACCCCAAAGGACCACAGGAGGGGTGTTACTTCCTCAGGTGGGCTCGGCGCCTGCAGCAGGTGTGAGCTAGGGCACCTTGGACCTTCTCTGCTCATTGCTCTATGTTCAGAGCCAGCTCGAGCCATCTTTCCCCCTGACCCTGGCCTGCATGGGTTCAGTTTGGAGGACCCTGTGGAGTCAGTGTCTGGGGTGGCTCTCAGGAGCTCAGCAGACAGGATGGCCCAGGGCTGACTTCGCTTTCCACGGCTCTGCCCCCAGAGGCAGGTGAGGAGAGGGTACCACACTCACCCGACACTGCTGCTGTAGGTCTGGCCCAGGACACAGTCGGCAGGTGGGGACAGGGGGTTAAACCAGAAGTTGGCGAAGCACTTGGTGTCGGACTCCGAAGAAGGGGCGCGCTCAAACCCGTAGTCGCTGGGAGGAAAGAACAGAGGTCAGAAGGCAAGCATGGGGGGGAGGGGGCCAGCCCTGGATGGGGACCTCACAGAGAGGGCCTGCTATGCACCCGCCGTGGGGACAGAGGCAAATCCACAGGGCTCCGTCCCAGCAGGGAGATGGTCCAGGTGGGAAGGGATGCAAAGGGGATTCTAGGAACTTGCAGGAATGCACTGAGCCCAGCCTGGGTGTCCTGGAGGGTTGCTTGGAGAAGGTGAGCTGAATCTCAAAGGAAGAGAGGGCGACATCCGGGGAAGAGGGGAGGGCAGTGTGCGTGGGGACTGTCCCCTTCAGCGCTGGTGCAAGGAGTTACTGGTGGAGGTGGCAGGGACTAAGGGCACAGGGTGGCAAGGGGTGAGGATGGCTGGTGGGCAGGCGGCGGGCCAGGGACCTCATGATCCAAGTTCTGGAACTGACGTTCTCCCATGGGCAGGGGGCAGGGCAGGGGCCCTCAGCAACCTCCCTGGATGGAGGAGAAGGGGCTGGGGGCTGCCCTCACCTATTCCTAGTATCAACTCCCACCTATGTGCAGGCCACCTGTGGTGGTTTAAAAATTCACCACGAATTCTTTAATGCCGTCCTTGGGTGGGGGCCGGACTTAGGACCCAATTCTAGTGCCCAGATAAGGCAGAGGGAGGAGTGTGGTGCTGGGGCCAGGCCGCCCAGGGCAGGGTGGTCTCTGCTCCCCCTTATCGCCCCGGCTAGGCAGCTGGTCACGCCGGAGCCTTGTGGAGGACAGAGGAGCGCAGGCCTCACCAGAGGAAGTCCGAGTCGCGGCACCTGCACACCCGGGCCGTGCGCGCCGACGTGAAGCTCCGACCCTTGACGCACCAGGCTGCCGGCTTTCTCCTCCGGAAGCTCCTCTGCTGGCCCATGAGGCAGCGCTCGCCCTGCGGAGAAGCCGCGGCAGGGCTGGCCCAAGAAGTGCGGGCCCCTCTGCACCGCCTGCGCTGTGGATTTCGCCCGTCCCGGAAAACGCTGGGGCTGAGCCGGTGTGCCCTCCATGGGTGGGGAAGCCGAGGCCCGGCCGGGAAGGGCCAGCACTGGGCCATCCCAGCCCACAGCACTCACTGGGCACCCACTGGGCACAAGCTCCCTCCAGACTGATGGGTCACAGGGCTGCTGGGAACCAGGGCCCCTTGCAGAAGCTTGGGGGAGTCTTGGCCTCCAGAGCTCACGAGGACACGCAGTAGGTCCTCAGCCAACAGTCAGAACAGGGTCAGGGCCTGTGGACCTGCATCCCCTGCGTGCACTGGAGACCCCTGCCCCGCCCAGCCCAGGCACCAAGGAGGTGCAGGGCGGACATCCAGAGCCATCGGTGTTCTGGGAAGGCCTCTTGGCGGAAGAGAAGTGCCTGTGGCCTCGCTGGAGGGCGACATGGACAGGAGAGGGGCCCACCCTCCCACCCAGATGGGCCCAGCCACCTGCAGGTCAGTGAGGTCCCAGGAGCCATAGTCCTCCTCACTGCACGGCCTGGAGAAAGAGGGCCGGAAATCCACCTTGACCAGCTCCCAGTCGGAGCGGAAGCTGATGTGGCCAAAGACACTGGGGAGGAAGAGGGAAGAGGCGGGCAGCCACCTTAGTTTGGCCCATCGTGTGTGCAAACCGTTCCCCTCGGTGCCCCTGCGCAGTGGGCCAGCGGTGTGTCTCCTGCCCTGTCTGGGCTGCCCGGGGCCTAGAATCACTGCCTGGGGCTGCAGGCATCTAGCGTTGGCCTCGGTGTTCCCACAGCTAACGTGATCTGGGGCCCGTCGGCTGCCTTGGTGGGGGCCCTCCCATGCAGCCCCCGTGATGGACGAGGAGCGGGGGTGTTAGGGGCAGGACGGCCCTTGCTTCCAGTTTGCAGAATGACGTGTGGCCAGACAGCTGCAGCAGGCGCTGCCGGCTTCTCCCCGCCTTCCTCCCAGCCTCCGCCGGCCTGGGCCCCGGGGACACAGTGCTGCAGAGCTGGGCCGTGGGCTGTGCATCACCAGACAGAAGCAGCAGTCCGAGGAGAAGCAACGTAATGGCGCTGGCTCAGAGCGGGCAGGTGGAGGAAGCAGGGGAGAGGGGCGCCACGTGGGCTCTGCAGAGGCCAGCCATTACGGAGCACCCACAGTGTGCGAGAGGCTCCGGGTATGCTGCCTGGCCTAATCCTCACCCCAGCCCAGTGAGAGGAGGCCACCTCCATTTGACAGGAAGGAAAACTGGTCACAGAGAGGGCGAGTAACTCGCCCAAGGTCACACAGCTTGTCTGTGCCATTTCTTCTCCCTCAGCATTCAGCAGGCATTTGCTGAGGGCCTACAGGTGCCCAGATCTCTTCCTTTCTGGAAGGGCTGCTATTTAAGGGGCTTCTTCCTGGTGCTTCACACTTGGTCTTCAAGAGGACCGAAGAGGGGGTCCAGCCTGTACTGCTGTCCAGTCTGTAGCACTCAGGACATATCACCAGAGGTCAGGCATTTGGGTGGGGGAGGTGACGCACCCTGATGTGGTCTTGGTCCCCTGCCAAACACATTGGCAGGTACTGGATACTTGAGGGGGTGAATCAATGATCTAAATAGATGCAAACCTTTCTAGGCTGGTGGCTGAGAAAGGTCTTGGAGTGTTTTCTTGGGGACATGATAACTGACTCTGAAGGTCCAAGGCTGATACTGGAAGAGTGGTTTGGCCCCACGGAGCAGCTCTGAACCAGGCGGGGGATAATACCAATTCACTCTGTCTGTGACCTTGGGCAGACATGGCATTCCCTCTCGGTACGTTGTTCCTTGGCTTCAAAATGGGGACAGTAACACTGGCCTTTTGGGGTGGATGATGGATTGTGCAGGATGCCGGCACATGGCAGGGGCCTCACACATGCTTATGCACATACACACAGGCACACACATTACCGCTGCTGCCCAAAGCAGGTCCACCAAGTAGATGCTGTTCTTCATTTCACAGATAAAACCCCAGCCCCTGCAGGCTGGCAAGTGCCTCCTCTGTACCTTGCAGCCCCTGAGCCTCCCCTGTGGCTGGTCCCCTTGCACTCCGACCACTCTGAGAGGGTGCAGCTGGCTGATGGCTCTCCACATCCTTGTATTCTCCTTCCTCTCTGTCCAGCGATGGCCCTGGCATCTGGAGGCGCCTCTCTGGTCCTTCCAGCCCAGGCCCACAGTCCCACTCGGCTCGCCCCTCCTGGTGGTCAGGAGCCCTTGGTGCTCTCCCAGGAGCAAGCAGTAGAGATGGAGCCCTGGCCAGGGGCACGTGTCCACGCCTGTTTCTACATGGCCTCACCCAGCTGCTCCTGAGACACTGCTTCCAACAGGTATGGGAGGCCTGGGAGGTGTGGGTGGCGGGGACCACAGCCATGGCGGTGTCCTGCCTGCCTGCTGGGATCTGATGCGCTGTGTCCTGATGGTGGCCCTCCTGCCAGAGTATCGACAGGCGAGGGGTCTTCTTTGCCACACTGACTTCCTTCCCCAACGAAGCCTGTGGGGTTGGCTATTCAACAGGGTGTTCTTTAGGGGAGACAGCCAGGTCCCTGCAGTATGAGCCTGTGGCTCTCTAAAAACCACATTATTATGAAAGTGACAACAGCCTGCCCTGTGTGGGACACCTACCGCGTGCTGGACCCTCCTGTCCTTACCAGACTCTGTGAGGAACATATGATTATTATTCCCATTTTACAGATGAGGCAGCAGAGGGTGAGGCAAGGGACCCAGCAGGGTAGCGCAGCTGAGGCCTACCTCCCGGAGAGGCGGGGGCTGGCGACCCCAGAGCAGTGAGGCTCCTGAGCAGTGGCCCTGGCGGGACAGCCTCACTGCCTCCTGGCCGCTGCAGAGCCCCACCCCACCGTTTCCCCTGCTCCCAGCTTCAGCCAAGAAGAAGCTGGCTTGGTTGATCTGATTAACCCCCTCCATGTCTCTGAAGTCCTGCCTTTTATGAAACCTGAAACCTCAGCTGATACTTCCAGAAATACCTGTCATCTGGCATTTCATTCTGAGTTTTAGGAAGAAGATGCCAAAGGCAGCCTGTTTCTTACTCCACAGTTAGTAAGGAAAATCAGGCCAGGCTGTGCAGGCCGGGGTGAGGGATCCACCACCCTTCAGACGGCCCACTCCCCACCCAGGGGAGGCCCAGGGCCAGGGGCCTCCCCATCTGAGGCTGCCGTGGGGAAGGCAGGGGGGTGGCAAAGGCGAGCTGGGCCGAGGGCAGTGTCCCGAAGGGCGACTGTGGTCAGCTTGGGCGAGACCTTTGGGCATATTTGGATAAGGAAACCATATGGGAAAATGCTCACACCATGCAAAAACAGAGAGAAGAGGAGAGAGAGAGAGGGAGAGGGGCCAGAGGGAAAGCGGGGAAGGAGGGAGGCAGAGAGGGTGCAGGTCAGAGTGGGGACCCTCCGACAGAGGCGGACTCCTGACTCTAACCTGCCGGCATCTTCCCTCTTTAGTGGTTGGAATCTTTTCTGTGTCAACTGGAATTTGAAGTGTGCCTGTGGACATGGTGCTGTGAAATAGGCCTCTAAGATCATTCTGGGGCTTCTTAAAAAGCTTAAGGGCTATAGTGCACCTGGCTGTGACTTCTGGGGATAAAATGCCTGTCTGTTGGTGGCAGATGAAAACTGGTCTGTTTCTGGGGCCAAAACACTGCTCTGATGTGGTGACATGCAGGACGAAGGGCTTGGCACCCAGCAGCTCTTAGTTCCATGCTCTGACATAGACAGGGCTCAACTTCTGCAAACCAGCAGGGGCGGACGAGCCGCCTGGCAGCTCGCTCTTCCTTTCTGCTCCTGGAAAACTGTTAAACTGCACAATGGGGCCGGGCTGAGCCTCACCCCAAACAGGTGCAGCCCTACGTGGGACCCTGCCTGGAGCCCCCGCCCCCTCGCCCTCCCACACATGCGCGGTACAGCCTCCTGGGGTCCCCGGGAGGAGCCGGTGCCCTGTGTCCAGACTGAAGCACTGAGAGGAGGGGCTGTGCAGACAAGGAGTCAGGAGGGCTGGCCCGAGTCCCAGGGCCAGGGCAGAGCAGGAATTAGGGGCCCTTAGAGAAAAAGGAGGGTGTGACCCTCAACCAATCTTTCTAGGACAGCCTCCCGGGGCTCCTCCCCGTCACCGGCTCTCAGGAACCGTGCACAGCTGACGTGAGTGGAGCCCACTGCTCCCTGGGTGGAGGAGTTTTGAGATTTTAGCATCGCTAAAAGTCATCAATAAATCCTCCTGTGGAGGTTTCTTATGAGAACAAAATGAGATTGGCTATACAAACGGACCCATGGAGGACAGCGGGTGCTCAGGCCAATTGGCAAGGAGGTGGAGAGGGCACCAGACTGCTGCAGTGCTGAAGGGAGGGTGTCACTGAAGTTGAATTCAAGTCTGGCAGGGACTCTGACTGCCGATGACCCTCTTGTCTCACTTGCCCCAAGAAGGGCATGCATGTTCCCTGTCTCCGTGTCCTTCTGCTCCCTTCCATCCATTGTTCCCTGCAGCCCAGGTGGTGGGTTTTCCAGGGCTGTGCTCCCAGCCCCCATCCCAGGCAGTGGGGGGCTCAGGGGCTGCCTTCACACAGTCTCCCCCAGTGAGGGACACCTGGACCTGCAGGGGCTGCAGCTGTGAGCCCTGCACCGTGCAGAGGCAGGTCCGGGGCAGCCGTGGGGGCGGGAGCGCAGCGCTGTTGGGCCTGGGAGGTTTTTTTCCAGCTGAGGCCTAAGGCTGGAGCTTATCCCGCTGGGCCTCTCTGGGACCTTCACTGCCGATGGGAGAGCCGGGGGCTGTGGCACGGAGGCCCAGTGAGCCCATCATGAGCTGCAACGGTAAACGCAGGAGTGCAGATTGGTTAATTAGCTGGGCAATGCCTGCTGTAGGACACACAGCCACTCCAGGCCAGGCTGCAGGGTGAGGACCTCCATGGGCTGCACCCAGAGCCGGGCTGTTTGCTCCAGTCCAGGGCTGGGGGACGGTCAGATCCTCACGTGGGAAAGCACTGCTCCATCTCTACCTGCAGCTCACGCTTCACCTGCGTCTCATTGGTTCAGTCCCGGTTCAAAAGTCAGCAGCTCCAAGACGCCGAAGACACCACAGACGCCCATAGCGGTCATGCCGAAGACACCACAGGATGCCCTCAGCAGTCTTCACCTCCAGCCCTGGCCACAGACTTGCTCTGTTAAGTCCGCATCTTTCATCAGTTAGAGGGGGTGTTGCCATTTGTCTGAATTTGACACGTCAGCCCTCGGGGGGCCCTTGATGCCCAGATGGGGGCGGCATGCTGCAGGCCACACTGAGATGACCGAGAGGGCTGGCCCACAGGGCCTCCCCTGTGGGGTGGGGCCAGGCGGACTTGGTCAGGACCTCACAGAGCTGCCACCCAATCTGCAGGGGAGAAGGGGGCTGGGGTCCAGAGGGCAGGTGTCCCACATGGCCCTGAGCTGAGCAGTTACAAAGAGAGGAGTTGTGGGGTATTGTAGGAGCCCCCTGGGTTGGCTGTTAATGAATTCCCACACACTAGGGGCTCCAAACAACAGACACTCATTTCCTCATGTCTGGAAGCCAGAACAGTGAGATTTAGGTGGCCCCAGGGCCAGGCCCGCCCCAAGGCTCCAGGGGAGGCTGTGTCCTGCCTCTTCCAGCCCCTGGGGGCTCCAGATGCCCCTGGCTTGGGGCTGCATCAGCCCAGTCTTTGCCTCTGCTGCACATGACTTTCTCCGCATGCCCCTTTCTGTCTCTCCTCTTCTTGACACCAGCCAGCCATCAGGCTGAGGGCCACCCTGCTCCAGTGTGACCTCATCTTAACTAATCACATCAGCAGAGACCCTATTCCCAAATAAGGTCACTCCCACAGGCTCTGGGTGGACATGAATTTTGGGGGACACTGTTCTCCCCAGTACAGGCATCATCAATAAAAGGCAAGAAGGGCACACGGGGCCCCACTCTGCTCTGCCAAGTACAGCTGGGAAAACACAGCGTTGGCAGAGTCGATAGGCAGAGTCTCAGGCCCATGAATCAGCTCTGCCCGGATAAGTAAGTCCCCAGGGGTGGGATGGCCCAGGAAGGAGGCCTGCACAGGCGGCCCCTCACCCTGCTGGGGAGGGCTGGGCGCAGTTTTGAATCCCTGTCTTCTCAGTCTGCTCCCTGGACATGAGCCGCTCTGAGCAGGGATGCCCGGCGCCCCTTTGCCCCTGTCATGGCGCTTGTGCACTTGTGGCCCAAGCTGGGGCCTGGCATGTGCTGCCAGGGTCAGAAAAACTGACTCAGGGCCTGGGCTACAGCCTCAGACCCCAACCTGACCTGGGCCAGGGTCACGGGGCTGGGCTCCCAGCCTGGCTCTGCCCTGCCCTGGTCGGTCTGGGACTCGGTCCTCCCTGTGCGGTGTGCCTGTGAGTCCTTTACAGGCGCCCGCAGCTAATAATAATGATAAAACTCAGGAGGCAGAATGGGGCCGTGGTCCAGAGCCTGCCCTTATTCTGGGTCCCACCCCTCACCAGCCAGCCAGGGGATCCTGGCAGGGGATGGATGTCCCCGAATAGGGACAGTGGCCACCTCCTAGTGGCTACAGGTGGGAGGAAACAGTGGACAGTAAGAGACAAAGAGGCAGGTGTGGCGATGGAGGTGAGCCGGAGGAGGGGGGGCAGGACTGGAGGTCTGCACTGAGTCTGCCTCAGAGCAGCAAGGCCCTAGGCGGTCCTCTGCCACTGCCCGCCGAGGGCCAGTGCGGTCTGCCTGCCCACCTCCTGCAGACACTCACGTCATAACCAGCGTCTCATCCCCTGGCTCACTCAGCAGCCCGTCCACAAACACGGAGGTGCTGGTGAAGTTGTGCGTACTCCAGGTGACACCCTCGTCCACGCTGAACCTGCCAACATAAGGGTGTCACCCTCTCAGGGCAGGCAGGGGCACCCCCATGTCCAGGCCTGGCTGCCCTGCTGGACATGGCCCCGCCCGGACCCAGGGACCAGCACCGTCCTGCTGAGGTGGCTGGGAGCATGGGCAGGTGGGCAGCCGGCCCTGGGGCTGCCCAGTGTCTTGGCCACAACTGGACCCCTAATCTCTCTTCTGGGGAGGCACAGTGGCCACCTGCCTGCACCTGCTTAGCAAACCATAGCCAACGTGTCCTGGCTGTGTTGTCTGGGTAGCACAGAGCTGGTGTGTACCTCCCGCACTGCAGTTATCTGGGCCTTGGAAAAATCCTGGTCAGCCCACACAATGCTGAGCCCAGCCTGGGGTTGTTGGGCCAGTGATAGGAGCTTACTGCCTCTCAAGGCAGCATATCAGTGAGAAAGATCTTTTTCAGACTAAAGTGATATTGGTTTCCTAGCAGCCCTCCCAGCTCTGCCGTCTGAGTCCAGAGTTCACACCTACCCTTACTCCACCATAACTGCCCTTCAGATGTCTGAAGCAGATGCCAAACCACTCTCACCTGGCCACGCCCTGCCAGCTTCCTTGTCTGGTCCTACCTCCTCCACTTAACTAAGTTCTGGTGATGTTTCAAAGTCACCTCCTCTGGGAAGCCCTCCCAGCTTGCCCTGGCTGGCACAGGGGCCTCCTCCGGGCCACACAGCCCCAGGCCTCCCTCTGGCTGACCCTACCATGCTGTGTTGTCATTCCCTCTTCCACGTCTCCCAGTGCCCAGGCAGCTGCTGGGGCGGGGGGAGCTTTGCAGAACTTGCTGGTACCCCGGCTGGTGGGCTTAGTGCCGCTGTCCTGGGCTCCCCAGGGAGGCTGCTCTAGGGAGTATTCTGAGGGGTCCCCAGGTGGAAGAGCCCGCCTGCCCACACCCCCATGCCGGGCCCCAGTGCCCTCACTTGAGGATCTTCAAGGGGATGGAGGTGTCCTTGATGGCCACGATCACACCGCCGTGGTCCAGGTAGAGGATGTGGTGTTCCTCCTCGAACACCTGCAGATGAGAACGGACGGTGCTCTGAGGGCAGGACCCTGAGAAGGGCCGGAGGTCATTCAGGGCTGGGGGTCACTCGCCGTGGGCAGACCTGTCAACACCCAGGCTGGGGGGCCCAGCAGAGGCCAGCTCCCTGAGGCAGGGCTGGTCTGAGGGCTCCCCCGTGTCCCCCAGGCCATCTGCATGACCCCCACACCAGCCAGACTCAGTCTATGTGGGATGATGGCTGATGATGGCAGTTTCTAGATCACTGACACAAGAGAGAAAATTGCAGATAAACACCACAGAAGGTCCCTTCTACAGGAAACACTCATGCACCCAGAAGGCCACAACATGCAGATGAGGAAGATGGGAATTTAGAAAAGCATTTAGGGTACGCCTCATCAGTAGAAGCAAACCGTTACCTGACATGAAGACTGAGAGCAAGTGCTTCCTCCTCCAGGAAGCCCTCCCTGATGCCAGGCTAGGTGGGGAGTGCCTCTGGACCCCCGTCCCAGCACTTACTACACTAATTTGTCATTGTTTCCCCCTGCCAGGGAGCTCCTCAAAGGACAGGCCTGCCTCTGAGTCCCCTCGGGTGTGTGGGTGGATGGATGACAAGTGAGTGAATGACTGAATCACCACCGTGACCTCAGGGAACAAAAGGCCGAGTGGTCTGGACAGGCTCACACAGGAGCAAACAGCCCTGGGGGGCTCACTTGTCTGCAACAGCCCTGGAATGCGGTCCCACCCCACAGAAGGGGAAGCTGCAGCTTGGTGCCAGTGGGTGCAGGCCACAGGCTCACAACTGGCAGGCAGCAGAGCTGGGTGAGCCCTGTCTGGCCAGGACACAGGCACCTCCACAGATCATCTGTGAACACAGTGTCTGGATGCCGAGCGTGTATGTGGGCCCTGCCCAGAGAGGGGCACTGACACCCGCCCCATGTCGTCCTCACTGCACCCCTCCCCAGAAGGGGCCCATCCCTGGCCGCTCTGGGCCAGGACCCCACCTTCTGAGGGCCTATGGTTCTGCAGCAGGAGCACAGGGCAGCTGGGGAGATGGGAGAGCCAAGGCCCCACCCCGCCAGCCCCTCACCAGGGTGGCGCACCCCTCTGGGTCAGCCACCCAGTCTCTGCAGAACCTTTGCAGGGGGCCTGGCCAGGCCCTGCAGCCAGGTGTTTCTCCTGGGCAGGGAGGGCACATTCAGTGTTGAGTGAGGCTGAGGCAGTGGGTGCAGCTGGCTCCCTCCACACAGATGTGGGCCAGATGTGTGCACCTGCCCTCGCCCTGGCAGAAAGACCCGGAAAGCTCCCAGACTCCAGTGGACAGTTCTCAGACAATGAGCAAGTGGGAATGGGGAGACTGTTAAACCAACTGCCTGCTCCTGCCTCGAGTCTTTCTTTGCTTGAATCTGGGATTTTCCAGGAGCTGGTGGGGAGGACGCAGAGCTAACCCCAAAGCTTAGGTATGTAAGACTCAGCAGAGCTGGGCGGGTGCCTCCAGGCCAAGCCCTCAGCCCTGACATCCCATCACTGCCTGTCCTCTACACCACCAGAACCTTCCAACGTCCCCACCCCACCCTGTGACTCTTAGAAACACATCCAAACCCTTCCATGGCCTTCGGGGATGGCCCACCTTTCACTACTCCCCATATACCCTCGCCTCCTTTCCCCGAATGCCTCAGGCCCTTTGCACATGCTGTTTCTTGGCCTGCAAAGCTCTCCCCAGACACTTCCTCCTTCTCCTCTTGCTAGAGTTTCCCACTGCTCATAGGAATTCTCTAGGAAACACTTCTGGCTTGAATAAGAGCAGCCCTCATTAAAAATGGTGGAAGTTAGCAGATGACTCACAGAACCATTCCTCCCTCCCTCCCTTAATGTTAAGAGTGGGAGGCTCCCAGGTCAGGCAAAATGACCAGAGAAAGAGAACTGACAAGCACAATTGAGCCCTTCCTTGTGGTTGACAGGTGCTGCCCATCAGGGGCCCCAGGACCCTTGCACAGGCGAGGTGGGTCAGGAGGGGCTGGATCAAAGTGCCCTGATTAAATGTAGACCAGCTTTTCCAAGAAAAGCAGAAAGGGGTCTGAGTGTCTGTGAACATTTCTGCAGGTGGGGGGAGAAGGGGAAGGGGTCTGGTGGCAGTATGGTGGCCTCTGCTGTACACACATGGTCTTGTTTAATTTCAACCATGCTCAGGGGTTATTTTTCCCATTTTTCAAGACAGGCCGGAAGTTCAGAAACACACAGTGACTTGCCCAAGGCCCCACAGCTGGTAACCAGCAGAGCTGGGGTAGACGCCAGTCTGACCCAGCCTTCCTCCCCTCTGCCATGGCTCCAAGCGTGCGGGCCTCCTGTCCCCACGAGCAGGACATGCTCAGCAGGAGGGACTGTGCCTTGGTAGTGATGAGGTCGCAGGCTGGAGTGGGGGTCAGGACTGGAGTGCTGCCCAGGGACCCACCGCCCCCGCACTCCACAGCTCTGTCTGCAGAAGTCAGAGGTGTGCCTGGTGTCCTTCATCCTCAGAGAGGCGCTGGAGAGAAGTATGTTGCCTGAGGATCATTAATAGAGGTAGAGTTTCCTGGCTCAGGGAGGTGAGGCCTGAAGATTTCAGGGCCTTGTGAGGAAGGACTTTTCATGACTGTCCTCCGCATCTGTTCATCTAGCTGGCAGACCCAGTGTTCTGGGTCCCTGCCATATGGGTGCTGGGGTCTGGAGGTAGAGATGGAAGCCTAGGCCCCAGGGATTCACAGCCCCGGCGAGGCGACCAAGGAGGCAGACCCCTCTACACAGCAACTCTCCCACCGCTGGCAATGAGAGGCCCCTAAGTTGTGCCAGGACACAGGGGCCTCACCAGATCTTCTACCCAGGTTCTGCCGGAGCAAAGGGGTCCCAGCCAATGTTTTGGGGACGAATGATGTCATGTTCAGTTAAACTCCTGACCCGACTCAGTGGGCATCCCAGGAAGGGGATCACGGGGCAAATGGCCCGGGGCTGATCCGGGAGGCATGAGGGCATTACAGGCAGGCGAACGGCATGTGCAAAGGCCAGAGATTAAAGGGAGCAGTGTCTCCAAAGAGCATGAGCTGCCCCTCTGGAGCAGGAGCTGTAGGGGCAGATAGAGGCCCGTGTTGTGGGCCGTGCAGCTGGGCTGTGTGTCAGCTGGTGGGGGGGACTTCCGCCTGCAGGTGCTGGTGGGACACGGAGCCGGGGGAGTGTAACTGCGCAGTGACGTGAGCGGATTTCCCTCTCAGCAGCTTGTTCTGCAGGGGCGGGGGTGCTGGAGGAGACAGACCAGAAGGGCAGAGACCCATTAGAGGAAACTGAGTCTGCTCCTCCAAGAGACGGTGAGCTCCCTGTGTCAGGGAATATCCAGGGAGAAGCTGGGCTCCCTGCTGGGCCGCCTGGGCTGCCAAGTGGAGTCGCAGTCCTGCCTCCACTGCAGGCCGCCTTTGGACTAGCAGAGGCCTCTGTCTGCCCCAGGGAGCCCTCATTCCCAGCTCCGCTGGGGGCCTAGTCCGCTTTGTCTGCGGGGGAGATCAGGGTTGCTGAACGAAGTGGCTCTCAGGGCCCGATTGTCCCAGAGAGGATTCACCTGGGGGATCCTGCCACCCGCTGGGTGCGGCCTGAATGTGTGCACAGGGTGGGGGCCCTTCCCAGGGGACCCCACAGAGTGACTCCACTCTCCTAGCTTGGGACTCCAGAAAAGGGCCCCGGGTGTCCACCCCCACCAGTGGGTGTGGAGGGTCTCTGAACATGAATCGCTACAGTTTCTGTGCCCTGATCAGCTCCCAGGCCACGGGGCAGAGGCGGCAGGCAGCCCCCAGCCCCTTTTCTCCCATTCCCTGCCTTCCCCGCTCCCTGAGCTCCGCGGGGGGCTCCTGGAGTGTTTTCTGGCTATTGTTTTGGGGTTTTCTTTGGTCATCCTAGGGACCTCATGTTTTTAAAAGGTTCTGTCCACTAAGCAGCAAACATGCTGTCATTTGGGACGCAGGCCCCGCCAGTTCCTCCAGATGCCTGGCCCGGTCCGTCTTTGTCCCAGCCTGTCCTCCTCTGCACCTTTTCCTCTCAGGGAACTCCGCAACTCTCTCCCTCCCCTGATATGCACAGGGCACCCCTCCTCCCCCAGGCCAGGCCCCCTGCTCCGCGTCTGAACAGACCTTCCCCCAATGAATTCCGACATTCCCAAGTTTGAAATCTAAGCAAATGGCTTGATGGGAGTGGCCCCTGTGACTGTCTTAAAGTTGGTTTCTATAAAACTAGAAGACCTGTCTTGCCCTGACCTGCTGAATCTAATCAGGGCATTTCTCTAATGAATGGACAGATGGTGACCTTTAAGAAAGTTCAGACATATTTCACTGAAATAGAAATATTATAACCCAATAAATCTCTTCTGCCCTTTTCAAAATTCCTTGTTTCTTGCATATTATTAAAAAATGTCAGGGCCTTAAACCAAGGCTGTCGGTGATCTCGGCACTTTGGGAATTAACATATTTTTGCTGAGCGTTACCCGGGGAGGGGCTGTAAGTGGGGCACACAGGTGTGTAAAGCATGGCCTACAGGCAGAGCTTCTGGAAGGTGAGATGCACACGAAAGCCTAGTGCCTCTTCCGAAGTGTTTAAAGCAGAAACTGCCACTCCATGAAGCTGGCAGATCAGACAAGGCAGTTTTTTGCGGGCAAGGAACAGCAAGTGTGGAAGGCCAGACCCTCTCCCGGGTGGAGCCTCGGGTGCAGCTCCGAGCCGCTGTGGCCACACAGGGGGTACTGGGCCGGTGGCCTTCCCGCTCGGCCACTCAGCTCCCATTGCCAGCGGCCAGCAGCACCACCCTCTGGCCTGAGGTGTCAGTGGGGCACAGGGCCGCCCAGACCATAGCAGAGCCCGCAGGGTCCCAGCTGGTCCCGGATTTCCTGCACAACTGCTCTCACCAGTCTCTCCCCTGTCTTTTCTCAGGCCTCACTGATACATCAAATCATCACCCCTGGATGTCTCCTGGGCGTCCTACACACTCACTGTGGCCCCCCAAACCTGCCCTTCCCTCCGTATTCTCCTTCTCCCCCTTGTCTCTGCTGTCCACCCTACAGCTGCTGTTTGGGGTCATCCACCGTTCCCTGCTTCCTGGCCTCTGGGCTCCTGGCCGGAGCCTCTGAGCCCTCAGGCGGCTTCCTGCTGGGACAGCACCTCCAGGCTCCATCCTCGGCATTTACCCTGTGTTAGGCCTTCATGGTAACACGTCTGACCACGTGTGGATGTGAGTCAGTCTGTGATTCTCCAGCAATGCCCTCGAGAGAACGGCCTCGAGGTTTGGGCCAGCCCAGCCTGGACTTGCTATCCCACGGCAGATGGAAGCCTGCTAACTGGAGCTCTGTCCAGCCCCTCCAGCTGACTGCAAGATGAAGCCATGTGTCTCGGAGCCCTGGGAGGGGAGGATGACAGAACCAGCAGAGGCCCCACTGCCTTACCTGCCGCCAGGTGTGCCCGCAGTCTGAGGTGATGTACATTTCTTCTTTGTATTCCACCAGCTGTGAGCCCAGGTTGCCTGGTGCAGAAGCAAAGGGGCAGGGTCGTTCTTAAGGTCAGCCAGCTTTCCGCCTCACAGGGTCTGAGCCCAGACGAATCCCAACGAGGTGACGTGTGCCCTGGGCCTGCATCTCCCACCACCAGCCCCCATCCGCGGGCCCCTCTCTGCCTTCCTCTTACAACGATGGGCCTACTGTACCACTGAGCTTGGGCCCAGGGTCCTAGTCTATGTGAGGAGGATTAACCGTGCTCAAGAACACGGGCCTCAGGTGGTGCTGGCCAGGCCCAGGTGCAGGCAGAGCTTGGGCACTGACTTCAGGGGCTCCACAGGCAACAAGGATGGTTCAAGAATAAGAAGTGTGGGGTGGTGGTCAGGGACCAGCTAGAGAAGGACACAGGCTAGGTGGGCCAGCGTGGGGGCCGGCAGCACCCGAGGGCTTTAATCTGGGGCAGGACATGGCTCGGTGGGCACTGGAGGCAGCCCCTGGGGCTGGGTGCAGGGGGACCAGGCCGGTCCAGGCAGTGCGGGGCAGCCCAGCGAGAAGCGGGGTGAGCATGCAGCAGGTGCTCATTACGTATCTGTCGAGAGGATGCCCGGAGGATGGGGAGGCGGCACCAAGCCAGCTGGGCAGCCAGAGGCTCCTCGGTCGGGGTCCACTTTAGCCTAGTACAGGCGGGTCACTGGCCCTCCGGGCTGCTCTACGGGCTCAGACTTAGTCCTGGGATGGCACCAGAGTGGGAAGAACCCCCACCCAGTGTCCAAGACCACACCAGCTCACAGATGAGGAAACTGAGCCCAAATGGGTTCCAACAGAAAGAACGGTGGTTGCCTTGAAGGGCACAGCTCCAGAGAGGTCCCAGCGATCTCCGGAGCTGGACCTGGACTGCCCTGCACAGCCAGCCTCCCGGGAGCGACAAGATTTATGAGCTGCACTTGGCAGGCCTGCCCTGTGCCCCATGGTCTGGACAGTGACCAGGGATCCAAGCCCCCAGGACCTGTGATGAGGCCCCCGGAGCCATTCTGGGCTCTTGACTGGAGCCCCGGAGGCCCCTGCCCTGGGGGACCCCTGTGTCACTCTCTATGGGAAGCGTTATTTATGTGGTGCTCTCAGAAGTGTCTTATCCAGACTCAAGTTTAGATGTCATTGGAAAATTCAGAGGAGATGGACTACCGCCAGACAGATGGGTCAAAGTGAGTTCTAAGCAGAGTGGCAGAGGTTGCATGCCTGTCATCTTTTGTAAGGTCCAACCCAGCACCAATGCACAATCCATCCTTCCACTATCCGTCCATCCGTCAGTCCATCCATCCACCCACCCACTATCCATCCACCATCCACACAGTATCTCTTCCTCATCAGCTCCACCCACTTAGCCGCTCCCACACTTACTCAGCATTTGCTGAGCGCCTGCTCTCTGCCCGGCCTTGTGCTAGGCTGTGGGGCGTCTGAGCTGAATAAGCTACAGCCCCTGCTCCCAGAGAGCTCTCGGTCTGGCAGAGGAAGAGGAGGGTGCCATGCAATCGCACACAGAGCCCAGATACCGGGAAGCCCAAGGACTTGGGAGAACAGGCGGGGGAAAGCTAATGGGCCCGGAGAGGAGGGTCATGAAGAGGTTCCGGCAGGAAGTCGCCTCTGAGACTTGGAAACCAGAGGCGAGCTGGCCCGGGGGAACGGAACGGGGAGCCAGACAGAGCAGCAGCCCGGGCTGCACGTGGAGGCGGGCGGACACCTGACGGGAAGGCTGTCCAGGGAGGGGCGGGTCGGCAGGGACTGGACCAGGCATCCTTCTACCTGCCTGGCAAAGGTGCCTAACGAACGGAACGAGGGAATGAATGAATGGAACAGTGGGGTGGGGGCAGAGGCAGGAAGGGGCCCCTTCCTCTCCCTGTCGCTTCAGATGCCAGCAGACACAGCAGGCTGCACGTTATCAGGCAGGGACGCTGCTCAGCGAACCTGCGGCGTCAGCACAAAAGAGCAGGCAAATTCGCATCTTAATCTCAGTTGGGCAAATGTCTGTCTTCTAAGCGACTGTTTTCCTTGCTAGTCTACCAAAGCTGTCAGGCTGCCAGCCACCTGACATATTTCCTGGGGAAAAATACGGGCAAATGCGTGGAACGGGCCCCCAGGCTGTCAGAGGGAAGGGCCTGCACATACAAGGGGGGGTAGATGGTTGGATGCAAATGCCCTGATTTTAAAGATGGGGAAACTGAGGCCCAGGGGGCCGTGACTAAGAGGCTTCCCTGCTGTGTCTCCTCAGGCCTCCTCCCCCAATACCCAGGTCTCTGTGCCCAGCCTCTGAGTTCACAGGGCCTGGTACACAGTGGGCGCTCACTGAATGTGAACATCCCCTCTGTCCTTCCTCGGCCTCCAGGTGGCAGAGTGGCTGAGACCCCAGGGCGAGTAACAACGCAAAATCCCCCCACCCCACACTTCAGGGAGGGGTGCGGTACATCGGGACCCAGGCGGCCGCCGGTGTGGTAGAGTGAGCCCCTCACTTCCCGAGCTGTGCGCTGGGTCTGCCCCTCTGGGCCGCCGGGCGCCACCCAAGGCCCCAGCTCCGGAGGGCTGGGTCACCCCCAGAGGGCCAGTGGACTCAGACCAGCTCTCCGACCACTCAGGGTCTCACCCCTGGGCTCTGCCCTGCAGGCGATGGCGTGGGCTAGGGCTGGGGAGGCACGGTTCCTGCCAGAGCGGCTGGATGCTCCTAGCTCCCTGACGAGGCCCCCTCAAGATTTCATGGGGGTCAGTGTCGGGAAATCGCTTGCCAGCTACTCTCTGCGGTGCAGCCTGAGGACTCCCGGGCAGATGAGCAGCGGGAAGCAGGCCAGAAGCACACCGTGTGTGCTGAGCCCAGAACAGGTAAAGGTCAAGAGGTGGCAAGGAGAGGGCTCTACACCCCCGCGAGCAGCTGCTACAGGCCCAGCGTGGGGAAGGGGTGTGCAGTGCGACTCAACGAAGGGCGGCCTGCGGAAACACGCGGCCGCGGTGCCCTCTGCCTGAGCCCCGTCAAAGCCCGGGGAGCCTCCGTCCTCTCTGCAGATGAGGAAAAGGCGCCAAAGGTCCAGGGAAACGCCCCGGGTCCTGAGGCTGGGCGCTGCCAGGACCTGGGGCTGGAACTCCCGCCCTCCTGCCCCCGGGGGGAAGTTGGGAGAAGGGGGAGAGCCCCCAGCTGGCCTGGGTGGGCAGCAGAAGGGCCCACACCCAGGTCATCCCACCTGCCTGCTCCCAGCAGAGCTCAGGGCTGGAGAGGAGGGCGTAAAAGCTCGCACATTGGTCGGCCCCGTGGCCTGGCTGGAGCCATTCCAGGAAAGCATGGCCAGATCAAAAAGCAGGAGAATGAAGCATCAGTGTGGTATCCTGCCCTTGTGGGGACAGCCAGGACGAGGTGGAGAGGGAGGGAGCTGCCACCCCTGAAGGGGCAGGGGGACCCCTCCCAGGTCTGCAGGGACTCCTGCACGGTAAGGAGCCCCTCGGGACCCCCAGAGCATTCTCAGGCAGCCAGACGCTCACCTGGGTTCTCAAGGCCTTTGAGCCAGGGAAACATTTAAAACTGTGCCTTTTGTATTTTGGGGAAGAATTTAGGGATTCAGCCAATCAGAACAGGGCAATTTAAGTACACCGTCACCTTCGGACCCGGCAGAACCAAGCCCACAAGACTGGGCGCTCAACGCAGCTGGGCCGGTGCGCACAGAGCCGATGTGGAGTGTTCACAGATGGACGCACGTCCCCAGCAGCAGAGCCCACAGGGCATGGCAGTTGCTGAATGGGACCCAGGAGCCAGAGGAACAAAAGGACTCTCAAGAGCTAAGGGGCTTTATCTGCGGCATCTCCGATCCGCTGTCCACCCGCTGCTGGCCCTCCCACCTCTCCGGGGCCGCACGATGGGTGTCTTGTGGTCGGACCGCAGTGCCAATGGCGGGCGCTCCCCCGGCCCCTTGGTGGGCTCCAGCGGTCATTCTGAATATGCACATTCCCGCATCTGCCTAGAGGGCCACTCCTGCTGCCTCAACATGGCCATTTGCTCATTCCTCAAAACCCTGGCCCAGTCCAGGAGCTCTGTGCTGGCATATGGTGAAGGGTCAGCTGTGGTGTCCACCCAGGGTCTGGGGCCCAGATCCACCCCCTCCGTGTTGCAGGTGGTGCTGGGCAAACGGAGGGATGGGGTCCTGGGTTCAGAAAGCCGAGAGCTCTGCCCCATGCCTCGGCTGACCCCACTCTGTCTCTGTCACCTACCCCCTGTGCCAGGAGGGTGTGCAAAGCCTTGCCCTGGCCATCCACACCCTGGCTGAGTGGCCTGGGTGCCTCGGGCTCTGCACCTCTGCCAGGGGCGCAGTAACCACCCCAGGGTGGGACTCTGGGGGCGCTGAGAGGCGGTAGAGCCCCCTCTGTGGGCTTCCCCTCCCTAAGAGGCCTGGGCTGGGTCCCAGGCTTCCTGACTGACGCTCTGCAGGTCAGGGCAAGTCATTACCATTCCTCCAGCCTCAGCTTCCTCGCCTACAGAGTGGGACTATTACACCTGTCAGGTGGCTGGGATGCTGTGGGAAGAAAAAGCCAGCGCATGACGCCTGCTAAAACGGGGAATATTGTGTCATTCCTTCCTGTCTATCAGGGGTATCTCGGGCTCTACCGGCGAGGGCAGGCAGAGGTTGTCCCAGCGCTGGGTGTGGGAGGGGCGTATAGTGCTCAAGATTAAAGGAAAATAACGCAACAGCCACTGCCCACAGGGTGCTCGTAAACACACACTTTTAATCTTGAATGCTTCTTCTAACTCAAACCTTATTTTAAGGTATTGTTCCACCACTACACATTTAATGCTCCCTGAAGAATGGTCTGATTTAATAGGTGGACAGACATGTGCACAACTTACACTTTTGATTTTTTTCTCATGTTAGTTGTATGTGTATCTCCGACAAACTAGAACCTTCTTCAGGGACCAGCGTCACTAATGATAAAAATCATTTTCCCATCCATCCACCATCCTTCTATTTATTCATTCATCATTTTGTTACCCATCCTTCCATCTGGCCACCTAACTATCCCTCTATCCTTTCACCTCCCCTCTACCCATGCACCCATTTCTCCATCCTCCTACTGGGAATCCACCCACCCACCCACCCGTCCATCCATCATCTTCCCATTCACGTGCCCCCTCTGGGCCATACATTCACCCCTCAGGGTTTGCCATGAGAGGTCAGCTTCCTGGGGATGCTGTACCGCTGCTCCCAGTGGACACACCAGGGCCCCAGGCCCATGGCCACCAAGTTTTACCCTTGAGAGGGGAGTCCATCGGGCAGGGACGCCCTTGCCGCCTCCTACCTGCGCCCATGATGAGGCCCGGGGCCGAGTCCTTGGTGTGCACGGTGCCCGACACATACGGGTTGTCTGCCCAGCGCAGGTGCAGGTGCAGGTGGCAGTCCGGCTGCTCGGAGGAGAAAAGGGCCATGGTCAGTACGTGGGCAGGAGAAGGGCCCCTGGGAAAGTCCGGACTGCGTCCAGACCCACCCTGTGGCTTTCTGGGTGGGAAGAAGGGGGGCATGGAGCGGGGGCTGGAGGCTCTGGGGCTGAGTGCCCGCTGAAGGCTATCAGGTCTGGGCGGCTCGGCTTGCGGATGCAGCCACTGGGCCTCTCCGGTGGGGGGAGGGTCTTCCCAGCATGGGGGCTGGCAGCGGGCCCCCCGTGTGCTGGGCCGGCCACCGAGCATGATTCTTGGAGCCTACTCAGCCCATGACCACATCCACCCATTCATCCACCCAGAACCTTTACTGGACCTCATATGGGACCAGTCATCCAGCCCCAGGGGACAGCTGTAGGCCCCCTTCTGCAAGAGGCCACCGGACAGCTGGGTGTGCTAGAATCCAGTGATTTGCAAGCCTCAGTGCACATCTTGCCAGCAGCCCTGGCCAGTGCCCTGCTGGAGGGGCAGAAACACCTGCTGTAATTCACGTCGACTGGCAGCTGCCTCTGTGCCAGCATCGAGAAGCACTTTACATCACTGAATGCTCTCAGCATCTGTGTATCACCCCCATTTCACCAGGGGGAAACTGAGGGAGGGGGTGTTTAAATAGCCTGCTCAAGGGCAATGGTGGGGCAGGGGCTACAACCCATGCTGCTTGGATCCAGTGTCCATGATCTGGACCCCCACGGGGGTCTCTCCCTGCAGGGGACACACTTCCAGGCCAAATGGGGCCAGCAGCCTCCCAGAAGGAGGACGCATGAGCAGTTTCTCCCGTGCGTGGCAGGGACAGCCCTCCTCCCCGTCTCCTCCTCGCCGCCCGCACCTGTCTCAGCACTGGGTGGGGCTGGGGCGCAGGGCAGCAGGTGGGCTGCGAAGGGTGCGCCTAAGGGCTGTAGCCACCCGGCTGCCCCCAGGGCTCCAGGGCCCAAGGCCGCCATGCTGCCTGCCTCCCACCACATCCAGGAGAGAATGCAAAGCCGGGCACAAGGGGTGAGGTCGAGGCCTCCAGGGCACCAGAGCTGCCCGGCAGTGGCCCACGAGCCACCTGCCTGGCAGCAGGCAGCACAGGTCCAGGAACCCCGTTCCTTTCGTCCTCCCTTCTTGAAGCCTGAGAGGGGGTCTGGGACCTGACTGGCCGAGCCCCCCTTTGTAACATAGGAGTTCCTGCGCCGGGCAGAGGGGATGGAGGGCCTCAGAGACCCCAGCGCACAGAGGATGTCAGAGGTGTCATTGGGGTAACAACTCTGGGGTTGGCCTTTCTGGGGGCCCCAGTTTGGAGAGTGCCCAGGCCTGGAGTGTGGGGCGGGTGGGGACAGAGAACCGGCAGGGCTTTGGGCCCTTGTACCCCCTTAATGCTGCCTGCTCGGGCAGCGTGCTTAGCGTCTCTAAGTCTCAGTTTCTCTCCCTGGGAAATGGGATGGTGACCACTGTTCACAGGATGAGTGGGTGTCGCCGGCACAACTTCTGGAGAGCCCAGGTCCATCCCACCCCCTGGGCAAGGGACTGTCAGACTGCCAGCTTATAAGATAAGTTATAATTTACTTGGTTTGCCTTTTTTTTTCTAGAAAAATCTTGAGTTTAGAAATACCAGAGAACTGCTCAGCACCCAGAGATTCAAATTCTGATGTGGGAGGTGCCACCAGCTTCCTGGGCAACTCAGGGCCCCGGTTTCCTCACTGTGAAGAGCAGACAGCGGTGCCTGCAGCCCACGCCCCACAGGGCGGGAGGGAAGTGGGGTCACTGCAGAACCCCATCGCCAGTCCTCCGTTGTACTGTCTACTGAAGTCTGCCCGGGAGGCATCTCTTCTCTTCATGTCTTTATAGCACTTTCTTCTGGCCCCTGCACTGAGTGCGTGTTCTAGAACATCTTGAATTAGAAATGAAATGGTTCAGTGAATTGGATATCGATCTGAGTCGGCCAGCACCAGGTGGTGGCCCCAGGGCCTGTGTGGCTGGAGACAAGCTTTCCTTGTCCACACGGGGTTTCAAAAAATGTCTTAATTGTATCACATATTGTATGACGTGCCCAGAGCAGGGAGCTCCATAGAGGCCGGGAGTGGATTAGCGGCCACGTCGGGCGGGGGCTGGGGGGTGGCTGAAGGCACAGGGCTTCCTTGTGGAGTGACGAGAATGCCCTCAATGGACTGTGTGAGGGTTGCTTGTATCTGTGAAGATGCCCAAAGTCATGGATGTATACGCTGTCCAAGGGTGAGCTGTATGGCATGCTAGCACACCTCAATAAGGCTGTAAAACCCGAAGAGAATAAAAGGGGGCAAATTCGGCTGAAAGCAGGACCCTGCCCTCCTCAGAGACACACTTGGTGGGCTAGAGACCTTCCCAGGCAGCCTGGGGAAGCTGGCAGGGCCCCTGGTCGGGAGCCTGGCCACTGAGTCCCCCAGGGAGGGCAGGGCCCCCACCCCCAGTCCGGGAACACCTGGGTTGAACGGGACAAGCCTGCCCCCCAGAAGCCCATGGGATGGTTAGACATTGCCCACTGTCTGCTTTCTTATGACTTAGATGCAGGTTGGTGAGTCAGTATGTTTGGTGAGACCACTGAATCCTCTCCCCCTGGGCACCCAGTGACCAGGCTGGTGGGCAGGGAGAGTCCTGTCACCTCTGCGGGCCGGCTTGGCTTCCAGCTGCGAAAGGGCTCTCAGTCGGGAGGAGGGAGCCCCACCTGGGCTGCGGAGCTTGAGTGCTGTACTGGCCGGCCCTCGGGCAGAGAAGGTGGCCCATGGCCCTGCTGAAGGCCTCAGGCACCCCGGTGAGCCAGGTGGGCTGAGGCGCCTCTGCTCTGCCCCGATGCACTGTGCACAGAGCGGCAGTACGACTCAGGGCCCTGCTCCGCAGAACCTGGCTGCCTCCCCGCCCAGCCCTGGGGCCCGTCCTGCTTGGCTCAGAGGCAGACCACTCCTGGGGGGTCCCTGCGGTCACCTGTGGCCCACAGGGCACCGGCAGGCAGGGCTGGGGTCCCCTTTGGTGCTGTGGTGGGCCTGCTAGCAGCCACACGAATGTCTTCCAGCCTGTCCTGGAGCCGCCTGGGCGCTCTGCTGGTGTCAGGCAGCTTGAGACAACACCTCACAAATGCCCGCCCACCCAGCCAAGCCTGGGCTGAGCTGATGAAGGGCAGGGCAGGCTCGGTCACCCGGAGGGGCCGCCCCCCGGGCACTCAGACAACCTGCAGATGGGATGGGATGCAGGAGTGCCAGGCCTGCGCTCACTTGGGCTGTGTGCCATCAGACGGGGGGGTCTCCCACCCAGGGTCACAGCGGGCAGACCCACGGGCAGGCGCAGGGGTTGGTGCTCCATGCCCTGGTCCTGAGGGCGGTGGGCCCGGGTACCCGCATGGCTCAGGCAGGTGTGAGGAGGCCAGGCAGGGAGGCCCACCCTGCCCCAAGGCTCCCCCTCTCGGCCCCTGTATAGTCAGGAGCTGGCTGGCGCTCTAACAAGTGTCCCCCAAACCATGAAAGACTGTCAGATGGCCAGAGGGCCCCACTACCTGCCCGTGGACACCCCACTTTGTGACTCAGCCCATGTCTGAGAATAGTTCAGTGGGCTGTAAAATGAATGGGTTTTCATTCTGAATTAAGATGTAAGCAGATTCAAAACCATCCTCCAGTATGATTCATCTCCCTAAAACAGACTGGCTCACACCACTCCTCTATTTCAAAAGTTCCCTCCATTTCCCCAGTTCTGGAAGGAAATCTGTGCAGGCAGAGCGCTGATGGAGCCCCTGGAAAAATATCCGTGACCCAGAGTTAAGAGGAAAACAAAGACAAAGAAATCACACGTGTGCCAGGATCCCGACTGTGACTTTCCTCCTGCCTGGGGGCCACGAGACTGTAAAGACGAATCCCCAGCCCCTCCTGGGCGATGCCGTCAAGGGTGCATCTCACTCCTCCTTACACATTTCTGAACATTCCAAGCATTCTGGATAAGCTGGAATCACTGTGGCGAGGAGAAGAAACCCTCGCGTGAGTTTGCCTGGCTCACTGAGGAGGCTGCTGGCAGAGGAAGGATGCAGCTGGGGGGAAGCCTGGGGGCCTGGCTCTTGGCCTGCCCTGCACCCCACCCGCTGTCCACACAGGGTGACCCGCCCCTGAGACAAGCTTTCCTTTTATGCCTTTTGTGCCCAGTGGGCTTCTGAGTCCTTTGTTTTCCATCCTCTGTGTTCACTGCCCCACTGAGGCCACAAAGTCCACCAGTTTGTTCCTACTTTTATTATTTGAAGACCAGGACATAAATCTCGCAAAGACTATTCCTCACTGAGCTGCATAATTGCAGACAAGAATCTATTCTTAGCAAAAACTTGCTTTGACAGATTAACATGGCTTAACTTTGCCAATGGTGATACAAAAATTAGCCCTTTCACAGCGATCCTGTTCTGGAAAGGGTTGTTACAAGCGGCAGGTAATTAACTCCCCACATAGGAATCCGCAGGTGTCATCCTCCACTATCATTGGGAGGGGGCTCCTGCGGGGAAGGAGGGACTGAATCTGCCTGTTTCCACCCTATGGTCCCCAGGCCACCACTGGCTGGGGGTCTGGGGGCCTCCCCTTTCCCGAGGCCCGGCAGAGGCCCAGGCAGGATCCACGGGGCAGGGTTGTTTCCTGTTGTGTGCACTGGTGTATCCCAAACACCGAGAACAGTGCCCGGCCCATGGTAAGTGCTCACATGTATTTGTGGAATGAATGTCCCTCTAAAATAGACACTGTTATTCTTTCTATTTACAGAGAGGCAAGGGGATGGGTGGGCGCAGGCCCGGAGAGCACAGTCCCTGCCCAGGCTTCTCACCGGAGGGGAGTCCGGGCAGGGTTTTCAGTATCAGTAGGATTTTGCTGAATGGAGAAACAGGAAAGTGCATTCCAGGCTAGGGACAGCCTGGGAAGGGGGGGCAGTGCAAAAAGGAAGGGATTCGCTCTGCTTGCTTCATGCCAGGCCTGTGCAGGGCACATGTGCCCATTGGTCCACTCCATCCTCACCACACTGCCACAGGGGATTTTTACCATCTTCCTTCCTTCCTTCCTTTTTGAACAAAGGTTCAGCAGCGTCAACTGACTTGGCCAAGATCACATGGTCTGCAGGGAGCGGAGGCTGCAGCCCCATGTAGCTCCAGCCCCCGAGCGGTCCCGGCTGGGGAAGGACCAGGGGCACCGCTGGCGGGGAGCTTGTCATGAAGCAAGGACCAGCAGGCCCGCCGGGGGCTGAGCAGCCTCTTCCTTCCTCACAGCTGCCGCTCCCTGAGTGCCCACCCCAGGCCAGGGCCACTTAAGGCTCCGTCTTTCCATCCTCACCGACACAGGTCTGTGTGTCCCCAGATCTCCTGGTGGCCATGCAAGGGCCAGAGGGAAATCCAGTCCTCCCTGCCTACAAGGCGGCCAGGGCAGTGGGACAGCCGACACCTGCATCCATGTGGAAAGGGACCCGGGACAGCAGGCCTCGCTCGGAGCTCATGGCCTCTGGGCTGTGGCCCAGGCCGGCAGGTCCAGCCCCTGCGCTTCCCCAGGCAGAGAGCCCTTCCCTGCCCTGCGCGCTGGCTGATATGGTTCAGTGACGTGACACAGCGGGCTTGCTCTGTGCTTGCCTGTTTGCTCTCTCCCTCTTGCACCTCAGCTGTCACCATGAGAACATGCTTGGGCGGGTCCTGGGAGGAGGGTGCCAGGCACATGGAGCAGGTGCCCCTGAAGTCAGCCAGCCTCCAGATCTGTGAGCGAGCCCAGCCAAGTCGAGCTGAGTACCAGCTGAGCTCAGCCACAGACCTGGAGAATCAGTGAGTGTTGTTTGGGGTGGTTTGTTATACAGCAATGTTGTGGCAAGAGCTAACTGATACACTTTCCCTCTCTGATCTCCAGTGACCCCTCCTGTAAAGCAAGGAGTTTCACGTAACTCTCTCCCCTGTGCCCAGAGAAGCCAGTGGCTCCTGTCTTGCAGATGGCCCATCTCAAGTGTTGCCAATTCTGGCCCACAGCTTCCTCCAGTGTGTCTTGCACCTGCCTAGGGAAGGTGTGTGATGTGGGCAGAGGCACTTACAGGCTTACAGTTGGTTGGTTTTCCATTCATATCCACGCTGGGTGGCCTCAGATGATCCCAGTCGCGGCCCTTGTTGTAGGTTATAAGTGTCACCACCTTCCCATCCACTTTTTGGTTCGCCAAGAAGACCCCTTTCACCCCTCGGACCTAGGACAGAAATACAAGAGGGACCATAAAAAGCGCTGAGAGCCGCCCGTGACCCAGCATCCACTGTGCGCCACTCCCTGCTCTCTGCACACAGCCTTGTTTCCTGCTGACATCAGCCCCAGAGCCGAAGAGGCTGTGTGCCCTCTGGAGGTGAGGGGGCTTAGCAGAGCTGGGGATCTGAAACTGGTCTGAGCTTTGACCGGAAGCCTGTTCTATCTGACCCCACAGCCCACGTGCCGTGGTGACACTGAGCTCTTCTCAAAGGTGCAGACACAGCCGTCAGTGAGCAGAGCCTGGCCTGAGATGCCTCTGCACCACAGCCACGCCGTCTCCCCCACAGAGCTCCTGACCCAGAGCCACCACCCCTCACCTCCCTCCTGGTGGCCTCACAGGTCCTGCACTGATGGAATCCCCGTGGGCTTTCCTCAGGGTTCTCAGCTCATCCCCACGCAAAAATGCCAGGTAGCGAGGACGGGGATCAGTGCTCACTCAGCCTGCCCTGGACAGGGGTCATGTTCCCCTGCCCCCTTTCCCAGGCTTCCTTGACGGGCCCGTGACAGCTAACCATCAGTGGGTAAGATGGCTCATACAAAATGGCCAAATCAGTATTCAACCTCCTGATTCCACGGAGGTGATCTTTTCCTGCAAGTTCCTTACACTTAGAGGCCGTAGACCCACCACTGTGGGGCCTGCCAGTGGGCCAGTGGTTCCTGGGAGCCTCCCGTGTGCCTGGAGCTGGCTCTGCTCCTCCACATGCAGCCTGTCACTATTTCTCACGGTAAACCTGTAAAACTAGGCTGAAAGAGTTTGGAATTTCCCAAGGGCACCGTCAGTGCCTCGGGAATGAACGCCGAAATGGAAGAATGGTGTATGAGTCTCCTGCAGCTGCTGTGATGAGTGAACACAGACGGCGCGACTTGAAACAGCACGAGTTTGTTATAATATGGTTCTGGAGGTCAGAAGTCCAACACAGCCCCCCGGGCTCAAATCAAGGCATCAGCAGAGCCGGTTCCTCCCAGAGGCTCCAGAGAGCACCAGGTCCTGGCCTTTCGGGCTTCTGGGGCCGCCCGCACTCCCCGGCTTGTGCCCCTCCTGCATCTTCAAGGCGGCAGCCAGTATCTCTCCGACCCTTCCTCCATGACTGACATGCTTCTCTGGCCCTCCTCTTCTGCCCCTTCCACGTTGAGGCCCCGCATGGTCACAGTGGACCCCCAGACTTGGCTCCCCTTTGCTGTGCTACTCTGGCCTCCGGCCCCACAGAGGCAGCTTCGGGGATGGTCCCCCCCAGGGGGACGGCTCTTCCCCCACATGTGTCCACGCTCACCTGAGGCATCACCTGGGGTGGTGTCTGGCCTGCCCGGTGCTGGTCAGGATGCCTCCCGACAGGCTAGGTGGGTAGGATGCTGATTTGCCCAGTGACAGCTTGTTTACTTGGTAATCACTATTTTATAACCCGACTGGTCTCTGTGAAAACACTCAGAAATAAACAATACAGACCCCTCATGTCCCAGAGAGATGGCAGACGTGGGCCGCCCCTGCGTCTGATCAGCCCATCGTCAGCTCCCAGCATGGACACACAGCTGCCCCCCTCATGGCTGTATTCATGTCAGGGGGCTGCCGTAACAAATCGCCAAACACTCGGTGACTTAAAACAGCAGGAACTGGTTCTCTCATAGTCCTGGAGGCCAAAGCTCCAAAGTCAAGGCGTTGTTGGGGCTGCGGTCCCTCTGAAGTCTCCAGCGAAGGGTCTTTGTCTCTTCCAGCTTCTGGGGGCTCCGGGGCTTGCAGCCGCATCAATGCTGGCCTCTCCTCCATCCTCATGAGGCCTCTCCCTGTGTGTCTGCGGCTCCTCTTGGGACCCTAACAGGAACTTGTCATCGGGTTGAGGGCCCACCTGGGTGATCCAGCCTGACCTCACCTCAAGACCCATCACTTAATAACAGCTGCAAACATCCTTTTTCCAAATCAGACCATACTGTGGCCAGGGTTCCTAGAGGGCAGGGGACAAGGCTGAGATGCCCTAAGTCCTCATTTCTAACCCAGGCTCCAGGACAGAGGCATTCAGAAAAGGTTTGCTGTCTTGTCTTGAGCCCTGCAGAGGTGACACCTTAGAGGCACTTGGAAGCCCAGGCCTCCTAAGGCAGCGTTGCCTCTGGCGTCTGGAACAAAGCATTTTTCCTGGCCACCTCACTGGATGAACAATGACCATGACCGTCCCGGAACTGGCGCCTGTGGAGGACCTCCCAAGCCAGATTCTAGGCCAGCCCCTTCCTGTGCATTATCTCGAATCCCAGAAAAGACAACGGCTGGGAAAACGGCCCAGAGCTCACTGAGCGTGGACGTGGTACCACAGGCCACTCTGCATGTCTAAGGGGAGCAGTGTCCTCGAATCCTCACTGCGACCCTATGAAGAAGGTACTACTGTCACCCCCATTTCACAATGGGAAAAACTGAACCAGAGAGGTTAAGTGACCTGTCCAAGGTCACACAGCAAATACATACAGAACTGGGATTTGAATGTGGTTAGGCTCCAGAGTTGTGCTTGTAACCACTACCCATGACCCACGTTAGAAGGATTTTCAGAGGAGTGATGTCACTTGCGAGGGCGCCAGCTGGTGAGCAGCAGACATCACCTCTGCACGGAGCCGCCATGAACCTCTTGGGCCCTCTCGCTTCGTGGTCTGTGAGCATGGATTACTGCTCCCTGCTTTCTCAGCCAGTGACTCTGCTCTGCCTCAACCCAGTCTCCACCGCCTCCTCCAGGAAGCCCTTCCTGACTCCCACTCTGGGCTGGCCCATCAGCCCTCCCTGTATCGCTCTGGCGCTGACACACCGAGCTGGAACAACGGCTGGGAGCTGGTCTGCAGGAGCCGGCAGCTCTGTGAGGGGTGGTCTGTTCCTCCCCAGAGCCCAGGGTGGGGCCTGGGACCTGGTGTGCAGCTCTGCCTTACACACCCCTGTGGATAGAGGGCGTCCTGGGTGCACTGCCTCGTCTGGGGCGCCCTTCCTGCGCCACCATCCATCATCTGCCCCCGTCCTCCCAGCCGGCTATGTCCCACAGCAGCCGGGACAGCACCTCTCAGAGGCAGGTCTGCGGCGCGCCCATGGCCTGTAGGAGGGGTCTTGGCCCAGGGCCTTGGGGGATGAGACCGCCTGCCTGTAGCTTTCGGCAGACAGCAGTGGGCTGAGGGCTGCATCCCTCTGCGACCTCCGGCTCGGGGGCACCCGGACCAATGTGCTCTTATGGCAAACAAATGGTGACATGGCGACACTTCCTTGGGACAGTGGTTCCTTGCAGCTGCTAACAACTGAGGATGAATGTTGAGGCCATGGCTCTCTCTGGGAGGCCTCCTCCCACCCAAGGAATCCCACTGTTTGCCCAAGGCTGCACCCACGGGGCCCCCTGGCCAGCCCCCAGGGACGTAGATGCCATATGCCACCACCCTCCAACCAGCATTTACTACCAAGACACGCTGCCTTAGCCCACTCATGGGTTTTCCCACTGGCCTGGGGCTCCCCGAAGGCAGCGCATGGGGGAGGAGCTCAGGGTGAATGACCAGCAAGGGTGCTGGCCAGTGGGGTGGCATGGAGCTTGGGGCAGATGGACCTAGGCTGCATCTCATTTCTGGCTTCCTTCCGGTTCATCTGGCAGGTCACTTACCTCCTCTGAGCCTTATATTTTGGGGACCCCTTCTCCCTGGCCCTGGTGTAGACTGGAACAGAGTCCAGGCCGGGCCTGCTGTATGTGTGGGATGACATCTGTGGGATCCACGGATGGCAGGGCACATGGCAGACAGAGCCCAGCTGCGGGGCAGCCCAGAGCCCTGGTTCCGAGCCTCCACTGTCAGGTGGCAAGAGCAAGTGGAGGCTTAGTGGGAGACAGGCCAGGGTGGGACCCCAGGGGCGAGAGGCTCCCAGCGCATCGGAGCCTCACCCACATTTGGAGAGAAGAGAGGCAGGAGGAGAGAGCGCGCAAGGACCAGCCAGACGGGTATTAGATACACAGACGGAAGGGAGAGGGACGGGACATCTGGGGGCAGGGAGAGACAGAGAAGGGGGGAGAAAAGGAGAGGCAGGGACACTCAGGTGGCCTGGGACGGAGTCACCCTCTGTCCTTTAGGCCAGAGCTGGCCTTGGCCTGTTTTTGTGGCGGCCAGGAATGGCTTCCAGAGGATGGCTTGTGACCAAGTCGATGGTCAGGACCGCTAACGCTGAACCCCAATTCAGCAAACTGTCATCCCCAAAGGACTGCCCCCTCATTAGCACACCCCTACAGGCCCCCCTTGCTCTGCGGTGCTTCACAGATACCGAGCCTTCTCAAAACTGAGGGTCTGTGGCAACCCTGGGTCTGCAAACCTGTATCAGCGCCCCTTCTCCAATGCAGTTCGCTCACTTCGTGTCACTGTGTCACACAATTCTCACAATACTCTAACCTTTCTCATTATTACTATATTTGCTATGGTGATCTGGGATCAGAGATTACAACTTTCTGGAAGCTCCCACAATAGTTAGCACTTTTTAGCAATCAAGCATTTTTGAATTAAGGGATGTGCGTTGTTTTTTAGACACAGTCCAACTACACATTTAACAGACTACAGGATGGTTCAAACATAACTTTTATACACGCTGGGGAATCAGAGAATTCATCTGACTCCTTGTATTGCAGCATTTGCTCTATTGCGGTGGTCTGGGACCAAACCCGCCATATCTCCACGATGTGCCTGGATCATGAAAGATGGTACTCCATTACTGTATTTTGAATTTCACCACAAAGAGCGAGCATGCTCTCTTGCTCTAGAAGTACACACAGAGCATCCTTTGCGCCTGTGAAGCCTCCAATGTTTGGCCCTTCGCAGAAATACTTGCAGACCCCTGAGGACCACTAGACATGAGGTGGGGAGAGGGCAGGGCTGAGGGCACCCACCTCGAGGAGGTCGATGAGCACGCTCTCCTCGGCCTGCCGCGAGCTGCGCACGTCCTGCAGCACCAGCGAGTAGTACACGCCGCGCGGGTCCGACTGGTACAGGTTGTAGGTGTCCGTCTGGTACCACTCCTGCACGGCCACGAACACCTGGCTCTCGTCTGTGCTGACGATCTGCAGGTCCTGGGGACACGGCGGGAGAGCGCAGGGTCGGGATGGGCCGGGGGCTGCTGGGAGTGAAGCGGGCCGCCTCAGGGAGGGGCGGGCAGGCCTCAGGCCTGGGCCCAGGTTGGCCAGCCCCTGGGGGTCAGGCTGACCTAGATTCCATGGTGGCTCTCCCCTCTTGGCTCTGTGACCTTGGACAGGCCCCTCTTCCTCCCTTTTCTGTGTTCCCATCTCCAAAACGGGTTGACGTTCTGACTCTCATAAGCATTGTGGGAGGGGCGGCCCAGGCACAGGTTGGGGCGCAGTGACAGCCCCCTCCTCCCGGCCCCACGTCCGACTGTCCGCCTGCCTGTCCCTGCAGTGGAGTCCTCCCTCCATGCACCCCCAGACGGTGCCCCCTGGTGGGTGGGAGTGGGTCTGCTCTCCGGGCCCCCCACTGCACCCCATCTTGAGGACCGTGTGAGTCATCTGTTGGTTCCGTCATTCAGCACACGTTCATGAAGAACCTACTGTGCGCCAGACACTATCCTAGGCGCTGGGTACAGCAGGGAGCCACATGCGGTCTCTGCCCTCTGGGGACACACACTGGGTAGAGGGGTGACCCGACACACTCCAGCCCCACGTCCTGGGCGTCATCTCTGGGACATGAGCTGCCCTTCGCCCAGGGTTCCTCCGTGCCAGCCCAAGCCGAGGCCTCCCCGACAGCTGTCATGGCCGACAAGGCCCCCACAGGTGGTCCGTCCCGGGCACGGTGGGAGCTGAGGGCAGGCCCCTCACCTCGCCGAGGGTGGGAGGGCTGCCCCAGGAGTGGAGCAACAAAGGCCAGGCTCAGAGCCTCAGTTTCTGGCTGGGCGCCTGAGGGCCAGCCAGCGCCTCCTGGGCTCTGCAGCTGCCCTAGGTTCCAGTTCCAGATTGAGAAACAAAGCATGACCCACTCAGAGAAAAAGGCAGGAAAAGAAACCCGGGGCTAACCCTTGCTTTGTTTCTCTTTCTCTCCCAGCCAGCACCCAACGCTGTGAGGGAGCCAGCGAAGGCATCGGAGAGGCCCCTTTGCAGCCGTCGGCTCTCATTCTCCAGGACCTACTGCTCTCCTTCCTGCACTTCAAAACTTTAATCACCCTCTGGCAGTACAGCTGCCAAGATACAGGAGTGCATGACGGCAGAGCAGATCGCTGGCCAGCACCCGCAGGACGAGCTGCCCCTCCCTGTCTCCGCCCTAGGTGGGGAGTGCATCTGGTGATGGGGCACAGAGGGTAGATTTTTTCTCTAATAACATATTGAGCCCCTATCCTATCCATCTGGGCATGGCCTTCAGTTGACAGTGAGGAAGTGGCTGGGTAGATGCACTGGGTGAATGCTTACTATAATCTGGGAAACAAGAATGTATACAGCAGCTACAAGTTACCTACAATACTACCCTGAGGACAACCTGCTATTAACATGTTAGAATGTTTACTTTTGGGCTTTTCCCCGAGTGCGGTTCATGTATCTCTTCATATTGTCACTTGCTCTTTCACCTTATACGGGGAGCATTTTCTTCTGTCATTAAAATTACTTCAAAGTGCCACTGTTAATGACTGCATGGTATTCCACCTTGTGGAGTAGTTCATTGGATGATCTTCCTACTGGCGAGCCTTCGGCATCTTCAGTATCATATGCCGTACAGTCATGAACGTGACTCTGTCCCTGTGGCTGTTTCCTCAGCATACGTCCTAAGGGAAACTGCTGCGCGGCAGAGCAGGAGCTTTATTAAAACTCTCGTTCCATGCTGTTGAACGACTGACCTGAGGGTTCATGTCCTTCTGACCAGCAGGGCTAGACGGCACTCGGTCCACGTCATGCAAGCCAACACTGAGAATGCTCTTTTACAAAGCTTTGCTGATCAAAGAGTGATAACTAGATGCAAGTTTTGCTTAAATTTGCATGTTACTCTTTTTTTCAAAAAAGCAAGTCAGAAGCAGAGACATTTGCCGACTCAGTTTTGAGCAGCAGACAGGCACAATGTCGCATGTCTGTGTGTGGGTTTATGCGTATGTGTATTTGTATGGCTTGGGCAAATACCTGGAAGGAAGCACCAAAGTTGCCAATATTTGTTATCAGGTAGAATTAGGTTGATTGCAAGTAACAGAAACTGGAAAAAAAAAAGGGGCCAAACAAGATAAAAGCTCATTTCTCCCATATGTAAAAGAAGTTCAGAGTAGACGGTCCAGTATGGAAGCGCTACAAATTCACCATTCTACTGCCCCGTGACATGGCCCTTGTCCTCATAGCTCAGAATGACTCCTAGAGTTTCAGCCATCACGGTGACCATCCAGGTAACGGGAAGGAGAAAGGAACAAGGGAGAGAATGGCTTGCCTTAAAAAGGCTCTGAGGGATCTCACATGACAATCCCACTTACATTTCATTGGGCAGATTTTAGAAACATGACCACATGTAGATGCAAGGAAAGCTGGGAACTATGGTCGCAGCTGACACCTGGGGTTTGTTAATCTAGGTGAAGGGGAAGAATGGGTGTTGAGAAGTCTTTAAAATTTCTACAAGTTACCTTGAGGAAAGAGGAAGGGAGATTGCCACGGGAAGCAGGTAGAAACGGTGTATATATTTGCATTATTCCATCAGCTGTGTGAATACACTTTGAAGAAGTAATTGTGGAAAGATTAAAAACACTTTTAAAGAGCATGATAGGGCAGAGTTCTCCATAGATTATTATGCAAAATTCATGGACTAGCCTAATGAGTCGACACCTTCATCCAATTCTTTTGAGCACCTTGAGCACAGCATCTTCTGGCCTCCAAGGTTTCAGATGAAAAATCTGCTCGTAATCTTACTGAGACTGTGTTTTTGTGATGAGTTGCTTCTTTCTTGCTGCTTTGAAAAGTTTTTCTTTGTCTTTCAACAGTTTGATTATCATGTGTCCTGGATACCAGAACTCTTTGTGTTTATACTACTTGGAGTTTATCAAGCTTTTTTGGATATTTATATTCATGTCTTTTATCAAATTTGGGAAGTTTCTGACCACTCTTTCTTCAAATAATCTCTCTGCCCCTTCCTCTCTTCTCCTTCTGGGACTCCCACAGAGACTGTGTGGGCCCACATGATGGTGTCCCCACGCCCCTTAGACAGTGTGTACTATCCTTCAATCTTTTTTCTTTCTGTTCCTCAGATTCTATCATTTCAATTGTCCTATTTTCAAGTTCTCGGATTCTTTCTTCTGTCTACTCAAATTCGTTTTGAATCCCTCTTGCGAATTTTCCATTTCAATTATTGTTGTTATTTTAGATCCAGGATTTCCTTTTAGTTCCTTTTCATGTTTTCTATTTCTTGGTATTTCTATTTTGTTCAAACATTGCTTTCCTGACTTCCTGCCCAATTTCCTGTAGCTGTTTGAGCATCCATACGACAGGTGTGTGAAGGTCTTTGTCTCGTAGGGCTGCCATCCGGTCCTTCTTGGGGACAGTTGCTGTTGGTATTTTTTCCTCTGGATGGGTCATACTTTCTTAGTTTGCCTTGTGATTTTTGTTGTTGAAAACCGGACACTGGAATCTAATAATGTGATGGCTAGAAATCAGATTCCCTCCCTTCCCCAGGGTTTGCTGTTTTTTGTTTTTGAGTCTGATTTTGATAGCTGTTGGCTGTCTCTGTACCAAGGATCAGCCCTACGATGTAAATTTAAATTCTTCTCAGGTCTTTTCTGAGCATGAGCTTTTCCCTGGGCAGGCACAGTAACTCTTTAAATTCCTTCACCTATGTGGTTGCTTCTGCATGTTCGAGTCCTTAAATGTCTGGTTCCCAAAGGGGAAAGAAGGAAATGAAAGGGAGAGGTGGGAGCAGGCGCTGTCCCTTCACCCCCCTTGGAGGCTGCTTCAGCTGGTGGTGGCCGCGATAACGGTTGCCTGCCTGGGTGTCTGCACCTCCGTGAACAGAATCAGCAACCAACGATCAGAGCACCGACCCCCAATATTGGGAGGACGAGGTCCTTATGCCTACTCTGGCTCCTGCAGGTTGGGTGCACACTGCTCCAGGAACATACACACATGGCTGCCTGCCACAGGGCTGGGGTTGCCACCATGGGAAGAGCTAAAATTGGGAATTAACCTTGATTTGCTGTCCAAGCATTTCCCTGGAAGCTGCAAACCTTTGGATAGACTCCAAAGTTCTGAAACAGTCACATCAGATTCTGCAGAGCAACTGTTGAAGATGGATTACTGGTGGTTCCCCCCAAACCATCTTCCCTGGTGTCACTGCCCTTTTATTCTTATGTTTCATGGATTCTATTTTATATATATTTATCACAAATGAAGCAATACTTTACTTTATGCTTATGAGTGTCTTTGATTAGTAGGGAGCCATTTGGATCTTTCTCTTTTATCTACTTACGGTCTCTGTCTTTTTAATTTTTTTCTGTTAGGGAACACGGGCATTTTGGAAAAGTATCATAAGGAAATAATACAAGCAAAGGATGCTAGCAAATAAAATAAAAGGAATGCATCCTTTATAGTTTTCAGAGAGAGGTGAATTAAAAGAGCAGAATGTCAACATTTATGCCTCTTCAAGTTGAAGGAAAATAGGAGGAAATAATACACCATAAGATTTGGCAAAGCTGTGGAAACTGGTGTATCCTAGCTTTGCCCGGCAAGGAGGACCCCTTTTAGAAAGCAACTAAGTTAGACAAATATTTAAATCCTTTGTCCAGAGTTCTTCTTAGACTTTAACTTGAGAAAATAAAAAATAACTGCAGACACAAATATATAAACATTGCAGCACTGTTGATAACTACGAAGTAAGTCCCCCACATAGGAAACTCCCCGAATGCCTAAGCAACAGGAGTCTGGCTTTGCTAAACAAGGTAAGGCTCCTCAGTTCAAGGTTTTATGGCCATTTAGTGGATATCATGTACTGTTCTGAATAAATTCTCATGATACAACGTGAGGCTGTAGACAGGGGTGCCTGCTATGATTTGGCTACATCAAGTCACCTTGGCATGTGGCCAAGGACTGTGAGAAAAACCAAACAGGCCTGGCGGCTCAGGGGAGGCTGTGGGTGAGTGCCCTCTGCTCCCGTTTCTGCTGTTTTCATGATGTTACTATGGCAATTAAGGAGAAAAAAAGATAGGGGTGGTTTTGGGGGTTGGAAACAGGCAAGAGTTCCAAATTCACCATGAAACAACCAAATCAGATCAGGAAATTCAGTAAGCCAGTTCAACATGTCGGTGGTGGGGCCTGGGGTCTGGGAATCTGGCAAAGGGGAGGCAGGCCCGTGCTTTGGCTGGGGGAAGTTCTCAGCGAGATATGTGGTCTTGAGGGCCCAGGGGAATCTCGGGGAGCACTCCCTGAGAGCCACCCGACTTGCCCATTGTCCTCAGGGTCTGGGGCACAGGCCCTGAGCTAGCAAGCGTAGAGCCCCTGCAAATGCTGCCCAGCCAAATAGGTCCCTGATCCTCCCTTGAAACCGGATGACAGGAGGGCCATGTCTGTGTGCCATTTCTGTCACCCACTGACGGGGTGGGGGATGTACCATCTATCAGAGCCTTATGATTCTTTTTTATCATCCTTATTTCCACAGAAATGGGGGGGAAGAAAGCTAGCAGGAAATGCATGCCGTGAAGGGCCTGCAGTGGGACATGCAGGGTGCCCCTGCAAACTCCACCACGACTTTGAGAAATACAAGGTGCCATCTCATCTGAAGACAAGGACCCTAGCTTCCAGGGAGGTGCAGCTAGCATTCAAGGTCATACAGGTCATGACTGGGGCCATGAGTTCTCTAGAACTCCTTCAGAAATGGCTCTGCCGCCAGTCCGCACACTCCTGGCCCAGGGGCGGGTGGCACGTGCCCAGGCCCCCAGAGCCACAGGGCAGCAGGAAGGGACTGGTGTCCACTGCACGGCTCCTCTCCATGTCCCCCCCCACAACACCAGGACAAGGGCCTGGGACACTGGATGTTTCTGATGCTGCAGTCCCCAGGGATGGAGGGAAGGCCCCTGGAAGCTGAAAAGGCCCCTCCCTCCTTGCAGGAGGACACCCACTGCATTTGCCATAAATGAAATCTTTAGCTTTTAGTTTACTGACTCAGCCAAGCTTGGAGTTAATCTATTAAGCTTGCCTCTTTTCTTTCTTCCCTTTCCTATTTTTTTCCTTGCCTTGTCAAGAGAAGCTTTTAAAAGTTTTTAAAAAGTTCTCAAAATCCTCATGTACTTTCCCATTTCTGGCACAGGAAAGGTCTGACAGTGCCCAGCCCAGCAGCTTGTGTGTCAGGGACTTTACAGCAAACCATAGCCCCGGGCTCACAGGGCCCAGCACACCTGTCTCCCATCACCCCATTGTGCCCCTTGCCCTACAGCCAAGCTCTCTCCTGCCCCAGGGCCTTTGCACATGCCCTGCCTTCCACTGCACAGCTTTTTCGCTGCCTTTGGACATCAGCTATAATAGCCCCACGGGGAAGTTTCCCTTGCCACCATCATCTGTCTCTTCCTCTCGTTCCCCCACAGTGCAAAAGACAGCTTGCAATTATTTTATATGTTTGTCTGTCTATCTGGTTTTCTGCCTGCTTCCTGTCTGAAAACCCCAGACAGGAAACGGGAATCTGATTCATAGCCGTAGCATCCATTCCTAGCTTGTATTTGATGCTCAGTAAGTATGTGTGGGGAGAAGGGCTGCTTCAATCTGTGTCTCTGAATGATGCGAGTGGAGTGGAGGTCTGTGAAGCAGGCAGTCCAGTGTCCCCCCGTGGGAGACGGGGCCTGAGCTGGTCTCAGATTCACTCAGACCTGGGTTTGAGTCCTGCCTTGGTTTCTTACTAGTGTGACCTCAGACGGGTCACTCAGCCTCTCAGAACACCTATCACCTCCTTTGCAAATGGGAATGACACAGCAGTGGGGAGGGCACTGTGCAGTTGGTCCTGAGACAGGGCGCAGGGAAGTAAGTCCCCCACATCCCCTTCTCTGCCTGGCCGGGCAAGGGGAAGGCAGTAGCATTAATTGAGAACTGACTATATACCGGATACCACACTAGGTGGTTGGAATACAGAGGCAACTAAAACAGACACTCAGAAATGCCAGATGAAGGCAGGACATGGATGGGTTGGGGGGACCCCAGCACCCTGAGTGGCAGGAAGGAGAAGGGAGTGGTGTTAAGTGGGAAACCGAGGCCTAGACCAGCCTGGAGGGTCCCTAGTAAGTGGGTCTCTGAAACATCACATATGAGGCCGTTTTGAGAAAAGACCAGGCCCAGGGAAGAGCATGGCTGAGGCCCTGAGACAGGGTGAAGCCAGGCATGTGTGAGGCTGGAGGGAGGGTGGAAGGGGACAGTGGCCGAAGGAAGCCAGGCCACCCTTGCTCTTGTCTATCCTGACCTGCGACCACCAAACATGTGAGCAGCAGCCCTGGGGCCCCACGAGTCACTGCAGGTGGAACAGGAAACCACTCTTACCTTTGGCAAAGCATACTTGGGCAGCTTCATCAGGATGAACTCACTGCGACGATAAGAGATGTAGTATTTGGTCCTGTTTGTCGAGGTTGCCTAACAGGAGGAAAATAAACCACATTTTTAAGGGGCTAGGTTTCCTGTCAAGCTAGATCATCATGAATGAAAAACTCCACGTTGTATTTCAGTTGGTGAAAATACCCTTTTACTTTGCTTATACTTGCTATGTGTGAAATGGACAGACTCCTATTCATCCTTCAAAGCCCCATATCAGATGCCCCTCCCCTGGGAAGTCTTCTTCCACCTCCCTCAGTTAGAACTAACTTCTTTCCCCATGATGTCTCAGCACCTTGTTTCCTGACATCCAAGTTATGGAACAAGGTGGAGAAAGTCTTGCTCCCCAGAACTTCTCTTAGGGGGTGAGTTAGTGACCCACAGAGTACAGGAAGAGCGAGGCCAAAGGTAAGCTCAAGCTACAAAAGATGGCCACCAAACCACGAGAAACAGCCAGAGGCCACCATCACTGACACTGCATAGCCGGCCCTGTCCTGAATACCGAACATTTGGTCTCAAAACAAACAACTCCACAAATAACAATTATTTCCATTTTAAAGATGAGAAAACTGAGGCACAGAGATGGAGTAACTTGTCTCCCACAGGAGATAACAGAAGAGGGAAGAGGGGCATTTGCATTCTTGGGGTTAGGACAGGACACGGAGAGGCAGGGTAAGAGGGACAAGGGGGCCACACCAGGCGATAGTGACCTTGAAGTCTTACTACACCTGCGTGTATGTGAAGGCGTGTCCCTGTGTGCACACATGTGCATGTCTTCTCTGTTTATGCATGCGTGGGCATGAACCCCATGCACATGTGTGAGAACAGGAGCATGTAGCCCCCACATGTGTGCATGTGCTGTGTGTACAGACGGTGTGGGGGGTGCTGGCGGGTGTGCGCGGGTGTGCGTGCATGTGTGCTAACATGGTGCAGGGCTGAAGAGCACAGGCCACTATGCATTACTATCTGGGTTCAGAGTCCAGCTCCTCCATCTTTAAGCCACGGGACCTGGGGAGAGTGACATAAGCCTCCTGAGCCTTGGCTTCCCCCTTATAAGATGGGGACGACAGTACCAGGGGTACCTGCAGGGGCAGTCACGGGGACTACCGTCTGTGAGGCACGGGGGCCAGTGCTGGGCCCAGCAGCAACTACATGCATGCTGGATGCTGTTCTTGTTACAGAGCGACAGATACACAGCCACTCCCTACAAGAGCCCGCAAAATGCGACTCAAGGTGACTACAATGACGACAAGATTTCTCTAGACAGTTCCATCCCCAAGGGCAGGGACTGTGAGGTCTGTAGTGGTCTGGCTGTCATGTCTCCTGAATGGGGAGCGTTGTGATGGGTAGGTGTACAGGGGTCCTGGGAGCTGACAGAAAGGGCCTCTGGGGTGGGAGAAGCCAGGCAGACTTCCTGGAGGAGGCAGCGCCCTGCTTCAGAATGAAAAGCCACGTAGCCCAGAGACAGACAACTTGCTTAGCAGGTTGGGGAGGACGCTGGAGAGAGTGTCCAAGAGAATACGTGGCCCCTCTCAGAGCCCCGCCTGCCACCCGCTGAGCTCCAGGGAGGGCGCAGAAGCAGGGCCAGCCTCTATGTCCCTCAAAATGTTTGTGTTCACTGGGAAGTAATGGGTGTCACTTGGTGGTGGCTGCCTGTGAGGGTGTGACCAGCCCAGTCCTGCCTGCCAGGAGCTGGTAGCAAACACAGTCGGCCTCCTGCCTGGCCCTGGTGGGGAGTGAACAAGGCCTTCAGAACGGCTGCCCTGCCCCACCCGCCAGCCACCAGGACCAGGGGCTTGTGCTTTAGGCCTGAGGCTGCGGGCCGAGCAGAACAGGTGCCACCGCTCCAGAGATGCGAGCGTGACTTTGCCTGGCGATGGGCCAGGGGGGCCGCCCCACGGTGGGCATGTTCCAAACGAGCCCCACCTTTGTGTGTATATCTGCCCATGTCACCCCCCGCCCAGAACAGCAGACCTGAGGCCTCTGGGCGGCCGCCAGAGAGAGCCAGGCGAGAGGGTTGACCGGGTGCCCCTTCTCTGAGGGCAGCACCCCTGTCAGTCTGTCCTGGGCCTCGTGCTGGCATGGACGGTCATGCCCAGTTCATGGATGAGCAAACAGAGGCCCAGAGACAGGGTAATGGCTCGCTCAGAGCCGGTCAGTGGCACCACAGGGCTCAGACCCCTACTTGCGCCGACGAAGGCCTCCGGGCACCAGCGCCTCCTCTCTGGATGGCGAGGCCCCGCCCCCTGTCACAGCATCACTTCAGCAGAGGGATCGGCCCCTTAGTACCACTAAGGACTAAGCCACTTAGTACTTTGATATGGGGCTTAGGGACACTCTGTGCCCGGCATAGCTACCTTCCCAGGTGCTCAGTGGCCTCAGAGGGCCCGGCGTTCCTGGAGTGCATCCCCCAGGCCAGGCCTCCTGCCGGGTGCCTCCCCCAGGTGACCGCTGCATCCTACGCCAGGCCTGCAGGGAGGTGGCCGTGTCCACCTTGGCTGAGGCTCCAGCAGCTCCTGGACCTGCCCAGGGGCACCTGCCTACTGGCGGAGGGTCTGGATTCTCTGCCGGCCCTGACTAGTCCTCTTCCTACCAGAGCAGAGTGCAGCTGTGGCCGTGGGCAAAGCACGTCAGACACCTGATGCACCATCAGACATGACTGAGGGCCGCCCACCAGTGAGGACACAGGGGCCACGTGCGGGCGGGGCGGGCACGGGCACCCACCCGGTGTGTCCTGGTGCCCGTGAGGGAGGAGTCAGTGCAGGCACTGTCCCCACTTCGGGGTTTGTCACTGGCTGGCCGTATCACTTGGCAGGGCATTTAATTCTGCTGATCTTCAGTTTTCTCTTCAATAAAATAGGGCCAGTGCAAAGACACGAAATCCTATGAGTAAGGCAGCCTGCGGGCATCCGTCACACAGGGGGTGCGGCCGCCATCACTATGGGCTGGGAGGGGATGCAGGAAGTGTGACCACAGGGCATCGGCCTGTCCCAGGTGACACAGCGGTGCCACCCCCAGAGCCAGGCATCTGTTCTGCGACAAGGACAGGGCCGTGCATGGCAGGTGTGGGAAACACAGGCCACTGGTCCTTGAGGCCACGACCACACCCCATGGGCGACAGGAGCATCTGTGCAGCCCAGGAGCAGAGGGTCTTGGTTCACAGACGCCTCCCACCCTGCTGCCACTGCTGGGGCCAGTTCCCCAGGGAGTGGACCTCCAGGTCCAGCTGCCACTGCGCTGGTGGTAAGGGCCCTGGCACAGGTCTGCGTCCTCTGGGGACCGGGAAGGGGCCATGTGGGCAGAGCTGCCTCCCAGAGGTAACTGCTCCCAGGGAGCAGGCCGGGGATGTGGGACGACAAGCGGGCAGCCTGGGTGACCTCCGACTTGCGGGCCAGGAGCAGCCCTTCCATTGTTGAGAGATACGGGGCAGAGCCACTCAGGACGGGAGCTGGGCAGAGCCCGAGCAGGGCCAGGTGTTCTCCTGTGCAACGTAACAGGGTCACCAAGCGCCACTGTCAACCTGGCCACTGCCTGTGAGGGCTGGAGGCAACCGAGAGCACCCTGCCATCACCCCTGAGCACAGACGGACCGGCCACCACACGACCTCGTGCCCGCCCTGGCCAGGGAGTGGGGGCTGCCCCTCCACTGTCCGCCTTCACCTCGCTGAACCCCTCCCCAGGTAAGATTTATGGAGATGCCCAATCAGCACGTGCCCCTTCCTGACACAGCCAGCCCGGCTGCCTTGAATACCCCGAATCACCATCACCCCCAGCCAGGCCTTTCCTGGCCCCCGCACCAAGCCACCCCACACCTCCCCACAGAGTCCCAAGCCCTCACCAGCTACAGCCACAGGTGGCCCCCCGGGGTCATAGACCAATCAGAACATTTAGAAGCCACTCCGCATAGGATTTAGGAGTCAAAAAAACAGACAGTGACTTTGCTCCAACAGTCAGCAGTAGTATTTGTAGAAATGCCTTGCAAGGTACAGGGAAAACAGTGTGCTGAGTGCAGGCTTGGAGCCTCCTTGTCCCCAGATGTAGGCAGAAAAGGATGGCACCATGAGGCTTGGGCTGTGGCACCAGGAGAAGCAGCCAGCAAGCCTGAAGTAAAGGTGGAAGTCAGGGAAGGCTTCCTGGAGGAGGGGGTGCGTCACTGAGTCTCAGGGGAGGAGCGGGAGTTAGCGAGGTGGAGAAGAAGTGGGTGTGGGCATTCCGGGACAAAGAAGACCGTGTGCAAACACACAGAGCGGACCAGAAGCGGCAGGCTGGGCGTCAGCGGAGGGCCAAAGAGAATGGGGGCAGGAGCCTCTTGCCTGGCCTGCTCTGCTGGGGGGCCATGACACGCCCTGCCCGGGCCAGCCCCTAACTCCACAGGCCTGGCGCATGTGCGCATGGACAGGAACAGCTGGGGGAGACGAAATGTCCCTGAGACAGGGCGAAGAGGAGGCTAGGCAGGGGGAGCCTTCCGGGGAGGCCGCCCTCAAGGGCCTTCCTCCACAGCAGCCTTTGGACCCATCTCACAGGGTCCCAGAGGGCAGGACAGGGCCCACCAGACGGGAGCAGAGCAAACACTTTGTCTCAGCGCCCGAATGAACCTCCTGAAGGTTCGTGCTCTCCAGGAGAGGGGCAGGCTGTTTGCAAGGAGTGAGCTCCTCATCGATGAAAGTAATCACAAGGAGGTAGATGTTGCTCACCGGAGCTCCCGAATGGTCGGCACATGGCCTCCAAGGGTGGTTCTGAGCCTCACCTGACTACTGTGAGCACAGGGCCCCGGGGGCTGGGCTGCGGACAGCGGGTGCCTGAGGCCAAGGGCAGCGACCCGAGCCAATGCCTCTGAGTCTCAGGTCACCAAACCAAATGGAGCAAGTGGGCTCAGGGGCCCCAGGCTGTGGGGGGTTCCTGGGGGGAGGCAGGAGGAGGGGACAGCTTCCCTGGGCTGCGGCTCTGGCTTGGTGGGGCCCTCAGGGAGGTCTGGGCGGGGGGCAGCCGTGGACACTGGGGCAGGACCGTGAATTGAGCAGCGCTTGAAAATAAAAGCCATTTTAGTGCCTCCTGTCCGAGTGATTCCATTTTCCCCAGAATGGCTCGTCCTCCAGGTCACCTACTGCCAATTTCCTAGAGCCCCAGAAGCAGCCTTACCTTGAGGAAGATGTAATCGTCCTGCACGGTCAGAGAGCTGTGGGCAATGGAGCCTGTGAATGGGGCCCTCAGCGCCTTATCAGAGCAGTTGTGGATCTGGCAGGTGACATACCGGAAACCTGCAGTAGATAAGAACCAGCCACTCGGTGTACGAAATCTCAGAGAGTCAGACCTTAGTGGAAGGAGTCAGATGCAGCCTTGGACACCATGCAGAGCTGCCCCCGGCTCCAGATATCTGCACAGACACTGCTGTGGGTTTTGTCTGTGGGTTTCGGTTGTAAAGGGCTTGTCCTGCGATTACACCTGCTGAGTGGGCAGCTCTGTGCCAGGCGTTGTGCGGCAAGGAGCTCTTGGAGTCCTCAGGAAGGTGTCCATGGCCCCAGGCTACAGATGAGGAGACTGAGGCTGAGAGAGGTTAGGTACCTTGCCTAACGCAGGCCATCCGGTCTGCCAGCAGCTTCTCGCAAAGCACGGCTTCCCGGAGCACAGCGGTGCCCTGCCCGCCCACAGGTGTGCGGTCGGTCGAGGGCCTTCTGACAGAGCCCAGCTGCAGCAGGGACCATAAGGCTCGCCAGGCTGACAACACTAGCTGGCCCTTGACGGGAAACGCCTGCTGCCCCAGGCCGAGCCATACAGGTGAGGTGAGCCCCAGAATGGGGGTGCAGGCCTTTCTGCACCTTCTTCCCACAGCTCCGTGCTACAGAGGAACCTCAGGCTGTGGGCAGGAGACCCCCCCCCCGACCCATTCCCCATCCAACCGGGCATAATGGGCATGCACGGTCACCCACAGAAGGGACGGCAAGGGGCACTCTCAGAACCCATCATGACACGGGACCCCGCCCGTCCGCCTGGAGTCTCTCCTGCCTAAACAGGGGTGGGTGTGCGTGGGACTAAGCATTTTTTACCCCTGAACTTTAGGCAAGTATTTTCAAATATTTACGATTGAGCAAAGTTGAATGCACACTTTGCCAGGCAGCTGCTGTTTTTATTTCAATGCCTTCGGTTTTCCCAGGACTTGGGGGCTCCGGCAGTTTAACAGAGGGGCCAGAGCCTACACACTGTAGGAATCTTTTTTCCAGCTTGTGGGAAAGGAGTGGGATTTAACCACAGGACCGTAGTAGAGCCCAGCAGGGGCTTGGAGTCATCAGGGCCTTTGGGGTAGGACCTGCCCAAGGCCCTGGGGGGTGTGATTTCTCCGCAGGGCACCCCCAACCTCAGGGGTCCACTGTAAAAAGGGGATTCATGCCCCTCCAGGAGTTGTTGAGGGTCCGATAAGGCAGCGGCACACAGCAGGCCTGCAATTGGTCACGGCTGGGCCTCTACCCACACTCTGGCGAACCACAGCCATTTCCCCTTCGAATTTCCCCTGTAGCTGTCAGGGAATTGTTGTGGGCTTGACGCACAGTTGGGGAACAAGCCTAGGCCAGGCTCAAAGTCCACGATTCACTCACCCACTGCTTCTCACCCACTCATTCATTCATGCACTCTCACTCACCCACTCACTACTCTTTAACCCACTCATTCATTCAGTCACACACTCACTCACTCACTCACTCACTCATTCACTCATTCACTCACTCACTCATTCACTCACACACACACTCACTCACTCATTCACTCACTCACTCATTCACTCACTCATTCACTCACTCACTCACTCATTCACTCACACACACTCACTCACTCACTCACTCATTCACTCACACACACACTCACTCATTCACTCACTCACTCATTCACTCACTCACTCATTCACTCACTCACTCACTCATTCACTCACACACACTCACTCACTCACTCACTCATTCACTCCAACACACACACACACTCACTCACTCATTCACTCACACACACACTCACTTGCTCATTCACTCATTCACTCACACACACACTCACTCACTCATTCACTCACTCACTCATTCACCCACACACACACTCACTCACTCATTCACTCACTCACTCATTCACTCACACACACACTCACTCACTCATTCACTCACTCACTCACACACACACTCACTCACACACACACTCACTCACTCATTCACTCACTCACTCATTCACTCACACACACACTCACTCGCTCATTCACTCACACACACACTCACTCACTCATTCACTCACACACACACTCACACACACTCACTCGCTCATTCACTCATTCACTCACACACACACTCACTCATTCACTCACTCACTCATTCACTCACACACACACTCACTCACTCACACACACACTCACTCACTCACTCATTCACTCCAACACACACACACACTCACTCACTCATTCACTCACACACACACACACACTCACTCACTCGCTCTTTCACTCACTCACTCACACACACACACACTCACTCACTCACTCACTCATTCACTCACACACACACTCACTCACTCATTCACTCACTCACTCACACACACACTCACTCACTCATTCACTCACTCACTCACTCACACACTCACTCACTCACTCACTCACTCATTCACTCACACACACTCACTCACTCACTCACTCATTCACTCCAACACACACACACACTCACTCACTCATTCACTCCAACACACACACACACTCACTCACTCATTCACTCACACACACACTCACACACACACTCACTCGCTCATTCACTCATTCACTCACACACACACTCACTCACTCATTCACTCACACACACACTCACTCATTCACTCACACACACTCACTCACTCACTCACTCATTCACTCCAACACACACACACACTCACTCACTCATTCACTCACACACACACTCACACACACACTCACTCGCTCATTCACTCATTAACTCACACACACACTCACTCACTCATTCACTCACACACACACTCACTCACTCATTCACTCACTCACTCATTCACTCACACACACACTCACTCACTCACTCATTCACTCACACACACACACACTCACTCACTCATTCACTCACACACACACACACTCACTCACTCATTCACTCACACACACACACACTCACTCACTCGCTCTTTCACTCACTCACTCACACACACACACTCACTCACTCACTCATTCACACACACACACACTCACTCACTCACTCATTCACTCACACACACACTCACTCACTCACTCATTCACTCACACACACACACACTCACTCGCTCATTCACTCATTCACTCACACACACACTCACTCACTCATTCACTCACACACACACTCACAGACACACTCACTCACTCACTCATTCACTCACACACACACACTCACTCACTCACTCACTCGCTCATTCACTCACACTCACACACACACTCACTCACTCGCTCATTCACTCATTCACTCACACACACACTCACAGACGCACTCACTCACTCACTCATTCACTCACACACACACACTCACTCACTCACTCGCTCATTCACTCACACTCACACACACACACTCACTCACTCACTCATTCACTCACACACACACACTCACTCACTCACTCACTTAGTGGCCCAGCACCTGCTCAGGGTGACAGGCACCTGGCCACATGCTGATTCACCCAACAGCTGTACTGGGGACACAGAAGTGAGTCAATCAGACCCCACCCTGTCCCCAAGGAGCAGTGGCAGAGCAGCCTGGGTGCTATGGAGCCCAGAGAAGGCGGCTGGGGGGTCAGTGGCCCAAGACAATGAGAAAGAAATCCAAGATGTGGACAACTATTCTCAGTAGAGGTGACAAGAGCTGGTGAGGGGAGCCTGGGGGTCAGGCTGGCACAGGATAGGGAGGGGGTGGCACCCCAAGGCCCTGGATGCCAAGCTTGGCTGGACTGGATTCTTGTGGGGTTTCAGGCTGCGGTGGCTGGGGTGGGGACGCTGGGTGGGTGAGCAGAGAGGAGTGTGTGGTCTCCCGTGGGGACACCAGCCATGCAGCACATCAGTGCTGGGGTTGCAGCTGCAGGGCCGTGGTTCTCCTTCCCCCGAGGAGGCATCACTGTGTGAAAACGCTGCCCTTGCTGAGGATGCAGCCTGCCCATCCTCCTCACTGGAGGCCTTGACGTCGTGAGGACAGCCACCCCGCCTCTGTGCCTTGAGCCCCGCTGAGCAGCCCGTCCCCACGTCCTCCTGAGTGAGCCCAGGGAGGTCGTGGATTTGTGCCTGGAGGATGATGGGAGTTGGGGTCTGTGCTGGCCGATGACCCTGTGGCTGCAAACCTGCAACCTCTGAGCTTTGTTCTCCTGGTTAGTGAAGTGGAAGTGACAGTAACACCACGTCCCCTCCCCATAGGATGGTGGGTCCAGGAGAGAGCGGAGGGTTTGGAAATGGTGAAGGGACCCAGTAGCAGTTTCTGGTCGCCAACTGTATAGCCATGATGCCCCCGTGTGTGTACTGACCCACCTCACAGGAGACCGAGGTGCAGCAAGGTGGGGTGACCTCCCGGGGGTTATGTGACTGGCACATGGCGGGCTGGGAGCTGACTCCAGTGCGTCTGGCCTCAGTCAGGACTCTCCTTTGTCTGGCCCTGAATCTGCCCTCTGTGGAGTATGTCCTGTCTGGGTATCTACTGGTTTGTGGCTCCCACCGCTGTTGTTGGGACCTGCCGAGGTCTCCACTCCTGGAGAACCCCGGGAGGAGGCGGCTCCGGGACCCTGGTATCTGTGGGGAATGTGGTCAGGCACCCAGAGGGCCCCCCACCCCTGGCCCTGCTGTACTTGGGACGCCTGGCTGGCACAGTGGCAGACTGCCTCTGTGCTGCCCCCCGTCAGGCAGGGGCAGGGTTGTGTATGATTCACCTCGTTGTCCCCAGCAGGGTCAGCACTGGGCTGGGCACAGGGGCTTCAACAAGTGTTTGTTGAATGAAGACACAGTCTATGTAGGTCCTTTTGACTCTGACGTTCTAGAACATCCTATGGTTCTGCGGCCAATGCTTCTCCCTCAGGAGCACCGAGGACCTTCCTCGTAGCATACAAGCCCTTGGGCTCACTCAGGCATGAAGCCCACAGGCCCGCTGGAAGGGAAGCCGCGGAGGCCCTGCCCTGGCCCAGCACTCAGAAAGCAGCAGCCGCTGAGCAAGGGGGAAACACTCGGTGCTCAGGGGCCAGAACAAATCGCCCTCTTAATAGACTTTTCCACTGGAGCGGAGCTCTTTGACTTCAATTTATCCCCAGCTAGAAAACAAGCACATTTAAAGTTATGCCACATCATAACACAGCAAGGTCAGCTGTGCAGGGTCTGCCACCGAGGAGAAGCCACTGAACACGGGCACACTGAGCCTGGCCATGGGGTGAGGACACCAGGCAGCACTTGGTGTATGCACCCCTCCCACCTTACCTCCTCCGAGGTCCTGGGCTTCCATGTGGACCAAGTCAGGGTCGGCGTCCACCCCAGACACAGCCCTGGAAAAAGGGTGGGCTGGGATTGGTGTCAGGAATGGGGTCCTCACAATGCCTGCCTCGGTCCCCACACCCCACAGAGCCACACGGTCTCAGACCCTGCGAGTGCGAGGACCCAGCCCCCCAGGAGCCACTGACCGGAACCCCGGCTTCTTCCTTGCAGGCCCGGGGTTTGCTTGGCGTTCTGTTTCTGTACTATTATTGAAGATCCTTTACAGAAGATGTTCACATTCCTTATGTCGTGTGTGTGTATGTGTGATGATTAAAAATGAATTAGGAGGCCAGGCAGGTCTGGGACTGTCATCCAAATTTTGCTAATTAGGAAACTGAGGCTCACAGGAGCAAACACCTCCCTAGGGCTGCCCGGCTGTGCCCCAGAGCCCAGGGCTCCACCAGGCTCCCTCCCCTGTCCCTGCTGTGCCTGGCCACAGCGCCCCACTGTGTGCCCCTCCCTGGGTGGTGGGGGTCATGGGCTCAGCAGTGCCGGAACAGAGCGGGGACTGTGGCTGCCAGGGGAGGCTGAGAACAGTGGACAGCAGCGTGTCCCGGGGTGGCAGCTCAGCTCCGAGGGCTGCGTCCTCCGGGGAGGCAGGGGTGGGGCCGTGGGCTGCATCCTCTGGGGAGGCAGGGGTGTGGCCGTGGGCTGCGTCCTCCGGGGAGGCAGGGGTGGGGTCAACTGGTTTGGCGCTGACCTAGCACCCTGACACAGGGCCTGGCACCTGGGACGTGAGGTGCCGACTTTTTGACTAAAAGGAATCTTCGAGACGCCTTGGTCCAGAGCTCCCAGATTTTACCGTTAGCATGCGTCCACTGGCCTATTACCTACCTACCTACCTGCCACTTCACGGTGACTACCTTTAAAACCTTCTGTCTACTTCAGCCTTCCCCTAGGAAGAATACATTGGACACCATGGGTCTGATGAGCTGATTACATTCGTTGCAATACACATGCAAACCAATAGGGCCATTAAACCGTCCATCAGACTGACCCCTCCCACGGTCCCTGCCTCAGTGCAGCACGTTACCGCACTGAAGAGTAAACCAAGTCAGGACATGGAGGTCACGACCATGCTCGGCACCCAGGACAGCACGCTGCCTTCCCTGCAGAGTGGCCCCACAGGCCCTTCTGGGCCAGGGGGACATCCCGGCAGAGCGCCCAGTGCCCCCTGCCCCATCGCTGACATGCCCTACCTGGAGTTGGCCCCTTTTAGCCCCAGCCAGCCTCCCAGTGGGCTTAGCACCAGGGTCCCTGTTTGCTTCACCTCCTCCGGTGGCCAGTGGCCCCAGGTGGCCAAGAGAAACCACCCAAAAGTGGGCCTGAGCGTGTCACGGGCCCTGCAGAGGCCCCACGGGCGGGAGCCAGTGGGGAGCCCCTGTGGTCCAGTGATGTGTCAAAGCGGGGGCTCCAGTGCCATCACTCATCCTGGGCCGTCTCAACTTCAAAGTGAAGTGTTGACTGAGGCTTTTATGAACAGACCATCAGTAAGCTCCGGGGAAGGAGGTCTCCTGCCTGACATTTTTCTCCTTTCTGAATAAAGACATATTGTTCCCTTTACCAGAAGCACTGACTGGTTCTCGGCTGGGCAGATGGGATTTCAGTCTGGCCATCCATCACCTGGAGAGCAGGGTGAGGGTGCCGGCCATTCATGGGCTCCCTGGCTCATTCCCTTGCTCACTCGCTCGCTCACGCTCACCCACATTTGCTTGTCATGGTCATGTGCTCACCACGCACCCCCCTCACTCACCTACTCTCCCATCAGAGTGTCTCCCACCATTTCCCTGGACCAGGCATGGAAGCAGAGTGGGCCTAAGGCCCCTGCCCCAAAAGCCCTGGGTCATGGGTTTGGAGATGGGAAACCGTGCACTTACAGCCCTGCAGACAGAGCCTGGCTCCGTGTGGCAGAGGACCAGTGCCGACCCCTGTGCCTTCCTGTTTGTCCAGGTCCCCAACGCTGGTACTGCGGGGGGCCCTTGGTCTATTATTTAGAAAAAGCAGCCCCAGGAAATGCGCAAGCAGATGTCTGGAAGGAGTGAAGGGTTGTGGAAATGTGGGGGTTGACTTGACTCCCGTGGGATGCTAAGGGAAGCCCGGACCCCCTGTGGGATGCTAAGGGAAGCCCGGACCCCCTGTGGGATGCTAAGGGAAGCCCGGGACCCCCGTGGGATGCTAAGGGAAGCCCGGGACCCCGTGGGATGCTAAGGGAAGCCCGGGACCCCCGTGGGATGCTAAGGGAAGCCCGGGACCCCCTGTGGGATGCTAAGGGAAGCCCGGGACCCCGTGGGATGCTAAGGGAAGCCCGGGACCCCGTGGGATGCTAAGGGAAGCCCGGGACCCCGTGGGATGCTAAGGGAAGCCCGGATCCCCTGTGGGAGGCTAAGGGAAGCCCAGAGAAACCCTCAAGGCACCACAGCCAGGTCTGTCATGGGCTGACCTCTCTCCTCCCCTCCTTCCTTCCTCACTGCCTTCCTCTCTACTGACAGAGGCCCTGCCACTTGTCCCACGTGGGGGAAGGCTCTAGAGCTGATGAAAGAGGAAGGCTGAGGCTATGGGTGAGCTCAGGCTTGAGGCAGAAGCAGGTGTGGGCATGGCTGGGGGGGTACAGGCAGCCACCAGCCACAAGCAGAGAAGCCCTATCCACAGGCCGCCTAAGCCAGGACAGGTGTCCTAGCCTCTCCGAGCAATGGGTTTGCCCTCCGTAACATGTACGGAGGCATTCAGGGGGTACTGTGTGGATGTCCTAAGATACCTCAGCCCCTTGGTCTGGTGCCTGGTGGACGGTGAGCCTTCAGAGCGGCAGCTGGTGGGTGGCCGCTGTGGTTCTGTTCCAGACTGGTGGTGGGGGTACCCATCGTGGGCCCAGAACACGTAGGTCCCCCACGCCTGAGCTGCCCCTGCCGCAGCTGGGAGCCCACTGCTGGTCAGCGTCTCCGAATGTTAACAGGCCCAGGCCTCAGACAGAACATGGGGCGTTGGCAATCCCTGCTGTCAGCTCGGGGACAAAGAGCACCTTGGAGGTGCTGTCCAAACAGCATCATTCCCTGCTTGCAAGAGGGGCACCCCATCGCCCTGCTGTCACCACATTCCCGGAGAGATGCCTGGGTCCCCAGTGGCCAAGGGTCCGGCATGATTATCTCACACACATAACAACACACAGAGCAATCGAGAAACTTGTGGGAAGAAATAATTTGATTTGCTCGAGATAATAACATATTTGAATGAGTGCCAATTTACCTTCCAGCATCTGTGGAAGGGTTTCTCCCTCGCTGGAGAGGTCTCCCGTGAGCCCGGCCTGGCCTGGCCTGGCCATGCTGAGGCCGAGCCCCGCTGGTGTGGTGCAGAAAGCCCCCCTCCATGGCTCCCTCCCCACCTCCTGTGGGCCCTTGGGGGCCACCAGCTGAAATCAACAAGGCCGGTGACGATGGCTGCCCTGTCCCCTGTCCCCGGGGAAGAAGCCAGGCCCTGCCATGGGCTGCCCTGTGGAGAGACAGCCGTCCCCTCTCCCAGCGGCCAAAGCGCACACACACCCACGGCGGGTGGCCAGCGGGGAGACAGAGGCTCCTCCGGCCTCAGGGTCCTCGCCACCATTGGCACGAGGCTGTGGATGCAGCACGAGAGGGAGAGGGGAGCTGGGTCCACGGGTCTCCTGGGGAGATAGGACTGTCCAGGCAGCACTGGGCTGCACACCTGAGATCAGAAAGGGAAGGGGGCGAGTGTGCGTGCACACCCAAGAAATCTGGTAGAAAGAACGCGTGTGTAACAGTGTGCATCTCCAAAGGCCGCTGAAGCAGAATGGATCACAGCCATGGCTGGTGTAGGAAACAGGGCTGTGAGCCGGCGCCCTGGGCTTCCAAGGGCTTCCACTCCAATGAGGATGCCGCACCCAGACCTTGGCCAGTGCTCACCCCGGCCGCACTCGCCCATCTGACCAGCGCTTCCTTCTTGGGGCAACGAGGCTAGAACTGCTGAGACTGATTGTTGAGTGACTTCCAGGAGGTAACACAGTGTGGGTGGGGTGCCCCGCGTGGGATGGGGCAGGACAGCAGGGGCTGAGGAACCGTGGGGTGGGAGAGGCTGCACCAAGGGCAGCTAGTCAGGGCCTGGGGCAGGACCTGGGGCAGCAGGGACAGGGAAGGGAGAGGGGAAGTGGGGGAGGCACAGGGGGAAGGGGAGGGCGATGAGGGGCCTCAGGGGGCCTCCAGACACAGGGAGCCGGCTGCAGGTGCTTAGCTCCCCTCCCTGCCATGCGGGAAAGGGAGGCCACCTGAGGACATCAAGCCCTGAGGACCAGGTGTCTGCTGCTCAGAGTCCCTGGAGGCCCCCGGGGAGGAGCACGCGGGGCTGGGGTCAGGGCAGGGGAGGGGCGGCCCGGAGGGGGCCTGACTAGCCCCCCAGCTGCAGGTGCCCAGCCGGGTGCTCTCACCAGAACACATGGTCTTTGGTCACTCCGTCCTGCAGAAGCGTCCACTTCTTCCCCAGGTCGGACGATACATAGAGCTTTAGGGCAGAGAGAAGATACCAGGTTTGGTCCTGACACAATGAGCCCAGCGGGAGTCAGTCCTGTCCAGCCCCCAAGCACCTGCTGGCGGCTGCCCTGGCTCGCCTGGGGGCTCAGGCCGACCTCCAGGAGGCTGAAGGTCTGGTGCAGGGCTCCCTAAAGAGCCATTCTCACACCCAGGCTGGCTGGTAGGAGCCGAGACAGAGCTGTGAGGCGGGTGGGGGCTGCACACCCACCTCTGCCACCTCCTGCTCCTCACGCCAGCTTCCCAGGCCTCGGTTTTCTCATTTGATTAATGGAGCTACAGAGCACTGCCGGGGTTGGTGCAGCATGGACAGGGTGCTCCGTCTCTGACATGGATGCCCCTCCCCACCCCCTGTGCTGCATTCCCCACAGAGCCACCTTCCCTCCTGCCCAGGATGGAAGTCACCTCTCTCAGGCTGCCTTCCAAGAGGCATCTCTGTGGGGAGCCACTGGGCCCTGGAGGCCAAGAGAAGGCTGGACATTGTGTCATCTAACACATCCACACAGGAGAGCCTGGTGGGGAGAAGCAGAAGCCTGAGGGCCACTCGAGGTGGGCTGGGCCTTGCCTGGTCCTGCAATGTGCTTTGTGCTCACCCGGCCCAGAGCCCAGGGGTGAACCCGAGCTGGTCCAATGCACACACTCACATACACACACACAGCACACCCATGCACACATAGGGACAGACACACATGGACTCACATGGGCACACACACCTCACACCCATACATGTATACAGACATGTTCACACACATAGACACACACACAGACACACATATACAAGCAAATACACACTCCTACTTGCTCCCCCAAACCCTGCAATCCATGGCAGCGGGTCCTGATGGGAAGTGGGGAGCTCGGAAGTGCACGTGCCTCCCTTCCCAAACCCCTCCCTGTGCGCCTCTTTTGGCTGGGTTTCTGTTCACCTGCACTGCAGTGCATTTCTTGCCTGGCCCTCAGATGCCCAGCACGTCACCTCTCAGACCATCCCGTGGCGTCTCTGGGACGTGGATTCTTTATCAGCTCATGTTATGGCTTGAGAATGACAGCTAAGAGCAGCTAAGCAGTTTGCCTGGCCTGTTCATGGGCACAAGCTGGATTCTGTTCTCTGTGATCTGAATGCATCTTCCTTCGTGGCTCTGTACTCGAGATGGGTCTAGAATGAATCGGTTCGGCAGAGCAGTTTCTGAACTGCTTGAAAGGAAGGCTCAAGACGGCCGTCCAAACTGGGGTAGAGCAGACCCAGTTTCTCCACCTGTAAAATGGGTCTAACAGTTAGAGCCGCCAGGACTGGAGCCCCCATCGGCTGGCCTCAGAGCCAGCACAAACCGATCCATGCCGTGTGCTCCTTGTCTGTTCCAACCTGCCCTCATCGTGGGCACTAAGTCATGGGAAGCAAATGAGGTCACGGGCGTTGCTTTCACTGCTGTTCAAGGAAGCATTTGCAGAATCCCAGAAGGGAAATCAGGGCCCATCCAGCACAAGCCCCGTGCTGCCCTGACCTTCAGCATGGACAGACAGCCCCCCTGTTCCCAGAAGCCCACCTCAGACCTGCTCAGTGCCGATCTCCCAGCAGCTCCCAGAGCCAGGACCCCGAGCCTTTGTCTTCGCCACCCCACTGCCAGATCCAATACGTCCCCACGCTTCACCTGCTCCCCATAACCCGCGGCTGCTGCCCTCCTCCCCTCCTCTCTGCTCACGGCACAGCTGAGTCCCCCGCACCCCTGTGGTCCCTGTAGCACTTCCTCCAAACTCCTGCCTTCCCATCCAGCCCTTGCTCCACGAGGCAGCCACAGGCTCCTTCTGGAACACACAGCCGGACCCTGCCGGGGACGCCATGCCCTCGGGATGAGCCCACACTCCTTACATGGGCACTCGGGCCCTGGGGCCACCCAGGCCTCCCTCCTGCTGCCGCCCTGCTCACCCCCGCCCTCCCACATGCCCCACTCTCCAGTCACACTGGCTCGGGGCTCACGCACCACTGTGGAGCTAATGTGCCTTGCAGGGTCCCCTGAGCATCTGCACCTGCTATTCCCTCCGTTCCTTTATAATCTGTTCCTTGTCCCCACCCCTCCTCAGAAGTAGGAGCCTGGGGGCAGGGGTTTTGTCTGTTTCATTCACAGCTGCTCCCCAGCTCTGAGGCATCCATGCACAGCAGGCCCTTCCATGAATATTCCCTGAGCCAATGAGCAAGTTTCCTCCAGTCCCTGGCTGGTTCCCAGGGCCCACTCCCTTACACATTCTCTTTCCTTGCTTCCTCCTCCCTATTCCCATTCTGTAGATCTGAGTATAGTATACTGGTGGTGGAGAGACCCCAGGAAGGGGGACGGCCACCTGTCATCCTTTCTCTGGGCCATCTGAGTGACCAGGCCAGGCCCCTTCTACCTTACGTCTCACCTTACCCCTCTGCATATTGGGAGAGCGCTGCCCACCCCTCAGGCCATAAGTGAGCACAAGAACGAGTCTGCAGCTATCAGTGCCTCTGCATTAGTGGATGGCGTCACTGTCACCATCGCCACAGAGGCACTTGCCTCGATGATGCCTGCCACAGAACAGCCCCAGAATGTCGGGAAGCTGCTCCAATTTGCTCTCATGGGAGGAGATTTCATAATGCATCATCGATGCCGCAGAAATAGAACATTTGTGCTTAATAAAAAACAAACACCAGCAAATAGACAAGAATAAACCCATGAGGGATGCTCCAGTTACTGTGGATAAACCTCACATGGCGATGGCCTGCAGAGGGGTTGATTGACTCCATGTCACTCCTCCAAGAAAGGAGCCAGAACACCTGTCACACACTGAGCCATGGAGATAAAGGGCACAGAGGTCAGAGCCAGGCAGGAAGAGAGGTACAGGAGCAGCGGTAGGTCAGCGGAAGGTGCGCCCCAGAAACACGGGCCGCTAGGTCTTATGCCATCATTAGAGGACTTCCAGTGGGGTGCAGGGTAAGGTCCTTAGCTCCCTCCCTTCCCCGTACAGGGCACCGGGCTATGCGCACAGGCTGGAAAACTGACACCCAGCATTGTTAGACTCCCTTGCAATTAGAGTTCTGGGTCAGATAGATGCACTGGTGCGAGGGTTGGAAGGCAGAGGGAGCTGGGGCATTTTCCTGCCCCTGTGGGCTGTTTTTGCTGGTTGGCACCGTCATGGGGACTTGCTCCAGCATCCTTCCTCCAGCTGTGGAAGGTGGAAGGGAGTTGTGGAGGACACAGCAGGTGGAACCTGCGTCCCTACGTCTGATCGCTGGCTTTGCAGATGTTGTCACACAGTGTGGGCTGCAGCAGTGTGATTTCAGATGCCTGGATCTTGACATCAGCTGTGTGTTTTTTACCTTGGTTAGTCCAGTGGAACTCCTGGTCCCCCTCCTCCGACAGGTGGGGTGGGAGGACAGCTCACAGGCTTCTGAGACCCCTTGGGGGTCTGCCTGAAGCCTCCCACCAACCCTCACAACAGTTTAGAGCACTTATTCCCCCACGCTAAGTCCTTTTTTGCTAAAAATATCCAGAGTGGAGTCTCACTCCTGCCCTGAGCCTATCAGACAAACGGTCCGAGCAGACAGGGCACATGCTGAGGTGCAAGGTTCTCATGCTCACAGCATCGTTCTCTTACTCAGAGAAACCCAGTTCCTCTCGATTCTGAAGTCTGAGGTGAGAGAGCGCAGAAGTGGGCACTGAAGCCCAGAGCCCTCCAGGGCAGCTCATCAGCCCGCTTGCATTCACAGCATCCAGTGTGCAGGCGACACCTCCACCCACTCCTCCTTCTGGGAACTGCTGCCCATCCCCATCCTCCCCCCATGCGGGGCAGGGCTCCACCTTTCCTTCAGCAAGGGTAATGCAGCTTTACTGAGGCTGCAGGGCTGTGGGCGCCCTTTTTCTTTCTTTTCTTGTGCAGTCATCTTTGCTGTCCTGAAGTTGTAGTGAAAAGAAATATATTCTGACCCATTCTCTTAGCCCTACTCAAACCCCCTCTTCCAGGAAGGCTTCTTTGAGAGGCCACCCAAGGTGTCTTTTCTCCCCTACTAAGTTTCTGGAAGGCAGTCCCGGGATCAGATCAATTTCTTACAGTGCGGGGAAACACAGGAGGTTCCTGATGGAGAGCAGAATAAAACCTAGCAGTGGGTCTAGCGATGTTCTGGAGGTGAGTGGCTGAGGCTCTGCCTTGGGCCAGGTCCGAGGTACAGGAGCAGGGAGGCAGGCTGGTCAGCTGGTGCCCGTGGTCCCCCAGCTGGCACGGGGAGGGTCTGTCCCACTCTCACATGCTTTTGAGCCAGGAGCCTAATACTGTTTTCTGAGCCTTCAAATGCAAACCACTGCATTAGCTCCCACCCAGGGAAGAGCCGGATAAGGTGGCCTCAGCACCGCGACTTACGATGACACAGCGAAGAGAGGACTGAAGGTAGGGGCCAGGGCAGCCCGAGGGTGGACAGTCTGTTTGTTGGGAGAAGGGGCAGGCATCTGGGAGGGAAAATGAAGGGAAGAAAATATAGAGGAGGACATTTGGTTTCACATGAATCTGCACGTCCTGGGAACAGAACACTTACACTAACTCTGAGTTTGGCATGTGACTTGCTTCGACCAATGGTGTATGAGGGGATGTGATGGATTCTGGGTCACAGCAGACATGCCACAGCAGCTTGGATGCCCCCTGCCTCCATCATGAGAACTAAATGTCCCCCAGTAACTACTGGTTCCAGAATAAGAGATGCGGGGAGACCTGAACTCTTGCCAGCAGCCTGTAGCCATGCCTAGGCAATCCCAGCAGGGCCTGGCAGAACTCCAGCCAACTTGCAGACCCGGGAACAAGGAACAAAGCTCACAGCTCTGAGCCACCGAGGTTTGGAGCTGTGTGTTACTCAGCATCAGGACAGCAGACACCTGCCTAACACACCAGGTCTGATGGAATCAAAAGCCAGGGCTGTTTCACCACACCATTCTGCTTCTTGGAAGTTAGAGAGCTCCGAAGACCATAAAATCTTTCAAAAAGCTAAAGTCCTGCTGTCACTGTTATTAATTTCCCCAAATTCCTTATTCCTTATATAACCACAGCTAAGCCCTTTCTTCTCTCCTTTCTCTTTCCTTATAGTTGCAGAAAGAAACCAAGGAAAATATCGAAGATTTCAGCTCCATTAATTTTCAGGGCACCATAAATTAAAGAGCAATTGCAATGCAGTCAGTTTCTGCAGGAAAATAAGTCTCTGTGATTGTGCTGTAGTCTAATTACATGGAGGGTTAAGTAGTGCTATTAACGCACAGGAGCACACGCTGTCCTGAAGGGAGGTGCCAGGAGCGAAGAGGCAGCCCACGAGGCCAGGGAGATTCGGGCGGGCCAGGAGCAGAGCCGGGCAAGGAGGCCAGGTCCAGTCAGAGGCCGTGACTCAGACAGGCCTGAAGCTTCCATCTGCAGGTGCTTGAGCTGGGTGACCCCTACTGCTAGAAACCTATCCTTCACTCACTGATTCACCCACCACAGGCATCCATCCTCCCCGCCCCTCCAGGCACCCTCCAGGCATGCAGCAATCGTCCAGACAGCAAATAATTTGGTGCAAAAACTGGTCATAGTCCCTGCCTTCAAGAGCTTACCCCAAGTATGTGTGTAGGTCACACAGAATGATCAAATAACAGCACAGGTATAAAGGCCTGGGGAAGAGAGGCGCTGGAATCTGGGAGGCGTGGGACGGTGGGGCCCAGGTGGGCCTGCAGAGGAAGGCTCCCCAAACGGGCAGATCCACACCCTGCCCTTCTCCACCCTTCGGTGCCCTGGGGGCTGGCCTGGTCCTTCCCTCTGGCTTTGGGTTGGATTCAGCCCATGGGAGGCACCAGCAGAAAACAGGGACAGACAGGCTGGGGTGGTGCTACTCCTGCTCTCTGAGTGCCCAATGGCAGCTTGGCGGGGCCCGAGGTCCTCTGCGGAGGGCAGGCCTTCTCCTGGGTGCGGAGTCAGTCCCAGCCCCGGGGCCCCAGCCCTGGTAAGAGCCCTCCATCAGGCTCCCCTACCTGCCCTGGGACGGTGCCTGTGGGCTCCCGAGGGGCCCTGGCGGACACTGCCATGGGAGGGCGTGTGGAACGTCCCTGAAGTGGAGGGAGGCCCTTTGGCCAGTGTGCAGAGGCAGGCAGAGCGGAGCAGTCCTAAGGGCTATGTGCTGTCAGCCCTGCCCCTCGCTTCGGCCCCCAGGCCCACAGGGTGCATCAAGCAGGTGGGGGCGGCCGAGGGCGGCCCCCGGGCCCCCGCAAGCAGGAGCCTTCATCGCTGCCTGACACCCTGCCGGGCCCACTCGCTCACCTTGCTCTCCTTGGTGTAGGCCAGCACTTTGTCCTCCTCCTTGGGGTGGAAAATGAGCGTTTCCACCGAGAAGGAGACGAGCTGCTTCTGGAAGGTGGCGCCCTCGTCCGTGCTGAGGAACAGGCTCTGGTCTCGGTCGCTGAGCGAGGAACTCACCAGGATGATCTGAAACACAGGCCACAGAGGTAAGCCCCGGGCCCGGGCGGCAGAGCAGGGCCCCCAGTGTCCACAGTAGTGAGCCATGAGCCTGGGCAGCAGAGCAGGAACCCCAGTGTCCACAGAGGTGAGCCCTGGGCCTGGGCAGCAGAACAGCACCCCCGGTGTCCGCAGCAGTGAGCCCTGGGCCTGGGCGGCAGAACAGCGCCCCCCGGTGTCCACAGCAGTGAGCCCTGGGCCTGGGCGGCAGAACAGCGCCCCCCGGTGTCCACAGCAGTGAGCCCTGGGCCTGGGCGGCAGAACAGCGCCCCCCGGTGTCCACAGCAGTGAGCCCTGGGCCTGGGTGGCAGAACAGCGCCTCCCGGTGTCCACAGCAATGAGCCCTGGGTGTGGGCCTGGGCAGCAGAACAGCGCCCCCGGTGTCCGCAGCAGTGAGCCCTGGGCCTGAGCGGCAGAGCAGTGGCCCCAGTGCCCACGAGTGCCAGATGCCGCCCGGGGCTGAGGCCACGGTGCCAATGCCATGCCTGAGCTATGGCTTCAGGGATGATCAGCGCTCCAAGGAAACAGGGCAGTGGGGTGCAGGGGGTGGGGGGCAGCCTTCAGGACAGCCCTGAACCCGCGGCTGAGGGCCCGGGACAGCAAGCACCAGGGACAGGACGCGAGGCGGCCAAGGGGCGACGGGACTGAAGCACAGAGGGTCAAGTTCCAGGAGGCCCCACAGGGCCTTGTAGTGGGTGGTGTAGCAACCCCAGAAAGGACATCCATGTCCTAACCCCGGCACCTGTGGACGTGGCCTAACATGGACACAAGTCTGCAGAAGTGATTAAGCTGAACATCTGCGGGTGGGTTCATCCAGGATTTAGGGTGAGCCCTGTGTCTGATGACCAGCATCATCAGAAGAGGAGGGACAGACACACAGAGGAGGTCACGTGATGATGTAGGCGGGGGTGGAAGATGCGGCCCCAAGCCCAGAAGTGCTGGGGCCGCCGGGAGCTGGGAGGGCCTGGAAAGGATTCCTCTCTGACCCGACACCCTGAGCCTGGGCTTCGGGCCCCCAGAACTGTGAGACAGTCCGTTTCTGCTGCTGGACGCCCCCCAGGGTGCGGTGCTGTGTCACAGCTGCCCCGGGTCACTCACAGCCCCAGGGACAGCTCTGTGAAGCGGGGACCCTACTGTAAAGGCCATGCGGTGGCCACGCCCTTGGGGAGCTGGTTTAGGTTTTCTCAGTGTCCTCTTAGTCGTCAAGGGCCCACATAAGGGCAGGCAGAAAGGGCTGCCCCTCCACCTGCCAGCCAAGGGGTTGGCTGTCCAGGGTGGGCTGAGAAAGTGACATAGCACTGGGCCCCAGGTGCGGCATCCCCCCAAGCCACGTGGTCCCCCCACCTTCAGTGTGTGTGGTCCACCTCCAAGCTCACCTGAGAGACTCATTCCCCACAGGGAAACCGAGGCACATCCCTACACACAGACCCAGGGACCCCTCAGCACTTCTCATAGCCCCAAGGAGGCTCTGACCTCTGTGGTGGAGTCGGCAGACCCTTCCTGGACTGGCCCACTCCCCTGCCTCCTGCTGGCACCCCAACCACGGCCGACGTAGTCCACCCTTCTGGCAGCCCCTCCTCCACACGTGCCCTCTGTGTCCACTTCACCCTGAACCAGGTTGAGCTCCCTGCTTCAAGACCACAGGGGACCCCCAACTTGCCCATCAAAATGGCCCATACGTCATGGTGGTGACCTCTTATCTCAGGACTGAGGCCCTGTTGGGCCAGGGGCCATGTCTGTGGCGTTCACTGCTGACCCCCCTCCTGCCCTCACCCTGTGAGGCCTGGGCACTCCGCACATTTGTTGAGTGAAAGAATGAATGAATGCAGGAATTAGTGAATGAATAAATGCGTGAGTGGACCCTGTGCTGGTAGAGGAGGGCTAGGGGCACACATTCAGTCTTCAGATGACCCAGTTCAAACCCCACGTCTATGTGACCCAGGCAAGCCTACTTGACATCCTGTGCCTCTGATGTCCCACCTGTGAGATGGGGAACTGACACAGCCCGGGACCTGAGTGAGCCCTCAGTGAAAGTCTAATGTGAGTGTGACCGGACTGTCCTCATGACAGCTCCATGAGGCAGTTCTCATCATGTTATTACTGCCTCTGCTTGGTGGATGGGGACACTGAGGCCCAGAGAAGGGAAGCGAGCGGTCTGAGGCCGCACGCCCAGTGGGCTACAGGCAGGGTCTGGATCTGAGGGTGATTCTAGGGCCTGCTCTTAGCCACGTGCTCTGGGGGGAGTCCATGCAGGACGGGGTGTCTTCGCAGGGCCTGGAGCTGGCATGGTGGGGAAGGGGCTACCTGGCTGAAGATGAGCATGGTTCTCCCAGGGAAGGCAGGAGCACGGAGACCCCTTCTGTGCGGACGCCCCACTGGGACAGCCCCTCCTGAACTCTGACATGCCTCTGGAAGCGTGAATCAATAACCCACACGAAGCTCCTGTCTTTACTTGAACAAATGATAATCTGATATGTTCTTTCTTTGCAGGGAAACCTAATGAGCTCCCCAGGCATGATAATTAGTCTCCTTTAGTGCAAAACCCTTCACTCCCAGCAAGCCGAGGGCTTGAAGGAGACCGACTGCATTCGTGGAGTCTGATCCCTCCCCTTTGCTCCTGGAAAGGTGGGTGAAGACGTGCTTAGAGGCATGCCTCCTGACGCAGCTCACATGCAGGAAAAAGGGGACGGGTGCTGAGGACCAGTTAGGGGATCCACAGAAGGCATAAAAATGTTTGCAGAAAATGTGGAATGGCAGGGGAGCTCATGTGCTCACGAAAAAAAAATCAGGGAACAAAATGATCAGCAACTATAATTTCTATACATTTCACATTGAAAAAATCATAAGGAAGTATATTATAATTTTGTCAATGGTGAGAATACAAAAGTAAGTCTAATTCTGTCAGTGGAAAATGCATAGAAATAAAACAGAAGGAATATTACTCAGCCATAAAAAAGAGGGAAACCCTACCATTTGCAACAACGTGAATGGAATTGAGGACATTATGCTAAGTGAAATTAAGTCAGAGAAAGACAGCTACCATATGATCTCACTTATAGGAGGAATCTAAAAAAAGTGGAAAAAATCAAAACCAATCTCATAGATACAGAGCCTGATAGGTGGTATCAAAGGTAGGGAGCCGGCGAAATGCATGGAGGTGGGCAACAGGGACAAATGTCCAATTGTAAGGTAAGTAAGTCCTGGCAGTGTTGCGTGGCAACGGCGACTGACGTCAGTAGTGGTGTGCTGTGCGTGTGAAAGCGACTTAGAGTGAATCTTGAAAGTTCTCATCACAAGAAAAACACACTTTGTGACTCCTGTGGTCACCTGGCAATATAAACAAACATCGGTCACTGTGCCGCACAGCTGAAACGAATGCAATGGCAAATAGACCCCAAATGGACAGAAATGCAGGGGACCTTCGAGCGGCTTTAAGTGGCAGGGTTAGAAGGAATTAATTTTCTTATTTTAGATAAACTTTTTAGTTTAAAATACCTTAGATTTACAGAATAGTGGCATAGTACAGAGTTCCCTCTACCCCTGCCCCGGTGTCCTCTGTCGTTAACATGTGACATAAGGCCACATTTGTCACAGCTAAGGAGCCAGCACTGCCACATCGGTAGTATCTAAGCTACACACTAGATTTTGCCAGTTTTTCCCACTAATGTCCTTTTCTGGCCCAGACCCCACATTCCCACATAACGCTGGACGGTGACGTCTCCCTGGGCTCTGCGGGGCTGCGACAGTCTCTCCGACTCCGTTTCCCATGCCCTTGAGTTTGGAGGCCACTGGTCAGGTGCTTGGCAGCGTCATCCTCTCAGCTTCGGTGTGTCCGACAGTCCCCTCATGGTGATCCTGGGGCTGCGGGTTTGGGGAGGAAGGGCGCAGAGGGGACGAGCCAGCCTCACCGTGGCATGTCCAGGGCACACGCGCGCACACACGACCTACCACTGCCGACGCTACCCTGGCTGGCCGCGGAGCGCCGGCCAGGACCCGTGGCTGGAACCACCCGCACCCTTTCTTCTGCTCCCACACTGTCCTCTGGGAGGAAGTCACCAAGCACAGCCCACACTGGAGGAGGGGCAACAGACTCGCGGCTTTGAGGGCAGAGTAGCCACACACATTATTGGGAATTGTTCTGCACGGGAGATGTCTCTTCTTCCCCATTTATTTATTTATTCTATCATTCATTTATATCATTATGAACTCATGAACATTTATTTTATGCTTTGAGTCATAATTCAATCCTATTTTGTTATTTTGTTGACCAAACTGCGCTAGCTCTGGCTGCCAGAAGCTCTCCCACACCGCATCTGGCTTCCCCGGATGGTCAGGAAAAATGAGATGAATCACGAGATTTCTTATCCCGCTTCCTGGAGACAGTGTGGTTCACTCAACCCTCTCGGGCCAAGCTCTGGGCCCCATCCAGGTCGGCCACCCACACATCCAACTTGGGCTGGTCCGTCTGGCCGGGGAAGCCCAAACCTACCTCCCGAAAGCACTTTTCTCTTGATGCACTTTTCCAAATGTTATGACGCAACTACGTGCTTACTCACTGCCCCGGCTGGGCTGTGCCGTGAGCACAGGGATAGTACCCTCACTCCTCTCTCCTACCTCTCGCACCGGCACAGGCCTGACCCAGAGCTGTCGGTGAATCCACGCCGGTATGACATGCGAAGGAATGAAGGAGTGGCCCCATCTCAGGTCGTGACTCCTAAAGGAATGTCTCTGTGCCTTTCTCCTTTGGGAGGAAAACACTCCTAGGGAGAATGAAGGATTCTGGAGAGCAGATATCATATAAAAAATCGTTCCCTATTCCGCTGCAATGCTCAAAAGGCCACACCTCAATGGAGGCTCATTCATTCTTTCACAGTTGCTAAAACCATAGCATCAAGCACAGATTTAGGTATGCACGGGGCTTTGTGGGAGCAGAGTAAGGGAAAATAGCATCCAGATGCAGGGCAAAAAGGAGGGCTTCCTGGAGGAGGTGATGCTCTGCTGAGCCTTGAAGAATGGATGGAAATTTGGCTGGCAGGCCCAGGGAAGGGTCTTTCAGGCAGAGAGGACAGCATGACCACAGGCGGACAGGTGGGGGCCTCTGGCTCCAGCCTCACCCCTTCCACCCCTCCCACTCCTGGCATCAGCCGCATCACACGCCTGGTGTATTCCTCCAGGTGACTGAGACCATTCACTTCCCGACCACCTGGGCGAGCACTGTCCCCCATGCCGGCAGGCACAGCAGGACCGAGACACCCCTAACCTCACTACCGGTCATTCCGAATCAGCTTTGGGAATCTCAAAATGACACTAAATCCATGTGTGATAAAACTAAAAGAACTTCTTTGAAACTTTCCGAGCCTCAAATTCTGGGCAACTCCAAGAAAACTGAATGCTTCTCATTCATTTTTGGTGCTCCCAGCACGAATGTAGCCTGTTTGTTTGACGGAGTACCTTTGCCCTATTTATCTGCTTGTTGAACACCTTCTCATCCATAGAAGCACATTTCAAAGGTCACATCCTCCAGGAAGCCTTCCACAATACACCTCCCCCCACAAACAGTTACTCTAATCCCTCCTCTGCCCCTTCCTCCAGCGTCTTGGGCATTCATTTGCTCCAGTCCCATGCTCCTGGGGTTCTCTGCCTTTCCCTCCTGGCGGGGGTCTGTGCAGCCTGGCACAGCCCATGTCTTCATATTTCGTGTCTCCTGCCCAGAGCACAGGGCCTGGCACCAAGTAGGTGCCACGTTCCCATCAAACGGGCGCCGGTGCTCTTCCGTAGACTGAGTGCTTGAGCGCAGGGACCACCTCTCCCCACAGCTCCGGGTCACGGCCAGCGCCCTGCTAGGGGAGCACTGAGGTGGGGGGAGACAGAGCCCAAGGAAGCGGTTCTGGCCAGTGGCCCAGCAGTCTGGAGCCGGGGCTATTTCTGCCTCCGATCGGAATGAGTAAGCCGGGAAGGATGGGGGAAGAAAGAGGTGCTGCCTAGGAGAGGATTACTGGAGCAAAGAAAACAGATCGATTAGCATCACGCAGAGCGGAGGCTGGCAGATGGTTCTTCCAAATTGGGACCCAGACTATTTTCAGTGGTGTATTTTCGCTGCTTACTATTCTGGGGGAAGCATATGGTACCTGCACTAGGTTCTGGGGGCCTAGGAGGCTGTTTTGAAACAAGAGGCAACATGTTAAAGAGAAATATTTGACAGACTCATTTGACTAATGGCCAAGCCACTTGAAACACGAGCCCAGGACCAGCGACATGATTTGCAGGGCCCAGCCCAAAATGCAAAGGCAGGACTCCCTCAAAAAGGTTCAGGAAGCCCTGTGTGGCAGCAGAACATGAAACCGGAAGCAGGGTCCTGTGGGGTGGCCCGGGTCACACCATGAAACCGGCTCTGATCATTCCAAAGCTACTCGATAGTAAACTCTGGGACCAGTCAGACAAGCACCATGAAGCCTGTTAGAAACGTGGACTCTTGGCCCCACTGGGCCTGCTGGATGCGAATCTGCATGTTCTCAAGGCCCCTGGTGGGTCCTGGGCACCCCCGGTTGGAGGGCAGCGTTAGGCTGTAGCCCCTGCTGGTTTTCAGCTCTGCACCCACTAGCTGTGAGCCTCTGAGCTCCAACCCCTCACACGCACGTCCCGCACCAGGCCTCGCAGCACCCCTCTCAGCTGCCTTGGTGTCACTGCAGGATGGAGATAATACTGACGACGGCCCCAGGAATCCGGAGAGGCCGAGCTGCATGTGAGCCACAGCGCCACACGGGGGAGGAGACATGCAGGGTCTGGAGGCACGTGGAGCTGGGCTTCAGCCCTGATTTGGCCCCTGTGAGCTGTGCCACCTTAGGCGGGCCACTTCACGTCTCTGAGCCTCAGTTTCCATCTCTTTAAAGTGAAGATAGGCATTCCCAGCGTAGCGACACTCAGGACAGTTAAATGGAACAAAGCGTGTGACGGGCCCCACAGTACCAGGGGCACAGTGGACATGCCACAGATGACAGCTGAGTTTACTGTCATGGCACTGCTGTTGTTTTAAAGTAGTTCATGGGGCACCTCCCTGGGTCGGGGCCACAGAGCTGAGGCATCTCAGAGGCAGTGGTGACGGGGCTGGGGAGCATGTGCTCCCTCGGACCCTGAGACCCTGGGGCAGCTGGCAGAGAAGCCGCTGGGGTGAGTGAGCCCTCCCTCCAGGGGGTGGGCCAGGGCGTGGCTGGAGGTGCTCACGGGCAGCACCCAGGTGTGAGTGCCTCCCCAAGGGTGCATCCCAGAGCCTCACCTGCCTCAGCCTAGGCCCAGCCTTGGTTGGGGGGCTTCCTGGAGGGGGTGTCTCCTGAGCCAGACCTTGAGGGATGAAGAGCAGCTCCCTAGAAGGAAGCCAGTAATGGTGGAGTTCCGTGTGAGCAGAGCCTCGGTTCTGAGGTGGGAGCGGCAGGGCGGGCCCCCTCCTCTGAAGAGCTCATGTGCTTGGGTGTGTGTGTTTTGCCGATCGTGTTGTTGACACATTTATGTGATGTGCTTCACTGACTCCAGAACACGTCTGAGGACGAAGCTTGTTTCTCCCTAACATGGCCGTGCAGGGACCGTGGTGGGCATGGGGCTGGAGGCCGCGCTGGGCACCAGGCAGGGAGGAGGGTCAGCCAGGGCGGACACAGATGTGGCAGGCCACAGAGCTGGTGTGGAGCTGGGCAGCGGGGGGCACCGAGAGAACACGTCCCGTGGTGCCCTCCAGGTGAGGGAGCCGCAAGACCTGTCTTGGCCCAGCCTGTATGCCACGCCCCAGGAAGCCGTGGGCCCCTTAGAACCGGATCTAAGTAGCTTGCTGGAGGGAAGGCTGCAAGGCAGGCCTTTGCTATCCCCGCCTGCCCATTCCTAACAAGCCCCAGTTTTCCCTTCAGGCCAGGCAGCTTCCCGGGCGGGTGCCACCGCCGTCCAGCTGGAGAGAGGAATGCAGAGCTGCCCTGGCACGGAGTGAGAGGCCGGGGGAGGTAAGGAGTCCGGCGATTCACTCCTTGTATCTAACACTCACTGCGTACCTGCTGGGTAGATGCAGTCAGCCCCATTTCCAGGTGGGGAGCCTCAGGCCACAGGCCGAGGGCCGTGTGGGGATCACTCTGCCAGCCCGGGCTCAGCCAGTGCCCTCCCTGCATCTCTCACACGCACCCCCTAGAGAGCAGTAAACACTGAGGTTCCTGGAGCAACAGACTTGGGAAAGTCCAGAGGGGTCCCTCCTACCCCTAAAGACTACTAGGAGTGGCTGCCAGGAGTCCGCAGGTGCACCCAGAGCTTTGAAGGAGCATTTCTGCCACACAAAGAGGCAGCGTCAGGCAGGGAGGGGGACGGGCTCTGACCCTCTTCCTCCCTGGCTTCCTCCTCTGGCCCACTGTCGAATGGGCTGACAGCATTAACTGATGCCATCAGGTGCGCATGAGGCCCGGGCTGGGAGACGCATCCCACAGGACCCCTGCCCCTGGAGCTCCCAGCAGACAGCGGGTCATTTCATGGTGGGGAGAGAGCACTGGTACGGGTGACCCCAAGAAGGGAGGGCCCTCTCCAGGCTGCACTGGAGTAGAGGACAGGCAGTCCTGAAAGTTTCTGCAGAAGAGCTGCATGCTCACAGCGGAGGGGCTGGGTCATAGTTGGCTATGCACACAAAGATGCTCCAGGAAGACAGCGGGCAGACTGTGTAAGACACTGACGTGGGACTCCCGTCTTCCTCTGCCTATCCGGAGATCTGCCTGAACCTGGAGCCCGAGATGCCTTCTCTGCCCCTTCAACACGAGCCTACACCTCCTTGTCTGCCTGGATCACATCCCACCAGACTCCCGCTTGGACCTGCCTGTCTGAACCACCCCTGCAGGAGCCCCGTGTGGCTCTGCTCTGCTTCGCCCAGGCTGTCAGGTCACCTTCCCTGCTCCAGGGCGTCCAACCCATCTCCTCCAAAAGGTGGTGCCAACATCCCAGTCTGCCTTGCAGCAAAGCTCACGCACATCAGAGCTCTCAAACCTCTGAGTTAAAAAAGGAAAACAAACAGCATCCGGAAACTATTTATCGCCTCCGCTGGAGCTCTGCTTGAACGGTAACATCTTTGGTTTCCATTCAGAACTCTTTATCAAGAAAGGCTTACTTTTTTAGTCTGCCCTTTACCAAGTTTAGCCATAAAAGGATTTCCACCCCAATCCCCAGGATTGGTGTCATCTGCAGTTACCTTTCTATTTAAAACCCAATCACCCAGTCTATTCCTGGCCAGACAGATGTGCCTAGCTGGGGACACAGAAAATGGCTTTGCCACCAGGAGAAGCAGACAGCGGAGACAAACAAATAGAGCAGATACACCCTCGGATCTCAAATTAGAAGCTGTGCAGAGCATCTTCTCCAAGCCTGTGTGAGTCATGGTGAGCAAAAATAAGTCTCCCACCCGGTGCTCCACACTCGTGGATGAATGCATCTTGCTGGGATCCTTGGCATGCAGTCAGATCAGCTACCCAGAGTTTTAGGAGAATATCATGCCTTGTGATGGGTTTTGGTTTGGGAAGGAGCACAGGAGAGGTCACAGGACACAGGGTCTCACCGAGGTACGGCTTTGTCATCTCCACATTCGGAGACCTCGGGCTGACGGCTCTCCTCAACTTTAAACAGACACAATAATCTATTCTGTGCCAAGTCCCCACATTGGGCACAGCATGGGGAACCACTGTAGAAACACTTTTGTGTGTGTGCTTATCAGTTTTGTGCTTTCTTAAGCCAGAAAGATCTCTTCCTGGAGAAGTCACAGATAAATGCAAGCCTGCAGTATCATGTCCCTGCTTGAGTCCCTTCGGGGTCTGTCCTGCCCGCGCTCCTGGGTCCGGCATGCATGACTGTCTCCCAGGGCCTCACCCCGCTGCCCTTGCCACCGCACGGTCCAGTTCCAGGCATCCTAGACGACTTCTAGTCCCCCAAATGCCTGCCGCACCCTCATGCCCTGCTTTTGAATGTTTCCTTCTGTGCCCAGGCTGTCCTTGGCCATCTTCTCTCTGACTGCATTGAAGGACAGGGCCTGGACAGGCAGGCCATGGAGGTTATCCAAGTGAGATGACCTGGTGACTTCCACTAAGGCAGAGGGCACGTGTCAATGACATTTCAGAGTTTGAGTTCAGAGGATTTGGTGGGAAATAAGTAGAATGGAGAAGTATGGGAGCACACCAGAGTTTCTTTGGGGCCAGTGGTATCCCTGACAGAGATGAGGGCCCAGGATGAAGAGGTCCCCTGACACCGTTAGGGGAGACGCAGATGGAGTCAGTTTGAGCCTAACACTGGGGCTGAGGGTCCACTGGGGCACCCAGGTGGACGGAGGGGTCCGAGGGTTTGATATCACGGGTGAGCTTTGCAAAGATATCTGCCCTGGAGGTAGGCATTTGGAAGTTACATGCACAGACATGTGGCTGGGGGTCCTGGGAGAGGATAAGCCCACTCAGGGGTTTGTAAAGTGAGAAAAAAAAAATTAGACCAGAGGGACCCCACGCACAGGAACCTATGAGGAGAGTGAGAAGTGGGGCTGGAGAGGTAAGGAGCTCCAGCAAGCCAGCGGGAAAGATGGTGCCCTGCTCGCCCCTCCACCACCCACCACTACCCTCCCGCACCCCTCGCCCGGCCCCGCCAGCACCTGCACAGACCTTCGGGCCTGTGGGACTGGCCCCGATGGCCTCTCTGGCTCTGTTCCATAGCCACCGCCCTCTCTCACTTTGTCCCTGCCTCCCCGGCCCGGGGCCCTTCTCACCTGGTGCTCGGGGGCTCCGGGGGCGCTTCCCCTGCGTGGCCGGCTCCTTCTCACCCCGCAGCTCTGAGCTCAGCGAGGCCCTTCCTGAGCACACAGCCCGACAGGCCTTGCCACCAAGTCACTCTTAATTGTCTTAAAAGCAATTATTAACACTCTTTGAAAAGATCCATTTACATTGTTTTTAAAATTGTGGCAAAGATACATAACATAAAGCTAATCATTCCAACCCTTCTGAGCACACAGTTTGGTGACATTCGGCACCTTCATAGTCGTGCAGCCATCACCACCCCCATCCCCAGAACGTCCCATCATTCCAAACTGGAACACTACCTCTCCCCCACCCCACTCCTCTCACACTCTGTGTCCCCCCTGGCCCCCCAGGACCACACTGTCAGGCGCGCGGTGTGTGTGCTCGTCGTCGGCCCCCGGGCCCTCCCCGGGCACCTAGCAGGGGCTCAGTCCATGCCTGTGCAACACTGTCGACTGAATATATTTAAGTCTCATTTTTGGCAAATGTTTAACATGTAAGGGAAGGGGCCTTCTGTTTGTGCTGGGTTCTGTGTGCTGCTACCCAGACCACGTCAGCCCTTCTGAGCCAGCCCTGAACCCGTGGGTTCTGCCAATGAGCAGCCTTCAAGCAAGAGCCAGTGGACCAGAGGAGGAGCTGGCATTCCCTGGCAACTTCTGGGGGTCGGTGCGGGGCTCTTAGGGCTCTGGCCGCCTCCGTGGACAGCCCACTTAGCTGCAGAGGCAGCAGAGACCCCGGGCGGCAGTTTCCTGCCCTCCGGGCTTCTTGCCCTTAGCAGTGCCTTCCCACCCTCACGCTAGTCCGCCATCAGCCATGTCAGCTCAAGGCCCTGGGTTGACTCCCTTCCTGCTCCAGAGGCCTCCAGTGGTTTCGGATCAGGCCCTGGCTGGTGGATGTATCTGGAACTATCTCACCAAATACAACAAGCTGATCCCGGTTCCCTTTCTCTCATGCCAACCCCAGCAAACCTTAATTTCAGCTGCAGTCTCTTACAAAGCGTTTTTGACTCACTCCTGCCAAAGATCCTGAGACTTCTCAGCATTCACCTATCGAGAGCTGGGAGTTATGCTAAGACCCCTACAGTGGCTCACCAACCAATAGAGAGGCACATTCATGAGTCAACGAGTGCTTCATTTTCTAACTAAAATAGTGATAAAATCTTCTAGAAAACTATAAACTGGGGCAGGGTTTAGGGGAAAAGTCTCCTGACATTTGTTCAAAACATGGTTCTTAAAGGAGACATGAAAAATATGTTGAAGTAAGAGGGCGGGACCCCCACCTGCCCCTGAGAGCATGCTAAGCCACGGATGCCTCTTGGAAATGGATTACGAATGGCACAGAACATCAGGCGTGGGGTGGGCGCACTGCCCCTGCACCCTAGAGCAGAGATATTCATAGCTTGGTGTTCTCAGTGGGGTGCCCCCACTGTCCTCCATGCAGCTGAGGAAATTTGTAAGAACCTATGGAGGCGAAAGGTCAGGAGAAATATGCCTCAAAAGCTGTCATCAAGGAGAAGGAGGGAGGATGCACACCTGAGATTCTATTCTTCATTCGTGGGTTAAGTCAACACACCTTTCCTGAGCACCAGGGGCTGCTAAGTGTTGAGCAGGGGATGGTGAACAGGACAGACTCCGTCCTCCCCCCACGGGCCTCACATCTGAGCTGGAAGGACAGGTGGTAAACAAATCAGGGACACAATTTCAGACAGTGAGAGAAATAACATCAGGCGCTTAGATGACTTTAAGCATATGTGTGTACATGTGTATACACACACATAAACACATGCGTATATGACACACAAACTTTCCTACATGCGCGTATAAAGACACACATTTATGTGTGAATATATAGACAAAGAATGAATGAAACAGTCTGGAGATTAAAAACAGATTTTGGCCGATGAGACTTTATGTGTTTTCCTTCTTCAGAGTATGTTTCTGGTTCCATTCTTTTTACAATCCATTGCCCAGTATGGGAGACATACTCAACACATATTTGTGGAGTGAATAAATACATTTTTATAAATTGAGATTTTAAGATGAAAATGTGTTAAATGCGTAATCAGAAAAAACAGCACACAGTATACATTTATGAAGGGCGGAATTTGCATGTGAGCAAAGGCCTAAGAATATATATTCGGTTCTCTCTTGAGTGGACAAGATAGTAACAAAATTGTTTTAAATGAAAGATTACTTCTAGATAATCCATGAATAGCTATGAATATTTTTAATGCAACTGTATTTCCTTCCCTGTCTCCATCTATCCATCCATCCACCCATTCAACCTTCCTCCCTCCCTCTCTCCGCCTCCTCCCTATCTATCCATCTGTCCTCCATCCACCAATCTGCTGAAAATTGCTCGGAGAGCGAATGTAAGAGCTCAGGGTGGGCAGTGGCACACGCTTGGAGCCTACTGCACATTTTAGTCACCTGCTGTAACCATCTCCACGCCACGCAGCCCCTGAATGCACCCTCCTTGGTGTGAGTACCAGTGGCTTTCTCTCCCAGCCTGTCTCTGCGTAGACGTGAACTCCTCCGAGTGGGGTGGGGCAGTGAGGCCCCCGTGTCCGCACAAGTCCCACTGTCTGAGGCTGACAGCCTTTGTCCTGCCTCTGTGTTGAGATCTGAACTGACAAGCATCCAACACAATTTAGTAAAACATCCCGTCAAACACAATTACAGAATTGATTGTCAGGAAAGGGCTGGTTCAGTTTTAATTACTGGGCCTAACAATCACTGAAATGCCAGGAAACGTCCCCAGGAACATTTGTAAATTTCACGGAGCGGCAAACCTCTTCTCTTTGGCAAGAGGCTGACCTGGAAGATCTTGTGTCTGATCGATAGTAACTACATAGAGCAAACATATTTCAGGACATGTAAAAATAACTCACACCAATATTTTATAGTCTTGATTTATTAATAATCTTGTCTGTAGTGTTTGTGAAAAGTGAGGCCCCCACCACCCCAGTACCCTGTAATTATTGATGATCTCAGTGCTCTGAAGGGGCTTACGCTGAGGCTTTGGAGGGAATACAGTTTAATTGTGTTTTGTTTGGCTGTCTGAAGACATTTTGCAGACAAAGCTAAAAAGCCTGCTCGCTTGGGTGGAGTGTGGCGGACAGCGAATTCTCTGGAGTGACACTGTGCTTTGGAAGATTGTCTTTTATCAGGACAGTTGTATTAACTATGTATGATTAGATCTGTGAACAATTTGTTCATTTATCTGCACCCTAAGTGAACAGCGGAAAGCAAGGGAATGCATCTCCGTTCCTCCATGTGCCTTCTCAGCAGCCTCCTGGGTAGAGATGGTTGCTTCAGGAAGTAACTGGGCTCTCCCGAGGCTTTCTCTTCAAATATTTGCAACACAGACCAAGATATCGTGCCACCGCTGGTCAGGTAGGTTAAAACGTAGCATTAGCCTTGACCAGGAGCCGCTCTCCCGCTTCCCTGTGAGGTGCACGGCTGAAGCCTAAGTGTGCATCGACGTCTGCTCCGAAGGTCAAGGCCAAGGTCGTTAGTGCAGGATCGCTGCTTTTCTGTGGTCAGGCAATCAGGTGAGGACCACGCTGAGAGGCGTGACTGTAGCTTCCTCACATCTGAGTGTCCCCGGGGTGCCGTCAAGGTCTCGTAGCTGGTATCAGCCGAGTCCGGGTTTGCCCCAAGGAAACGCTTCTGCCTTCCACAGCGTAGGCAACTGCGTGGGTAATGAGATGATCACAGCTGGTGTACTGAGCGCTCACTGTTGGCCGGGCACTCTACTGAGCGCTTTATACGTATTTTCCACAGCCCTCCACTGTCACGGTCCCTCCTCTCACTCCTGTTGGGTGGGTGAAGGAAGTGGGTCCCAGAGAGGGCAGTGGCCGCCCAAGTCCACGGTGTGAGCTGCAGCCAGGACCCAACCACGGCTCTCCGGGGCGGGGGCGCACGCCACTCTGCCATCGGCTTGATACTCATGCCCTCACAGAACCACGTGAGCTGGTGCTAGGGACAGCGTGTGGGCAGCCCCGTCGTCCTTGGCTTCATGGAGCATGCAGTCTAGTGGCGAGACAGTGACCAAAGAGCACATAAATGGGCAACTATGGACTCTGAGGAGGGCCCAGGCGTGTACCAGTGGCTGCAGGGGGCTGTCTAGGAGGGCATCAGCAAGACCAGAGAGAGAGATGGGCCAGGCCCAGCAGGAAGGGGTGAGGAGGTGGGGGAGATGGAGAGACAAAGAAGGCCCAGGGGCAGGACGGGATGCCCCCCACCCCGGGGTGAGAGGACAACGGGGAGTCTGGAGGCTCCCAGCTCCTGTGGGCAGCACTGAGAGGAAAGCAGTCAGCCAGACTGACCCTGTGCCCCCCTGGCGGCACTTCCCACCTTTAAGGGAGAACAGCCTGAAGGGGAGACTGAGGAGGGTGGGCAGAGAGGCAGGCGCTGGGGTCATGCCACAAACAGCACAGACATGGTTAAGGCCTGAGCTGGCACCACTGATGGTCACAGGTGGGGCATCAGTGTCCATGGGAGGGACAGTGTGAGACATGGTGCCACCCGTCATCCCTTCCTTCTGTCCTCTTACCATGTGCCATCAGCCACAGCAAGTCCTGTGGCTTCTACTGCTCAGGGGCAGAGCAGATGCCCCTAAGTGGTAGGCAAATTGAGCGAACACAGGGCAATAATGGGAGAGAGAAGTAGTCTGTTTGGTCAATTTCTTCTCATCCGTTGGACCACAAATGAATGATGATTTAATTAAAGTTGCTGGGAAGGAGCTCTGAGTAGGAGATTTCCCAAAGGCTCTTGGCGATCATGTGGAGACCAACTTGAACCGAGGCTCTGGTTTCTGGTGAGAACCATCTGTGTTGGACGGAGAAGTATGGACACTGTCCTGCAGGAAGGCTCCCAGGACCTGCCCCGACAGCACTCCTGGGGGAGGCCTGGCCACACCCTCACCCACAGGTACAGACCAGAGGCAGGCCAGCTCACACAGAAATAGGTGGCAGGCTGTGCTGCAGGGCCTCCGAGCCGCCTGCGGTGCCACGTGGATGAGCACATGTTCTATGCTGGTGTGGCTGCAGGAGTGTCCCTGCCCCTCTGTTTGGATGCCTCCAGGGATGAGGGGCTCCCTACCTCACTGACTGTATGAGGCTTTTCTGTAGAACAAGCTCAGCTCTGCAAGTACAGAAGAAAGGGCTTTGGGATCTGGCGGACCTACACTGAATTCCGGCCATGCATGAACAGCGGTGTGACCCGTGGCCAGTGGGTGGTCCCGGAACCTCGGTCGCCCCCTCTGAGGAGTGGGGCCCCTTGTGCCCCTCTTGGTTCCCTCTCTGCTTCCCTCCCTCACCCAAGCCTCAGGTTGAAGTGGAATGGGTGAGGGGAGGAGGAGGTCCCTGGGCCTGGCGAGGAGCTCAGTGGCTCCTGGCTTTCCTCCATGGCTGCTCTGGGGCATCTCCCCGCTTGGGAGCCGTCTGGGTGAGGGGCTGCACTCTGGGGCAGGATGTGGGTATTTCTGGTCCCTGCACAGACCAGGTCATTACAATCCCCCATTGCCCTGATCATGTTGATTAATAACTCACAGGATTGCTGGGACAGTGTGCGGATGTGACAATGGGCAGAAGTCACCAGGCCTGGTGACAATCACAGCACTAACCAGAGCAACAGCCCCGCTGGCCACTCCCATGGGGCGGACGCCGCTCTGAGCACCTGATGTGGGCTCGTGTGAGGGCTCCCCACCGGGGCTATGCTGTTACTATCCCCACTTTCCAGAGAGGGCCCAGAGGTCCCCCAGCTCATATGTGGCTAAGCTGGTGACAGGAGAGTTCCAGGCCCCCAGCCAAGTGGACTTTCATTCATGTAATTTATTGATTGGGTTTCTATATAAGATTTTGTTCATTCACTACCACCCTCAACACATGCATATGCATGCGCACACACACACCTTGAATTTCGCAAGTGAGGGGAAAGAGTATTAAAAGTACTCTTCTGGAGAACCAAGACGCTTCCTCTGCTCCTGTTTGCTGAGTGCCACCTACTGGCTAGCTCTTGGCTGGGCAGGCTGCCCAGTCGCCTGGGCCTGGCCACACTGTTCAGGGCGGACACACCCCACCCGATAGGGGAGGCACTTGAGGCTCAAAGAGGATCTGTGAGTCCCCTACTCATGTAGCTAGACCTGGATGGGACCCAGATTAGTGGCCTGTCTTATCCACAGCCAGTTGTCTCCCCTTTCTGGTGGCTTTTGCCTCCTGGGACCTCTTGGGCCCAGATTAACTACAGGGGTGACAGGCAGGAGAGGGACAGCCAGAGGTGAACACTTACGGTGTCTGGAAACCTCAGCGAAGTCCCCTTGGCTGAGAAGCAGGAGAGCCTGGGAGACTGACCTGCCTGCCCACTCAGATGGGACAGGAGAACAGGGGAAGAGACCCCTGCCATGGGGACCCTCAGTCCTGTCCCTCCCACCTCCCCACCCCAGGCCTGTTTCTCAAGAAGAGGGCAAATAGTTCCTGCCCTGCCAACCTGCAGGCCCCCTATAGACACCAAGACAAACGCAGCATGGGTACCCATCGCCTGATGTGAGGAGGCCGTCTGCCTCATGGCTGGCACTCTGGTGAGTCCCAGACCCTTATGTCACTGGTGCTGGCCACCAACAGCTCACAGACAACCCCTTTCCCAGAAATGTGTCCTCAGCTGGAGGGACCACCTGGCCTGGGAAGTCATACTTTGGAGGAGGTCCCCAGACAGAGCCTGATGGACAGAGGGTGAAAAGACTGGCCCCTTGTCTCAAGGAGGGGCAGCCCTGTGGTTTATGCTCCTGAGCTTGCTGTGGGCAGGCTCCCCAGGCCTAGGTCAGACTCTGCCAGAAAGCATGTCCTGCCTCTGCCACTTCTTCCCCTCAGGTTCCTCCTGAGACCTCACTTCAATACATCACATGTTCCAAATCCCTGCCTCAGGCTCTGCTTCTGGGGAGATGACCTCAAAGCGGCCACCTTTGAGGAAGCTCCCGGAGGACAGTGGCTCCGGCAATCTTACCCACTCTGTCCCAGGGTCTGGCACACGGCAGGGAGATGTCGGCAAGCACGGGCCACAGGAATGAATGAGGACCCGCTGCGAGAACCTGCATCCACGAAAGGCCGAGGAAGCTGGAGGCAGCAGCCACCCACTGGGCCGTGCCATGCAATGAAGCAAGACTGTGTTCTTAGCAAAGGCTCAGCCCCCTGTCTGTCTCATGTTTTTAAGACTGAGGGAAATAATAGTGATACTGTGGGACGGGCTGGTCTGGGGAAGCAGGCCATCCTGTTGCCAACAGGGTCAAAATTTCAGCAGCAAAAAAGGTACCAGGGTTGAGAAATCTCATTTGTACAGTCCCCAGCCCAGGACCCAGAAGAGGAGGAAGAGGGACAGGGGTAGGTGAGAGCTATTTCCAGAGCGGGGGAAAAGTGGTGTCAGGGTGGTGGCAGTGGCAGGGGTGGGGGCGCGGGGTGCTGACGGACTCTGTGTTAAGACCATTTTTATTTTTCATGACACAATATCCTATGGGCTTTAAATCACACACACATATACAGATGCACACACATGCATGCGCACATGCACGCAGACACACAAGTACTTTCCTAAAAGCAACCTTAACACAGCTGCATTACGATGCATGAGTATCGGCCTGACACTTGAATTCAGCAGACCCTCTGGATCCCTCGGGGAGAGCAGGCAGGGAAACCCCACCGGATGTTTTCACTGTGAGGACTTGGAGCAGGGAGGGCATGTCATCTAGTCCAAATACCTTACTTTACAGTTGGGGACACTAGCATCCAAGGAGGGATGGCCACCTCTCCAAGGTCACGGCCCCCAGGAGCTGAGCTGGGATCCCTGGCTGCCTGATGCCAAGGCCAAGGTGGGAGACCCTCCCCGTATGGAGACTTTCCCTCCTGTCGACTGCACTGCAGAGGGGGCTGGACAGAGTGAGGTTCTCCTGACCAGAAGGCTTCTGAGGTATTTTAAGAGAAATGTTGGCTGAAAGGACAGGTGATGATGAGGTGGCTTGGACCAGGGTGCTTACCATGGGGTAAGAAGAGGACAAGGACAGCGTGGTTTGGACACAGCAGCACAGAACTTGATGTGGGGTGTGGGGGAGAAAGGGATCAAGGGTGCAGCTCCTAAACCTTTGGCCTGACCAGGGGATGCTGTCTTCTTCCAGAAAGGCAGACAGGAAGAGTTCTGGTTGCAGTGTGATGAAGCTGAGGTGCCTATTAGTAACAACACCCAGGAGTTGTGGAGACAGCCGGAGACCCCAGGGTGGAGCCTGAGGGAGACAACATGTTGGGGGTTAATTGGGTATATATGTGGCATCTGCCCATGAGACTGGAAAGGATCATGAAATGAGAGAGAAAACCTGAGGGCTGGTGAACACCCCACCCGCACTGCTATGACCCCAGAGGGAAAGCCTCAGCTGAGAAGGCAAGGCCCAGGTGACGTGGAGGGCCATGGTGACAGTCAGCATGATTCCCCCTTTCACAGGTGAGGAGCCTGAGCTCGAAAAACACTGATATTTGTCCCAAAAACAGAGCCAGGGAAGGTGGCGCCAGATTTTGAGCTCAACGTTCTTGACGTTGACCTACAGAACTAAAATTATTGCTTAGAATACCCTTCCCTATTCTACATGGTTAACATCTATACATCCTTCAAATGCCAACTCAAATGTCCCACCCTCTATTAAACAGTCCTAGCTCCATTCTGGTGCCCAGTCTCCATAGAGTTCCATAGCATTTTATACAAAGCTCCACTTTAGACTTATTCCACCCTAGGATAGCAGTTTATGACCTCACTGAGCTGTGAGCAATTTAAGGTCAGGGAATGGGTTCTATTGCCATCCCCAACCCTGCTTTTCCAGAAACTCAACTTATGAGGAGTTCTGCAAAGGCTTGTTAAATGGGTGGACAGATGGAGGGATGCGTGTGGGTGGGTGGGTAGGTGAATGAATGGAGAGTTGTTCAGGTGGATAAATGGGTAGATTTAAGGATGGGTGAATACACAAGTGAGTGGTGAGATGAATGGACGGGTGAGTGGATGATTGTTGGCTGGCTGGCTGGCTGGCTAGATGGATGGATGTGTGTATGGGTGGATGGAGGGATGGATAAATGTATGTATTTAAGTATATATGTATGCATGTATGTATGTATATGTGGATGAATGGAAGGATGGGTGGGTGGATGAATGGGTGGACAGAAAAGTGGATGATGGATGGATAAATGTATGCATGTATGAATATATTTGTGTGTGGATGAATGGATGGATGGATTTATGGATGGACGTGTGGATGAATGAATGGATGAATGGATAGATGGATAAATGAATGTGTGTGTGTATGTTATGTATGTGTGGACGATGGATGGATGAATGGACAGATGGAGGATGGATCAATTGGTGAATGGATGGGTAGGTGGTAGATAAGTGGGTGTATTTATTGATGGAAAATCAATGGATAGGCGACTACTTAGATAAATGGCGCATGGATGTGTGGCTGTGGTTATATGAGTGAGTGGGTATATGTGTACATACATTCAGGTGGATGGATATATGAATGGGTAGGTAGGTGTATGGATGGATAGGATAATCAACGGATAGATAAATACACAGATAAGGGGCACCTCGATGGCTGGGGGGTTGGATGGATGGATGGAAGGCAGGTAGGCAGGGTAGAAAGATAACAAGATATGTAGTCAAAATATTCAGAATTTTGTCCTGGCCTCACACTTTTGAGCTGTCTGGCGGGCACCACAAAGTCCCTATTGCTGGCCCCTGGGCTCCTCAGCAGTGACCAGTCATCTGCCCACGGACACTCTGCAAGCCTCAGAGTGGCCATGAGAGTGGCTCGGGGATGGCCGAGGGCTGCACGCATGGAAGGCAGCCGGGGAGCCTTGCACAGTACACATTCTCTCTTTGCCAGAAAACATCTCCAAAACCTACATTAAGGGAACATAATTTCCACATGGCTGGTTTTAAAACCAAGTAATTAAGTGGTTTTACAGCCAGTTTTTAAAGCAAGCTCTTTAAGTTATGAGTATAAAGCATGTCCCTATAATAGCCAAGTTGTTCTGTTTTGCGATTTCTGTTGCAATGGATTTTATAATTCGGCAGAAAGAAAAGTCTATCCGGGGCCGAGTTTACTTTTTTGCGCTTAGTTTTTGGCCTGCTGTGACCTAACAGACCCCTAGAGGTGGGCCTCCTTAGGACCTGGCCACACAAGAGCCTTGTTGGGGTTTGTGGTATAAAGGGTGCCTGCCAAGGACATGAGGCGACCCAGCTAAGATGGAGGGAGGCCCAGGGGCTAGGATCGTGCACATGGGTGTGTGTGTGTGTGTGTGTGTGTGTATGCAGGTTTGGGGGGGTGGGCAGGGCATGCATAAGAGACACCTCTCCTGGCCTGGAGGGGGACAGTGAAGGGAGCCTCCGGAGAGAGGTGATTCCCTAGCTGGCTGCACAGGTGTGGGGCAAAGTGACGAACACTGATTTTAAGCTCCAGAGGGGTGGGTCCTTGTCTCTCTTGCGTACTGCTGTATCCCCGCAGCAGTGCCAGGTGAATCCCTGATAAATCAGTGTTGAGTGACGGAGGATGAGCAGATGGATGGACAGGTGCGTAGGTGGGTGGGTGGATGGATGGATGGATGAATTGCAAATTTCAGGATGGCAGGGCCTCACACCTGGGCACCCAGTAGCACCTTGCACTAGAAAATCAAAGAAAGGGTATGGAATCGGAGGAACTCCCAGTTTTTTGTGCCTGAGATATTTCCACCAGCAGCATTCCCAAGGGTCATTCCTGGCAAACTGTGTGGGCCACATGTGCTCCTTTGGTCTTTAAATGCCCCCTTCTGTGAAGCTGACCTCAGAGATGCTGTCCTTCCAGACCACTGTGTCCTTGACTCCCCCACGCTCCCGGGAGCGGGGACTTACCGCCTCTGTGGGACTGACCGCCTCTGTGGGACTTACCGTCTCTGTGGGACAGCACACAGCGGTTACTGGACTTGCAAAGCCCCACTGAGCAGCTATCTGCTGCCTCTCTTCCTCACCCTTTCCGCTCTGTCTTATGAATTAGGTTATCTATTAGGCTCTCTTAGAAGTCCCTGGCATTTTTTGTGCATAAGCGGAGAATCAACATATATGTTTTAAGGCAGCTACCCAATCTGGATACCTGATGCCTGTTCATTCTTTCAACACCCACTCCCTCTGCCTGGAATGCTAGAGTCCACTTACTAGTATAGGTGGCCCCAGGGTCTACGGGGCTGGCTGGCCCTGGGCCCCCGCAAGGGACAAGGGAAGGGAGGGTCCTGACTTGAGAAGGAGTGAGAGCTGGTCTGAGAGTCAGGGCTGCTGACCGGGGTCCTGCCCTGGCATGAAAGGGGGCTCTTCCCTCCCATCCCGCTCCCTTCCCCCTCTGCCCCCGTTCCCTTCCTCCATCTTTCCTCCCCTCTATCATTTTCTTTTTTTCCCAGTGTCTACTGTGGGGCAGGCCCTATACCAGGGCTTAACTTGGATGATCTCCCTGTGCAGGCGGCCACCCGCAGGGTGGGATCAGGGGGTGTAAGGCCAACTGGAAGCTGCTATGTGATGAGAGGGGATTACCTGTCCCACTCTTGCCACATACCAGGCCCCTGATGTAGGAGTGGGCTGCAGGTAATGCCCCCGCCGCAGCCTAGCATGCCCTTGCAGGGGACACCAAGGTGACTCAGGCAGAGGTCAGTCCTTGAGGAGACAGAGATGGCCCAGCCTGCACAGGCCACGGACAGGGAAGCAGCGCAGCAGCTCAGGGCCCCCGAGTCCCAGGGATCCGCACCTGCCTGGGAGAGGCACACATGGTGCCTCATGCCCTGAGCCACCTGCCTTCACCCCACCCCCTCCACGAAACCATCTTGGGTTCCTATTCTGTCCTGTCTGGGCGGCCTCATCATTCTATGACAAAACTCCAACATTCAGGCCTCTGCTACTCAGATCGGCCTCCAGCCCAGCCTTCTCCTGAGCTCTGGACAGTAGCCACCAGTCCTCTGGCACCTGCCCTCCACATCCCTACACCCCACGGCTTGACACCTCCAAACATCGTGTGCAAAGTTAAATGCATCACCTTGCCGTGCCCCCTTCTGTCCTGTGCATACTCTTGACATGACAGGTGAAAGGCAGAACCCAGAGCAGAGCACCCCGCCTCACTCTCCCCACTCCCCTTGTCCAACAGGTAGTTACTGAGCCCAGGACCAGGCTCAGCAACTTGCCATGTAGGACCAGAGTCAGCCTCTTAGCCTGCAGGCCACCCCACCTCGGTCCTAACCCCCAGCTCTGCCATCAAGCAAGAGATGCCACCTGCAGTAGGCAGACACACAGGTGGGGTGCACGCCAGCAAAACCTCCCAGATGCGCGCTGAAGCAGATTCCACAGCAGTTCATGGGTAATGAAGGGTGATTACATTAAAAAATTTTTTGTCAACCATTTAAATGTTTTTCCAACTTTTTGGAGAAAAACCATGAATATCCCAATTTCATGGGGCTAGCCTTCTGAAGGGACACTGATGGTGGGTATAGTGACGTCTCTGATCCAAATGCTCCCACAGATGAAGATGCAACAAATGTCTCTCACGCTTCCTGCGTCAGGCACAGTGGGTGCTTCCATGGGTGCTGGGCCGGCTGATTTGCTGAAGGGACCTGGCAGCGTGGGAGGGCCCCACATGCAGGTGGCCCTGACCTGCCCAAGTGCTCCCAGCCGAGACTGGATCCTGGTGGTTCTGGCTCCACAGCCCCAATTCTTCTGGATTTTGCTGACTCGCAGCTTCTGGATCCATCCGACGTGGCACAGAATGCGAGGAAGCCCCGGATCCACACCAGCTGCCACGGAGGTCACATTTCTGTCTTGAGATGGTGATAATCCCTTGGAGAGACCTGTCAGAGCCCCGTGGCAGCTGCATTTCCCTGGCATCACTGGCTGTGGGTGTGGGGCACGAACCATGTGCTAGCGCCATGCTAAGTGCTACGTGCAAGCTGTCTCACTGAGCTCTGCGGTGTGGTGAGGTCCCAGCATACCCACTCGTGCATCTGTGTATACACAGAGGCAGGTGGGGGCAGGTGGGCAGCTGCAGGGAGCATGGACTGCCATGTTTATAAATGCAAGTTCCTGAGGAATGAATACATAACTCGTCCAAATGCCCCGGACCCTGGAAAATGAGGTGTGCTCTTCCTGGGTTGAGCCACCCCAGCCCATGGGAAGCTGCATCCTCTCTTCACTTGGTGGCGCCTTTGCTAGATCAATAACTCCTGACCTTTTTTGGTTCTAAACCCTTTGCGTCTGACGGGAGCAATGGACTGGCTGCCTAGAAACAGTGAGCATCGAATATGCCTCTGCACGCACACACACACACGCACACATATACACGCACACATGCACACATTCCCCACCACTGGGTCTGCATTTTTAAGGGGCTTGAGGATCCTAGGGACCCCCCACTCACCCAACCGCAAGAGAAAAGACCTCGGCTCTGGACTGAGCATCTTTTAAGACAAGAATAGGCCTGCTTATCTTTGTAACCCCTGTGGGCACAGGACCCGAGTCAGCTTCAACTCTGTAAAAACATCATAAAATGAACCACATGCACATCTCATTCTGACCCATCAGGTGACTGGAGGTGTAGGCAGGCAGAGAGAGGTGGCAGGGCCTACAGGGGTCAGCAGCCCAAGAGCAGCGAGACCCAAAGCCTTTGGGGCTCCATGCCCTCATCCCCCATAGGTACCCTCAGAACCCTCGTATAATGTGTGACTCAGTATCACCCACCGTGTTTGCGGAGGATATGTGCAGGGCCCGGCCGTGGGGACAGGGAATGAACTGGGCTCCTAAAGCGTCCTTCTCCAACAAGTTCCACGGGCCACAGACACTTGCATCCTCTGAACACCTTTCACATGCAATCATTTCAGAGCGGGTAAAATTTCCAATAAAACTCCTGACACCGTGAACTTAGCTTAGCATGTCTTGGCAATCATTATTAGTCCTTGGGCTCCAAGGAGGCAGTCCAGGCAGAGGGCGTGAGTGGGCTAATCACCAGCCTCAGGACCGAGAGGCCGGCCTGCAGATCCCTGTGGCCAAAGGTTTGCTGGCTCTGGTTGCCTTGAGCACAGTCACCAAATAATAACGGAAAATAAGATGCCAGGTTGCATTAGCCAAAAGTAAATACAAAGTGAGAGGAGACAGCATTTGTGTTCAGGGTCTGACGAGCCCCATCCACGCAGCTGGCGGGGGCCACTGACCATGAAGCGGAAGCAGCGAGGTCACTAAGACAGTGACCAGCAGCACCCCGCCCGGCTCAGCCCCTCCTGCCTCCAGAAGCTTCTCCCGAGCTGATGGGGGCGGGCGACCCGAACAGCTCCTGTCACACCCTTAACAGCCCATGTCCACCCTACTCCCTATTCTGCCCTTCTGGTCATCTATGTGCCAGCTGCGGGCCACGGGCACACAGTAGGACACGGCTCCTGTCCTCTGGAAGACCAGGGTCCAGGGGAGGAAAAGCCCTTTAGAAGCGGTGGGAAAAGGGTGAGAGAGAGGAGCTCCAGGGGCTGGGGGAAGCCTGAAAGTGGAACCTCTGTCTGCAGGGTGTACTAGGAAGGCTATCTGCAGGTGGTGAGCAGAACGCTGCAGACCAAGACCTCACAGGGGAGGACAGGGAGGGCACGGTGGACAGAGCCCTGCGGGAGTGCTGGGGAGCTGTCGGCAAGAAGGCGCACGCAGTGCAGGGTGGGTGCGCATGTAGGTCTGCAGGGCTGGAGGGACCCTGCTCACAGGCTTTCAGGCTCCACGGACCGATCGTCACAGTTTACAAGAACAGCAAACGGGCCACACTAGGCTTCAACCTTTTATTTTTCCAAGGCTGTTTATTAAAAGAGAAAATTAATATCCTCAGCCACTAATTCATAGAAGAAAGGACATTTTAGGATTCCCAGAGCAGGAAGGACCCACCCTCAGGTTGATTTCCTGTACCTGGGAAAGGCCACTGGTGGGCCTCAAGGGACAGCTCCCGCCCACGTGCTGGTGTTCGGGGAGGACCCTGAAAGGGAGGCCGAGAAGGGGCAGGGCCAGTGGGCTTGAGGCAGGGCAGGGCATGGTCAGATCTGGTCCTGGAGCAGGGCTGACACCTGCAGGGTGGATTAGAGGCCCAGCTGCTAGGCATAGGGCAAGGGCTCCCGCCTCGTCTCTGTTTCTGCTGAGGAATGGGACCCCCTCACAGACTCCAGCCTTGACTCCCTAATTAACAGAGTGAGCGTGGAGATCTGTGTTGCCCTGGGATCCCCATCTGCTCCAAAGTCCTGGTGACACAGGATGGCCCAGAGGAGAGAGCCGGGGACTCTGCTGGCATTTCCAACCCATTCATGATGGGATGTGGTTGCCTTGGGAAAAAGTCATTCCTTCTCTGAGCCCCCGTTTTGTCCCTGAGATTCGGATACGAATTCTTCTTGGCATAAGGAGTTATCATTAAGGATGAGGTCACCTCTGAAACTCCAGGCCTCCAGGAAGAGCTCAGCACCAGAGTAGGAAGGGCAGGAGGGTGGCGGCATGATTTATGGAGGGCTTCACGGAGGAGGAGTGACACGGGCTGGACGGGGAGGAGGGGCAGGTTGTACAGTAAGAATTTTTCCAAGTAACCTCTACCTCCCCATGAAGATCCCACCTCCAGACCAGAGCACTTCCCCAAAAAGTGAAGGGGTACCTGTCTCAGATTCAAGTGTTAAAATGCTGGACACAGTTTTTCTTTTCATTATTGAAAGGCCAACAAAAGACACATAATAACACCAGAAACACAGAGCAATCCGTTGAGAGGATGGCAACCCACATCTTCCGAAGTGTAAATCTGTGGCTATCTAGTCGATTAAAATACCAAAAGTCAAGCGCTATCAGCAGGGCTTTCTGTCTGTAAACAGGTGACAGAAGATTGTCGCAGGTCCCAGGGCCCTGGGGCTCTAAGCTCAGTGAAGTTAAACAGCTGCAGAGGAGCCGCTCAGTACCCAGGATGACTCACAGGTGGCCAGGAGCAGGCCGCTGCCGCCCCACCTGTTTGTTTATGGTGGGGTCTCCGACAGCCCGGGGACCCCATAACCCTGTGACACTGATGGTGTACTACTCAGGGTCACCGCCTCCCACGCCCCCGTGCAGGCAAGCGCAGGTCCAGTGCAGCTCCGGAACTGAGGGCACGCCTCCATATTCCAGACAAGGGGCAGCACCTTAACCTTCTCAGTTCTGCCTGCCGCAGGAAAGAGGCTCTGGAAGATTCTGAGAGGGGCAAATGGATCTTACAAGTCTGGGAAGCCACCATCCCCAACAAAAAGCCAGGAGAAGGTGTCAGAATGGGATGCCAGAATGCCGTCATTCAATGCATGAATTACACCTGTTGGAGCCTCAAGGCCACAGAGACGATCATTTGATTAATATTTTTAAAAACCTAATCCACAGTCAAATGAGCTTGAGTAGATATTATCCATTGCTAAAAGACTCAAGCTGCTCTTCCACCACAGGTCATAAAGAGCAAATTGTTTTGTGATTTAAAGCAGCTCCTCCCTGGAATAACTACTGCAGCTCACCATAAAGAGTTGTAAGATCTTCATATCCAAGGCATTGAAACCTAAGTTTAAAGTAAAATTATTATCAGGAAGGGATGGTTCATGGGGATGGAAACAGACTGGTCCAAGTTCAAAAGCTTGGAACTAAAGGAGCCTGCACCCCCAGTCACCCAGCCAGGCCTGAGCACTGCTTCTTGCCATAGTTCCCCATCTCTGGCCCCACAGCACCCCACTCTGCCTGTCTTGCCAGTGGGTTTCAGCCCGACAAGTTCACTATGGATTCAATGAGATCAAAGAAATGACTATGGAACATTCTTGGGGTGAAAGGGTTATACCCAACTTTATTCCCACGGTGGCAGGTCAGTCACTAGAATCCCATCCACTCAGAGCGAGTCTGCACGCAGCAAGCCAGCCTCTGCCTCTGGGCCTCTCTGCCCCCGCAGCCGTCTCAGTCTCTGTCCTCCGCGCTGCCACCACTCCAGTCTTCGTCCCTGCTCTCCTGAAGCTGTGTGGTCATGATACCGTGTCACCCAGAGCACTGGGCAGAGCTCTTTATATAGAGTCAGTAACAATGTATTGCCCACACGTGTGTAGTGAGCCAGCCGACCAGAGCCAGGTGAGAATCCTGGCCACAGGAACCTTCACTTTATCCACTCCGCCCCACCCTTGGTGCCCCACATGTCCTTTCAGCATCTGTGACTTTACTGGTGCAGGTCCCAGACCATCTCCACCAACACCACCTCCTGGAGGAGAATCTGTGGGCTTCTGAGGTTGTCCCATGGCTGATCAGCCACTAGCAGCAGCCCCCACCCCAGGCGGGTCTATGCAATCCAGCTGTTTGTCCCCCACCCAGACTCAGAGCCCACCAGGAAGCACACGTGTGTGACAAAAGCAAGAGGAATGGCTCTGAAAGGAGATGAGCAGCTGTTGTGAACTAGCCTGTCAGCCCAAATGTCCCTCTGGGGAGACACGCTTTTACTGGCAAGATGGCAGACTAAAAACCAAAAAATCCTTCCCATGGAAACAACTACAAAGCTTGGTTAAATGTATCTTAAAATATTTTAAGGTGCACTGTTGAGCTGTCAAGGAAATAGGAATCTTTAGAGATGAGAGCCCTCAGAGGTTGTGGAAACCAGAGCGGTGAGCTAGCTCAGAGCCAGCTTTTCCACAGTGCCTCTGCCAGTGGCAGCCTCCAAAGTTGGCCCCCAACAGCCATTCTCCTCTTCTTCCTCACAAAAAACCCTTAATTTTCAGCAGGACATACAACCACACAGAATAGAGACCACACTTCCCAGACTCCTGTGAAACTCAGGGTGAGCATGTAACCAAGTTTGGCCCAAGATTATGAGCTGAAGTGCTGTGTGAAGCACCTGGGAGCAGTTCTTAAAATAACAGCACCCTGTTCTTCACTCTTTTTCTTCTTTCCAATAGTTACAAAGTGCACACAATGGCTTGTACTGCAGCAGCCATTCTGGGCTGTGAGGAACCTTGGAAATGGAAGCTGTACAAAGTGAAGTTGTCTTGCCTAAGGGTCTCAGCCCTGGGCAAGTTCACTATGGATTTGGTGGGGCCAAGAAATGACAATGGAATGTTTTTGTGGTAAAAGGGTTTATACCTGTCTTTATTCTCAATGGTGGGGAGGTCAAGCACCAGGATCCTGCCTGCATCCAGCAGTCTGCAGGTCTATAATCCACCTCCATCTCTGCCTCCACCCAGAGCCCTGGGCAGAGCTCTTTATACAGTGACTCAGTCAATAATAACCCATTGCCAGCAGGTGTGGAAGCAGTAGCCTAGCAGGAGGCCAATTATATCATCAAGTAGTTTAGGGTCGGGTGAGGATCCTGGCCATAGGAACTTCCATTCTCACCACAAGCATAAAGCAGAGACCTGGATGCCTCATGCTAAGGAGTTATCAAACAAGCCCTGTACTGACCACCTCCAGATTTATTGGCTATAAGAGAGAAATAAACTATCTTAATTAAGTCACTCTGGTTTGGGTTTTTATGTTACTCATACTGAAACATCCAAATACAGTGGAACATCTTGGATCTCTTTTTTTGATGGCTGCATAAGGGGTCAGGGTCAGGAAATAAAGTCAGGAAAGGGAGCCTAAAGAGAAGCCTTCTGCCTAAAGCTGGAGCCCCCAAGGGCCACATTTTTGGTGTGAGGGTGAACTAGAAATAAAAAGCACAATGTAGAAGGAAACCTGCCCATCTTTACCTTGACCCTGGGGAAAGAAGAAAAGTATACACAACATACACACATAGCAGGTCACACACACACAACAAGCCAAATGATTGCTAGATGGATCAAAGTTTGTTAATTTAATGATAAAAGGTTCAATTTATAAGATATAACAATATATGACCTTGTAATCTTATAATAGAACATAACCTCAAAATAAGCAAACCACAAGTTGACAGAACCACAAGCAAAAATTCACAAACCTGAGTTCAGGGTAGAAATTTTAATACTGCTCTCTCAATAATTAATGGTCAAGCAGACAAAAATCAGTGAGAACAGGAGACCGAACAACAGTTTTAACAAGCTTGATCCAAGGATATATTGGGGCATTCTAACCCACAACAGGAGGACAGGTTTGTGGGGCACTCGGGGAACATTTAGGATAATGCACCACTCAATCAAAAAGCAGGTTTCTACAGATTTAAAGGGAACCTGCAGGCCTCATTCTCCGACCTCCTGTGTGGTTGGCAGAATAATATCCCTCCACTCACTGCCCCCCTGCAAAGATGTGCATGCCCTAATCCTCAGAACCTGTTGTGGATAAAGTGAAGGTTCCTCTGGCCAGGATTCTCACCTGACCCTGGTTGTCTAGCTCACTACACACATGTGGGCAATATGTTGTGATCGACTCTATATAAAGAGCTCTGCCAAGTGCTCTGGGCAACACAATGGTATAGCTGCAGGAGAGCAGAGATGAGACTAGAAGGGTGGCAGCGCCAATTCTGAGATGGCTGCAGGGACAGAGAGGCCCAGAGGCAGACACTGGCTTGCTGCATGCAGACTCGCTCTGAATGGACAGGATTCTAGTGACTGACCTGCCACTGTGGAAATAAAGTTGGGTATAAACCCTTTCACCCCAGAAATGTTCCATTGTCATTCTTTGATCTCACTGAATCCATAGTGAATTTGTCCGGGGCTGAAACTCACTGGCAAGACACCTGTCGTTATGTTACCTTGTGTGGTTAAACAGACTTTGCTGATGTCTTTTAAATGAAAGATCTTGAGATGGGAAATTATCCTGGATTGTCTGGCTGGGGCTGCTGTGACCCTAAGGGTCCTTATAAGAGGGAGGCAGGAGGGTCAGAGTCGGAAAAGGAGACGTGATGATAAGCAAAGGGTTTGAGTCAGAGAGATTGAAGATGCCTCCCTGCTGGCTTTGTGAATGGGGAAGGAGCCGCAAGCCACGGAGCTAGCACAGGAGCAACACGGAGCTGGCAAAGGCTGGGAACAGGTTCCCAGAGCCCATGCAAGGTGCAGGGCACGACAGACCCCTGGACTTCAGCCCAGGGAGACCCACCTCGGACTTCTGAGCTCTGCAACAGTAAGAGAACAGATTTCTGTTGTTTTACGCCACCAGGTTTGTACTATTCTGTCATAGCAGCAACTAGAAACTAGTACAAATGCAACCAAATTGGAAAGTAATTAAAGAATGGTTACCCAAAGCCCTCGTACATTTAAACACTCAGAAAACCTTCCCTGGCTGTCACCAATGCTCTTAGAACAATGGCTAAGCTCTAGAGTAAAGACCCACGACCTCTACAACCTGGCCCAGGCTGGCTCTGCCTCTCTCTTCTCCCCATGGACGCTCTGCTCTTGGCTACACCAGAATCACAGCGAGAGCTGCTGAATGAAGCCATGCATGGAGGGATGTGTGCAATTTTCAGGGCAGTCGGGGGCAAAAGCAAGAGCGGCAAAGGACTCCGTGGCCTGGGGGAGCCTCGGGGCAGGGGTCTAGGATCATCCAGTTTCCACTGGAAGGCCCCAGCAGCACACCTGTCTCCACCTGACGGCCTGTTCTATGCAGAGACCCGTCCTCCACAGCCAAACAGAGGTCTTCAGGCAGAGGTGGGGAGGGGTCATTTTGGAGGCTTGCAGGGGACCACCTGTGAGGTGGCTTGGTACCCAGCACGTAGACAGTGGTTACTTCCGCCCTCACAGTTGCTGTCTGGAGGCCATGCCCATATGCCGTCCCAGACCTGGCTGCCTCGGGAGCAGTGGCTGAAGCCCTAGGCAGTGCACTGGAGTCAGACGGACACTGCTCAGCCACTCAAGAGCTGGGAGGACCTGGGACAGCCAGGGTCCCAGGCTGCCAGGGTGGCTCTGAGAATTGCTCTGCAGAAGGAAGGCTCTGTCCTCTCTTGACCTAACAGCCTGTGCTTGGGAGGACAGGTCCCATTGAGGCTCTGCCCGAGTAGGCAGCCTCCCTTTGCCGTGCTTGCTGCCTGCCCCAAAAGTGCTCACCGCAGTCCAGCTGCCTGCCCGAGATCGGTGGTGTGCAACATCAGAACCGGCAAGAACCTCGGCCTCCAGCTGCGGGCTCCACCTGCCGCAGCCATGACACCAGCCCTGGGACACAGCACAGCTCCCAGGCAACCCCTCCCTACGCCATCCCTGTCTGGGCAGACTGGCTGCGGCCGCGCACTTCACTTCTGAGAAGGGTGAGAAGAGCTGGCTGGTGGAAGAGCCCAGGGCATAAGGTTGCCCCAGGAAGCACCAGGCAGGCGTGGGGAGAAGGCTTCAGCACTGGGAAAGCAGAAGTGAGGGATCTTCCCACTCTGTCCACCTCTCACCTCCTGTCTGGCTTCTTCCTTTCCTGCTGACAGCCTGCTGTACCCTGGCAGCCCCTACCCTGCGCCGACATCTTCTGTGCATCGGGCTTGGACCAGACCTGCTTCCAGAAAGCCTGAGACATGAGGCCAGCGCAGGGGGCTAGTCAGTTCCCACGCTGGCAGGGGCAGTGGGTGCAGGGTTGGTCCGCATACTGCGCCCCTGCTGTGGTCTCACTGGACTGGATGGGAGGCATGGCCCTTAGAAGGCCCTCCAGCAGATGCACAGAATCCAAGAGGGTTTGGGTGAACCATGGTGGAGCCACTCTGCTGCGGGCCTCCTGGGATCCTTCTAGACCAGTTGGTGAGCTGGGGCCGCAGTCACCACGGCCCCCTCTCAGGTGACAGCGTGGAACTTACCCCGAGCCCTGTGCCCCCTCGAAACACCGAAGGTTAAGTTCCCCGTTCTCCATGTCCAGAGAACAGCTGCTGCAGACGCCCTGCCGGACATGATGTACACAAGCCATAGGGTGCCCTTGTTCCCTGTGACAAGACCAGACATGAGCCCACAGTTCCCGCTCTTCACTCGGGTTAAGATTGGCCAACCTGCGGAGCCCACTGACCAAACTGACAAAATGCCCATCACCTGCCTGACCGACTTCAGTCGGGCCTCCTCCCCCACTGCCTAGTGTAACGCCCCGCCCCCTACTGCAACGGCCCCGCCTCTATCTGAAATGCTCCACCTCATTTTAGTAATAGCCCTGCTCCTATTGCCGTCTCTCCATCCCTGAGTTCTGACTTTAGTTTGATGGGGAAGAGGGCCCAGGGACACCATGGGACACTGTGTCACGGTTCCTCCAGGTTTCCTGCTGGGATTTGCCAGATTTAGAATGAAGCCCCTATTCTTCCAAAATCCCCAGGATGTCCAGTGAGCCTCTCACCACCTGAATATGGCAGCTTAAGGGGTCTCGTCCACCACGAGCAGTAGCTGGACTGGCCTCCCAGGCCCCCTACGCCTGTCTTCTCAGCTGCCCAGGGGTGGTCCGTGGTGCCAGGTAGACAGGGAGTGGGGACCATGACGGGCCCCTCCCATGAGGTAGGAGGCACGGCCTCCCAAGAACCCTCTGAGAATGTGGCCTCTGCCCATACCAAGAGGCCGGATGGAGGCCCCGTGCCGTGGGGGTGCACTGCACAGAGTCAGGGCCTGGTGGGCACCCACAGATGCTAGCGAAGCCCAAGGTGCCTCACTGGACACATCCGTCCCCCATGAGCCATGAGGCACCAAAGCAAGTGTGTCTCTTAACCGATTCCCAAAAGAATATGGATTCCTCCTAAAAAATGAACAAGCTTGTCTGAGGGGGATGGGATGGGCTTCAGCACGAGAGAGGAAATGGGAAAAAACAGGTTCTTCCAGCCCATTGTACCTCATAATTGGGTGTCCTTCTGAGCCCTCTAATTAAAGGGAATTTTCCCTGAGCCAAGGAGCTGAGTCTTGGCACTGGAAGGTCCCTTTGCAGACAGAATCTGACATGCAGTCTGGCGAGTCCCTGTAAAAAGCAATGAGAGGGGAAAGCGCAGTGTCTGCTCTTCATCCAGAAAACGAGCTCGCCTCACAAGAGATGCCAACCAGGCGCCTGCCTCACCAGCCATGCTGGCCACCAGGCACCCACCAGAGCCCTCAAAAGCCCTCGTCCCCAGCTGGGAGGAACAGCAGAACATCCCATGTTGTGTACATCTGAGCGAGGCTCACAAACCTATTCTCTAATATTCTTATTTTGGCCTAACCTGATGTGAATGTTTTTGTGTCTTCTGAGGGCAGAGGACACCAATCAAAAGATGCACTGACTGCACCTGGGAGTCAGATTTGCAAGCTCAGACCTGCCTCATGCCAATGGAAACCTCGTTTGCAGCGTGCGGCCTGAACACAGACCCACCCACTTCTGCAGCAGTGGCGAGGATAGGGTAACGAGGGGGGCCGTTCCGGGTCCCCCACAGCGGCCACAGATGCCAGGCAGCCTGGCTGGCGGCTCCATCAAGGAGTACCCAGCTGAGGCACCCGGCAGCACGCGTTCAGTGAGCAGCATGAGTGCATGGACGCCGGGACAGCCCCACCTGCCCACACAGGAGGGCTGAGGAAGGCGCAGTGGCACGGCAGCAAACCTGGACTGGACGCCAGCAGCGCCAGGCCCCATGCAAGGCCGCCGTGCCCTGGGGCATAACAAGAAGCACCGTGTTTGGTCATTCATTGTCCCTTGTCCCTGTCACACAGCTCCAGAAACCCTATCTCTGCAGTGACAGGAACATTTCTTGTATGCTAATGAGAGGACGGTGGCTGGGGGCCTCTAGACAGCCTCTGGATGGGGGCTGGGCACCAGAAAGACCAAAGCATGCTCAGAGGATGGGAACTTCCAGCTCCTGTCCCCACCCCGGGAGAGGTGAGGGCCCACAGCTGGAGTTCGTCACCAGTGGCCAATGATTTCAGCAGTCATGCCCTACATATGAAACCGCCCCGAAACCCCAAAACGGTGGGGCGGGATCCAGGGCCTTTTGGTTGGGGACCACATCCAGATGCTCGGGTGGGGTGCCCAGAGAGGGCGTGGGGGCTCTGCACAGCCCGTCGTACCCTGCCATGTGCCCCTCTTCCATCAGGCTGTTCCTCAGTTGTATTCTCTATAATAAACCAGTAAGAGCAGGTAAAGCCCTCTATCCGACTTCTGAGTTGTTCTAGCAAATAATCAAACAGGTGGAGGAGTTTGGGGACCCCTGGAGTTACGTCCCATCTATCAGAAGCACAGGTGACAACCCAGGACTTGCGACTGGTGTGTGAGCTGGGGGCAGCCCATAACCCGTGGGGTGTGCCGCCGCCTCCAGGCAGACAGGGTCTGACCTTCCTTGAAGTTTGGAGGCCCCCTGGTGTTGGAGAGCCGAGAGGAGGTGGTGGAGAAGACACCACACGTGAGGTGTCAGGTGGGAAGATCCGGCACGGTTCCCACACCGTGCCCTCCAGTCCCCGGAACAGCTCAGTGAAGCTGCCCCTGTTTCTGCCCTGATCATGCAGATGAGGGAACTTTGGCACGGGGATGCTGCATGACAGCAGCTACGGAGTGAGCATCGGATCCCAGGGCACACTCCCTTAGACCCTCGAGCTCTACCTCAAACCCCGACACCCCCAGTCAGGGGCTCCTCCAGGTCCTGCAGCCATTTCAGAGCTCCTTGGCCTGTCTCTCTCTGTGTGAAGTAAGCTCCAGGGATCTAATGTCGTCTGTACCCTCTTCACCTCTCAGCTCCAGTGCCCGGCCCGCAGCAAGTGCTCTGCACGCTGAAGCCGAAGTAAGGTAGGGAAGGATGTAGAGGAGGAGGGAGGGGAGCCTTCCTGAAGTCGACAGCCTCTAAACAGTAGGCCCAGGATGTGATCCCAGACAAATCTGTTTTCTGCAGGTGGGAATCTGCCCCACTGACCCCTGACCTCTCGCCCACCCCTAAGTCCTTCCTAGAAGCAAGCAGGGCAGAGCCACATGAAGAAAGAAGCCGAGGACAGAAGAACCAGTGTGGGGCTTCAGGTCAGTGATGGACCTGCTTCCTGGGCTCAGCGGTGGCCAGTGTGTGGGGGCTGAGAGAGGGGCAGGGCTCCCCTGCCATTTCTGGACTGGCATCCATGTCTACATCCACTTCTAGGGAGCACAGACGCCACAGCAGGTGGTGGACACCTGTGACAGCACTACAGCCACCAGGGCGGGCGGCCACCCCTGCTTCCTACACGGGGAAACTGAGACACACAGCTAGCAGGTGGTTTGGGGTGGTCCGCACCCATGCTCTTCCTGATCCAGCCTGCCTCTCTCTGTCCTTATTTCCCTACAGATGGGGCATTCTGAAGGCAGCAACTGTCTTTGTTGTCACCAGCTCTTAGCACATGAACATGCCCAAGAGCTGTGGAAAAAATAACTAGAATGCCTCAAAGTGGAGAATGTTGGGGTGGATTTCAATAAATGCCCGCTTGGGCTCCATTCCCCATAACAAGAGCACTGGTTTATGAGCAATGAGTCCCTGAACAGCCCCTTCCTCTGCCCAGGCTCCCAAGACGGGTGGAGGTATCACTGGAGGTGACGGTCTAACCACAGTCACAATATCAGTCATTTAAAATTAGGCAGTTTCTGTAAAATGAGTCACAACTGCTCAGCACGGTGCCCCTATACCAACTGGCAAGCAGCACTGCAGCCTGACCCTGCCAGCATCTGCTCTCCCCCTTCATCGTCCACCTCACAGGTGCCCCCGGGCTGGCCTGGTCTCTGCAGGGCTCTGAGCAGCTGCAGTGTCACCTGTGCTTGGCCTGATGTTTGGGGGGCCACTCCTGGCCGGGTGTGAACAGGGCATAGCTAACACGTGGAGGCGCAGGGTCTGGGGACCAGGATGCCAGGGTTATCTTGCGGCCCCCAGATAAGAGTCCATCTGCTATGACCTAACAGGTGTTTCGCCCCCTTGACTGTAGGCCCATGTGGTAGATGCATTTTCCAGGGATGACAGCAGAATGTCTCCCACCTCACCTGCTCTGCTGCAGGGTGACTGGCTGCTCCCCCTATGAGGCAGAGTCCACCTCCCTTCCAATTCTGGTCTTGGTGACCTCCTAGGCCAAAGGAACATGGCAGAGGTGATGATCCAGGACTTCTGAGGCTGGGTCATAAAGAGCCTTATCTCTTGGGATGTTGGAACTGCTCCCTCTTAGGACCCAGCCACTCTGACACCCAAGGCACAAGCAGAGGCCACATTTAGGTGTCCTGCTAGCTCAGCCATTGCCAGCATCAACTGAGTGACCAACCCGGACATCCAGCCCAGGAAAGCCTGCAGAGGACAGCCGTGCTCCAAATGCAACCATGTGTGAGGCCCGAGTGAGAGCCTGCAGCTAGGCCTGGTCAACTGCAGAACCATGGAGATACGGACAAATTTTTCTTGGAAGCCAGTAAGTTTCAGGGTGCTTTGTTACACAGCAGTGCAGCACCAGGGCAACCCATCACTGACACTGGCTTTCAAGTGGGGGAAATGGGTAGCATTTATTGGATACCTACCAGGAGGCAGTCATTCTGACAGTTTATGTCAATCAGTCAGTCATTCAGCAAACACACACAATACTAAAAAATAGGGGTTATATTGTAGAGAGGATAGGTTTGCTGCAAATTCACACCACAGCCCCAGCAACCTGACACGTGAGTGCTTTATGTCTCCCTCGTGCTATTTGCCTGCAGTTGGCTGACGGAGGCTCTGCTCCACATGGCCATTCAGGACCCAGGGGACAGTCTCTGCTCTCCAGGATACTCAGCCTTCTCAGATGCTCAGATGTGGAGAGATACTGAAAATGTGCCTGTGGGCACTCATGGTCCCAGCCTAGAAGTGGCCCTCATAACTTCCTCTCCCCATGGCCTCACCTCTGTAAGGGAGCTGGGACAGCAGTCGTCACACAGCCAGAGGACAGGAGAGCTGGGCGCAGGGGAGGGCCAGTATCGTCTTCCACCATCTTCTGCTTTATGACTGAGGACCCCTGGGCTGGGGGTGCCTAAGTTCATTGTGTGGTTACAGGGTTAGTAAGGCCATTGAAGAACTGACCCTTCTGGCCCCCAGAATATCAGCATATCTCAGTGCAGCCTGTGTTGTTTTTTTTTTAAATGAGAGTAGCCGTACTGGGATGGAAGTGGCCCACTTGGGGGCCTACAAAAATAATGAACAGGGGGGTTGCTGTGAACAGCAGAGCCCTGGAGAACATGAGGGGGCTTGGTGGGGAGATCTAAACCAGAAGCTGATCGTTTGAAACTGTAAAGGGGAGATGCTCAGGGCTGCACGCCGTGCTTAAAAGCCTCCCGCATGAAAGTCCCATTGGCTTCCTGGTTACTTTGCCAATTTAAATGGGGTTTTTCCCTCACCCGTGGCCACTGGGGTTTTCTGAAATGGCTCCAGAGAATCCTTTGAGGAGTCTCAAATGTCCCCTGGAGGCTGACACACAAGCACAGAGTGTAATCGCCGCTCACAAGCGCCCCAGATAAATGGACGTGGCAAGGAAGGACATGGGCGACTGTAGGAAACTGCCCTCCCATCCCTGTGGCAGACAGAACCCCAGGGTAGGAGGCCTACTGAGATTCACCAGTGCCATGGGGCTGCTTCAGAAAGCCCCTCGGCGGGCTGGAGGGCATCATTAATCCTTGGGAGCCTCAAAGGGCTGAGCTGAGGAGAATGGCCGAGGGCTGGTCGGAGTAGATGACCAGCCCCACAGCGGGTCCCCCGGGGTGGGGATGCCTGTCCATGCCTCCCGGGCCCAGGATCTTGGGTTTCCCATTTAATGGGGCAGGCTGAACTTGTGTCCCGCCAACCATGCTGGAAACCACCCCCAAAAGCTTTCAGAGTCACCCCTTGAGGTTTCCCCTGGGCCATGGGATGGAGCAGAGGGGAAGCAGAGGGAGAGCGCCCCTCCTGAGTCAGGGACTCTAGACATCTGACAGGTTCCCCAAGCACCTCCTTCCCAGGAGGGGCTCTAATGGATGGGCACCCCTATTTGAGGCAGGGTACACACGCCCCAAATCCCAGTCTGTGGGCACCCCCAGCTATGAGGAAGGAATGGGGAGGCAGGAAGAAAGGGATGGGAGAAAGCTGAGCATAGTCTGGAAGAGGGAGAAAGGAGGATGGAAGGCAGGAGGTGGGCAAGCAGCTTGGGAGGAGAAGGGCCGAAGGACAGAGGGTGGGTACGGACTTGGGGCTCGGGGCTTGGTCCCATCTGGGCTCATCACCATGGGTGCAACTTGGAGCTTTGGTTTCCCCAGTGCAGAGGGACCTATGGACCTGGCATCATGGAACACATTTGGGGCCAGAGAACAAGGCCACCCTAACACCATTTCTGCAAACCCACTTCTTGATTTAAATCTGCCAACAAGCTGCAAGAAGGTATTTTCTACATTTTAAAGACAAGAAAGCTAACTCACGTAAACATAGTGCTGCAACTGTTTCCCAGGGCTCCCGTAACAGACGGCCATGCACCTCGCAATCAAAACAAGGCCTATGGTACCCTCTTGGTTCTGGAGGCCTGAAGTCCAACCCAGTCTCCTTGGGCTGAACTCAAGGAGTGAGTGGGTGGTGTTCCTTCTGAAGCTCCGGGAGAATCTGTGTCCTTAACTTTTCCAGCTTGTAGGGTGCCTGCACTCTTTGCATCCCCTGGCTCATGGCCCTTCCTCCATCTTCAAAGCCAGCAATGTTGCATGTCTCTGCCACCCCGCCAAAGTCACATCTTCCTCTAACCAAAGCCCACAGAGGACTCCCGTTTTTAAGGACCCCTGTGATTGGACTGGGCCACATGATCCTCTGGGACCATCCTGCCACACCAAGTAACAGAGGCACAGGTTCTGGGATTAGGTCCTGGACGTCTCTGGGGGCCAGTATTCTGCTTTCTACAAGTGGCTCTACAAATTGTATATGAACATGAAGCCAAACAGCTATCGCTCGTTCTTAGGCTAATGTGCTCATAAACTGCTGCATGAGAAAGGGGTGTGGGACACAGTCTATCCTGGCTAGCCTCTCCTTGCAGATTGGAAAGTGAGCCTTAAAGCCAAGTACAATCCGCTCAGTTCACTTCCACAAATACTCACTATGAACCTACTGTGCTGGGGTCACAGTTAGGTAACCACAGTCCTGTGCCCAGTACTCAGTAGGAGCCAGCAGTCTCTACGAATTTTAGGAATGAATGGCAGTCTCCAGGGCCATGACAGGACCTGGGGATGAGGCCATGCTAAGCCCAGCCCCTTGCCTATTAGAGGTTTGACCTTGCCAGTTTCTGCCTGGGCCTCAGTTTCTACACCCTAGGAATGGGTAGATTGATCCTGGCGTTGTGTGCAGATCCAATGTGGCGAAGCACGCCAGAATGAGTCACAAGATGCCCAACACCCCACCGCAGCTCCTGAGAGAAGTCCCCTCTGGACTCCAGGGCCAGTGCTCTTTCTTAACCCTGCGGAATTTCTTTTCACGTGTCCCTGGGAGAGGACCCAATGCCTCACAGCACCCTTGACAGTTCTCACCAGCAAATAACAAAGAGAATCCAATTGAAGATTAAAGCGCAGCTATGAATATGCATGACTTATTCAGTAATCAAACACCCCGAACCCTTTCCAGAAGAAGGGTTCAGAGCATTATTTTCTGCCACATATTTGAATTCAAATTAGTCATTATTTAATGTTGGGACAAATCGCTGGAGAAGGTCATGTTTTCGGTTTAATGTTTTTCTCTTAATAAGTGAGGCAGGGTACACATGCCCCATTAACACGTGTCTTTCTCTGGTTCTCATGTCGAAGAGGTGCACCCCTGACCCAGCATAAATGTCATCCCCATTCCTGGCTATCCCGGATGAACGGCCTCTCCACCCGTTTCCTCAGTGTCCCCTCCCCGGCCCAGAGCCACTTCCCTCAGCACTGGTTCCCACCCAGATCTGCTGAACCTCCAAACTTCAGGGGGTCGAGGTGCCTGACAAATCCAGGTGGCCTGGGTCCAAATCCCTATCTGCCATTTCCCAGCACTTCACCTCCCTGAGCCTCAGTTTCCTCATCCGTAGAAGGGGGACAACGGTAGCTCTGCTGCCCAGGTCATTGTGGGCGTTGCCACATGGGCGGTGCCAAGAACAGGGCCTCTGGCAAGGGCACACGGTGCCTGTCACCTCGTGTCACCACCACTGACGGCTGTCGTCATCACCAGCACAGCCAGCCCGGTACTGTGTGGTCGGTGCCCTGAGGTCTCAACCTCTCCATCCTCAATGTCAATGCTGTGGCTCACCCCAGAATATTGTAGTGCCTCTCAACCAGCCTCCTGGATGGGGTCCTGCCAGAAGGAGCCCAGTCTCTTTGGCCTGGTATTCAGGGGCCCTCATGAGCTCCCCAACCCTGCAGGACGTCTGTGTCCCATGCCACCCCTCCCTGAGCACCAGGCTCATTGAATGGCTCACTGACTCCCGAACAGGCTAGACTCTCAGGCCTCTGTGTCTTTGTACATGCTGTTCCCTGGGCCCACGATGCTTATCCACTTTGATCTGATTGCCAGCAGCCCCAAGAGACCCCACTTGATTTTCATATCCTCTGTGACGTGTCCCAGTCCGGGCGGAGCTAGGAGCCACCTCCTCTGTGCTTGGAGAGAACAGAACAGAACCAGCTGCACAAAACAACACAAGGTCCCGGCGCCACCGTGGTTTGCGCATTCGCTCACTGCATAATGAATAAATGAACACATGAACGTGTGGCAGTCGCCTCTACAACCTCCTCCCTTCTCCAGGGCAGGAACCCAGCTAGCTTTTCCCTGAAGGCAAGTCCAATCTGAATTTTCCAAGAGGAAAATAAAAGGCCTTTACAAGGGCTTTTATGCCCCAATAACTGTCATGTGTGCCCAGATGAGGCAAGTCCTTGCAAAGCCCCTGATATGTCTCTGACCACAGACAGCAGCACCCCGATCCTCAGAGTCTGTCCAGCAGCCCACTCACGGTTTCCGGCAGTATCTCCCGTAGCCCTGATTGGCCCGAGTGCTCTGGAGACCCGGTTCCAGGTCCTCCACAAACGTGCAGGGACCAGAGTAGACCCAGGCCTGCGCGCTGCCCACTGTAGAGATTTCCACCCACTCAGAGCCCAAGTTAAAATACATCCTTCTTAAAAAAAGAAATAAAACAGCCATCGCATGTTCAATCAGCCTAAAGAGACCCAAGCCATGTGTGCCCGAGACTTTTCACAGTCCAAAGCCAGCTCCCAGGTGACACCCAAGAAATGGGATCTCAGTGAGGTTCGGCCGTGGAAAGGAAAGACAGGATTTGCAGCCCACAGAACAGAACATGTTCTCGCCAACAAGCCATTTTCTTATTCCAGGAGATACAGGCAGACTGTGGTTCTCACCGTAATGCTGGCTCATCTCCTCTCTGGGGACTCTGGGACAGAGGACAAAGGACACTGTGGGCTGGCTGTCAAACAGCGGGAAAACTCTGTCCCCGGGGACTCTGACAAATCCTGTGGGGCCACTTTTTAGAGTTAAAGAAAATGGTTTTAAAGGCCTGATAAAGTGCATTCAGTTGTTACAAAAAAGCCATCCATCTTTTCTTCGTTGTTGCTACTGAGACGACAAATTGATTCTTTAAAAATAAATCCCGGTTCTGTCTCTGCCTCCCTGAGGAGACTCCAGCTCATAAGAACACAGTGCCCTGAGCACAGGCCAGCTGTCCCGGGGAGCCCCAGCAGACAGGGGTGGGGGCCAGCAAAGCCAATGCCATCCTGGCCGGCCCCTCGCAGGAAGGCGGCCGCAGAACACATTCTTCTTGACTGACGAGTTCATGTTTACAAAGCAACGGGGAGCCGGGCAGGCCCGCTGGAGCCCAGCCCATGGCCGCACCACCTCCTCTGTGCTGGGAGCCAAGTGGGGTGCCTAGTGGAGGTGGCTCCAGGCTGTGGGGGTCTCTATGGAAACCGCAGGGACCTCTGCCTAAGGAACCCATCATGCCAGGGAGCAGACACCTGCTCAGAGCCAGCCCTGGCGAGTCTCATCTCCAATCATGATGACAGCACCCCACAGAACGTGAACTCCAAGTGGGGGCGCTTGTCTGCTTGTCTCACTGCATCCCCAGGATGGGACTGGCACGTTTGTTCGTGGAGCGAGTGGATTAACCAACCTGGCCATGTCGGCCCCAGTATCCCCACCTGGTCAGCAGAGGAGAGCCAGGCTTTGCCTGAGGTCACAGAGCTGCTGGGCAGGTGGCAGCACAGTTGTGGCCCAAATATTATCTGAACACCCTCATCCCTTTGTGTCTTCTGATGCAGACCAGCACTGATAGAGGCCTGATACCCCACACCTAAGAGCAGAAGGTCATTTGGCTGGCCACCCAGGAGCAGACTCATTCACTGACATTCTACAGGTGGTTGCTGTCCTGCGCTTGCACGCCTCGCACAGCTGGGAGCTCACTGCCTCCCCGGACAGCTCTGCCTGTCTCTGGTCGGCTGTAGCCACTCAGGCTGTTCTTAGTCTGCCGTCGAGGCCAGCCTCTCTGTCACCACCACTGCGTGGGCCCTGGAACCAGCATGACCGGTCAGATCCTGTCTCTGCCATTTTCTGGTTGAGGTTAGGTGAGTTACTTAACATCCTTGAGCCTCAGTTTCCTCATCTTGCAATAGGAGTAGTAATGGTCCCCCGCCTTCAGACCTGTGCTGAAGCTGCACACGGTCCAGTGGGTGTTTCGAGCTGGGCTGAGTGGGTAAAAAGAGTGTGTCCTCTCCATACAGTGAAATATGATTTGGTCATACAAAGAAATGACACCGAGACACCTTTTACGGTGTGGGGGAACCTCGAGTACATGATGCAGGTGGAAGAAGCCAGGGGTGGAGATTCCATTTAAGGCCACGTCCAGAACAGGCAGATCCAGGGACAGAAAGTTTCCAGACGGTGGACGGGCGGCAGGAAGAGGGGCCCAGAATGATGGCTTAGCCGGTGCTGGACATGCTTTGGAACTAGGCAGAGGGGCTGGTCGTGTGACGCCGTGAATGCCCTAAATGCCACAGAACTGCTCACTTCAAACGGTTACTTTTATGTTATGTGAATATCACTTCAATTTTAAAAAGCCCAATATTGTACAGAGAGTTGTGAAGTCTAGTCCTTTCTTTCCAAGAATAAATGCATGTGAATTATTGACAATGTAGGGAAAAAGGAAAAAAGAAAAAAATCAGATATGTTCTTTGCACATACATTTTACCTTTTACACAAAAAGGAGGGGGCTACTGACAGGCATATTTTTGGCAACCAGCTTTTCCACTCAAGTATATCCCTGTAGTCTTGAATATTCTTTGCAAATATGCTTTTAGAAATTTCAGTGCTTTGCCCTCATGTGGATGTACCACAGTGATTTGGCACGGCCCGTGTTTATCCTCATTTGGTGCTTCGGGAGCGGAGCCTGACACACGCCCTCCCACACGGCAGTGCCCCGCGCCGAGCCCTCAAGTCCTCCTGCCTGCACAGGACATCACCCACTGGGCAGCATGCAGAGCGGGGAGGGAACAAAGTGTTGGCAAGGGAAGCGCCGGGGTGGCAGGCGACAGGATGGACAGGCTCCCAGAAGACAGTGCAGGGGAGGAGGGGGATGGGAGGGTTCTGGGGGGGGGGCACTATAAGGCCCCTGGAGTCAGTTTCTCTCTCTGTGTTCCCCTCCCTGAACCCCGAATTCCAGCCCAGGGTGTGGAAGCACTTGAGAGGCTGGTCCAGCAGGAGCAGGCCTGGGTCAGCGGAGCAGGCCGAGTCCCTGCTCACCATCAAGGAGGCCTTTCTGAGAAAGGGACCTAAATCCCGCACACTTGAGACTCCAGGCAAGCCACTCCTCCGCCTATTATCATGCCTCTGGACCCTCCCAAGATCTGCCCGTGTGCTCTGAATCTCTGAGTGCCTCTTGCTTGTCTCTGGGGCTGAAATGGCCCTGCTGTTTCCCTTGCATTTTGGTTAATTTGCTCCAACTGGCTTGGGGACAGCAGCAGACTGGCCGGGAGAGGAGTGGGGGCAGGGAGTATGCAGTGCAGCTCTTCCCCTGGGAGGGGGCACGTGGGGGCTGTAAAGGAGACCCGACTACGTGCCCAGGAGAGCTGGGGAAGAGATTTCTGTCCCTGCTTTGTGTTGTAGGGAGTGATTTCCCCTGAAAATACTGTACTGGCTTTACACCTGGAGTGCATGAGGTGTCCCAGCTTTGATCTAAGGGATTCCCCGATTGAATCCCCACCACCACCCTGGGAGGTAGGAACCATCATCATTCTCATTTTACAGATGAGGAAACAGGCACAGAGAGGTGAAGTGACTTGCCCGAGGTCACACAGCTGGAAAGTTCACAGGGGGCCATGGGGCTGCAGCAGCGGGTCCTCACAGCAGGAAATTACAAAGAAGTCCACAGAAAATGGGGCAATTTTTGCATTTTGAATGACACTGGGGCTCAGATACCACCAGATAAACTTCATGGGTCACCCCCACAGACTGCCCTGCCCTCTGTGATGGGGGGTGTAAGGAAAGGCCTGAGGATTCTGTAATTGCCTGCAGGTACCTGTGGAATGCGCAGAACAGCAAGCCTCACCGGCCCCCAGGACACACCGCTGTGTTGTCTCCTCTGTCTTTGCAGGGACAAGAGCAAGGACTAAGAATTAGCTAGCCTTGGCTTCCAGCGCTGGGGTGGAGGCTGCTCGCCCACTGCGGACACACCAGAGAAACGCCCATGGGTTGCATGGCTGAGGGTGTTGGATGGAGAAGCCCAGCGGGTGGTTCACATATAATTTGCCACCTGAAATGGAGCTCTTCTGGCCGGTCAGTCAGAGCGAAGTGCTGTGCCTGCCACCATCTACTGCCTGCCTGCCAGACCCACGCCCAGGCCACCAGGAATGGGGAGGCCATGCTGCTACTGTGGGGCTGCTTGGCGTGGCCCGAGTGCCGGCCCAGGGCCCCCCATCAGGCCCTCCCCTGGGGACTCTCGTCCATGACAAATGCTCCCCGTGAACATGTGATGGGCACTGTGGGTGACACTCACCTGCCTCGAAGATGGGTAAATAGAGAAATAGAAAAGAAAACAGTGTGGTGCTTGTGAAAGCACACTGCAGCTGAGGAGAAGGGAATATTAGCTTGAAGAGTCAAAGAAAGACATTCTCTCTGAAAAGAACTTGCTTCTAAAACCTGAAGAAGTGACTGGCAGCCTCAGGAGGTGTGAGAAGGTACAGCTTTCAGAGAGAGCAAACCTGGAGGGAAATCTTGTGGCAGGAGAAGAGTTAAAGTTGTCACTGGGGAAGCCATGGAAGGCAGAGTTGAAGGGCGGAGGAGGAGTCAGGCACATGACAGAACTACCTTGAAACTCTTCCAGAAGAAGCAGAGGACCGATAAATAAAATTAATGAGAGAGAAAAAGATGGCCTTAAAGATGAGAATGCAGGGATCCATCCTCAAAACTGTAGTGTTCCCAAGGAAGGAGAAGCCAGGACAACTGTCACAGAAAGCTCATCGGAGACAAAGAATGTAGCTACACATGGGAGCAGTCCAACATGTCCAAGATAAAGTCCAGGAAAGGACCCCGGAAGTCAGCCCGCTCTAGTGAAGGTATTTAACTCTAAGGGGAGAGAAAAATCAGATGGGTAAATGGCACCCCATAATGCTAAATCTTTAGCAAATAGAGCACCCCCTTCAGATATGTGAGAAAAGAGGGGAGGTCTCAGAAATTCCATGTCCCGTCAAGTCGTCACCCAGCTGTGGAGGGGTCGACGGAAGAGCCTCCCAGAAGGCCAGGCCAACACCCAGAGTCAGAGAAGCTGACCTCGCCCCTGCTTCTATTACTGGATCTTGTCATCGTACTACCCCCACCCCAACCTTAAAAACAGTATCTGAAGATGTATTCTTCCCAACGGAGGGGGGCGTCAACATTACTAACTCAGGGCGGGCAAGGCCAGCGTAAAAACTGTGGCAAGAAGGCATTCCCATAAACAGCTGTCCTAACACTTGCAGCAAATGACCATAAAATGGTGAAAACGCTACAGTTAATCCTTGAACACAAAGATATATGATGAAAAATTCAATGACCATGGTCTGTGAATGTGTCTATATGACTCAAAGGAGGCAGAAGAGATACACGCCAGTCCCTGGATATTCCTGTTATTTGTTCTGGAGTTTCAGCAGTACCAGGGGCACGGTGGCCTGGGGACATGGCGGAATATGGGAGAAATGATCTGCCTAATGCAGGGAGGACAGCTGCCCTTTGTCTCCAGGGGCCTCACGATGATTTTCTTCCTCTGGCTGTTTCATCGATGAGTGTCCCCCATCCCGCACGCTCGCCAGACCCTTCCTTTGAAGTCCAGCGGCTTTGAGGAGCGTGGGCAAAATTGCAGACCACACTCGGGGTGACAGTCAGTCAAAGTCCCATCCTTCCCAAGAGAGCCTGGGCTCCCGCCTCGGCAGGTGGTTCGGGAGATGCCAGAGCCATCCCAGCCTGTGACGTCTGTTTTCTGCTGAAGAAAACAAGGTTCCTAAGGGGACAGGACATTCTTCAATTCTATGTGATTGTCTCAGCTCTTTCCTCCCTTGCTTCTCAGCCATCCCACAAAGCAACTGTGAGGACCTCTTACGCATCAGCTGAGAATGATGTCATTTCTTTCCCTCGCCGTGTGGACACACCGAGAAACAAAGTGGTGCCCAGAATCACAAGATATTCACAGCAACCTCCCTTCCTGTTTTGCAATGTGCTGTCCTTATTTTGACATCCCCTAGTGCCTCACATCAGAGTCTATAAACAGAGACCACATAATTAGGCTAATGACATAGATATTCTCAGTTCAACTGGGTAATAGCAGCATTTATTTCACTTTGGAAATCTCACACACAGTCTGTTGGGGGCTGAGAATCATGACACTCTTGGAACTCTGCCTGCAAGCCTACCCAGGCCCGATTTGCTGTCTCCTGCCGAGCCTGGCTGTGGTGCGGCTCCCGGTTGGGGCAGGGAGGCTGGTGCGTGATCTCACTGGCACCTCATTCCCTGGAGCCGGAGTGGCAGAGGGCCCAAATTGTCACCCAGAAAAACCTGACTTGTCCCCATGTCTGTCATTGTACCATCTCAGGCAAGTCCCTAATGTTCTCCAGACCTCGGTCTTGCCTCCTGTAAGATAAGGGGGACCAAGTCTTACCTCCCGTAAGATAAGTGTCCAAGTTCCTTTCTAGAACTAAATGTCTATGAAGTATTTCTCTTTCAGCCCACCATGGCATGGAGGTATCTTTTTCTTAAATGTACTCTTTCAGTTTCCAAAGCATGACGGTGCTGGACACACACCCACTTGGAGCAACAGAAGGCGGTGCCTCCAGGACCCCTCACTCTCTGTTTTATGACCATGCTCTCCCCATGCCCGGACTCAGAGGCCACTGGAATCCCCATTCCCATTCTCCTGTCACTGATAACAAGGAACTCTCATTCCTTCTGTCAGTAACAATTATTTGTTACTATTAATAATAACAGTTTATCCAACTGACATTTATGGAACACCTGCTAAATTGGCAGACCTGTTAAGAGGCAGCATATGGGTTATGAATGAAGAAGATGAAGATACTGATGTAACACAAAGCACTCTTACATTAGAGTCTGCAGAGCACATCTACAGATGCTATCTCAGTGCTAAGTATCTAGCCTCTGGAGCAGGTTTTATGAATTATAGAGGAAGAAATTAAGACAATGAGGAGTCGGGGCTGCCCATGAGACCCAGCACAGCAGAGGCAGAATCAGAGCTCTGGCCCCAGAATCCATGCTCTCCAGCTGGTGCTGAGGCTGAGAATAAAATGGGCCACATTCACATTTCTGGGGCTGCAGAGAGCTCTGACCTGAGCTTGCAGCCTGGGTTGTAGCCTTACTCTGCTGTTATGTGGCTGAGTGACCTGGGCAAATGAAGTCTCCTGTTTCCACCTGTTTCATTCAAGTCCTCTAGAGATTGGAGAAGGCGGTTGTGACACATGACCCAGAGCAAGTCTGTGAAGCCTGCCTCTCTCCAAGGCAGGCTCTGTAATGGCAGCCCTCAGATCAGGAGCAAAAGAACACCCTCAAGCACTAGGAAGCACCTGGGGTGGGGTCAGAATGATGCGGGCAACCCTCAGACCTTCCCACGGAGGCAGCTGCTGTCCTGGCTGATCTGGGCAGAGCCATTTCTAGACAATTTTCTGGGGTTAAGGTAAGTTTGCCAAGGTCCTCAGGAACCTGGAGCCAATGACCTTTATGTCAACAAATACGTACTGAGCCAGGTGGGTGCCAGGTCCTGAAGCCGCAGCCCCATGCTCAAGGAGCCCCCAGTGGATGCAGACCTGAGCCGAGGGCAGCTGAGTCAGCAGGGAGGACAGTGATGGAGGGAGAGGGTGGCCATGCTCAGCTAGGCCGCCCAGAGGGCTTCTGGCTCCCAGGTGTATTTGCTAATGGGACTGCCTGGCCCGGGCCCTGGCTCGCGGCGGAAGTGGACGCTGTGGTACTGGCTGCCCACTCCCGCCCGTAAAGGGAGGGCTACACAACATCGATTAAGCCTCATGGCCTAACCCCAATCTTTTCATCTTTAACAACATTCTATTCACAACGAAAACCATCTAGATGTCCAACTAACAGGTGATAGATAAGTGAATTGTGATATGTGCATGGTTTTGTTTTTTAACCATTTTAAGTAAAGGTTTGTGGGAGGCAATGTGGTGCAATGCCAAGATCACAGCATTTGGCATCAGACACCCACTGATTCAAAATTGTCTCTGCCCCTTACTGAGCTGTGTGATCTTGGGTAATTTACTTACCCTCTCTGAACTTCCATTTCAATGTTTCTAAAGTTGGGGGTAATAACACCTTCATTTCAAAGTTCTTCTGCGTATTAGAAGTAAGGTCTGTAAATACCTTACTATCATGTTGGGAATACAGCATGTCTCCAATAAGCGGTAGCTAACTGCAAAAGTGGCTACCTCATCACTAAATCACAGGCTGTTTTGAAGCCATGAAAATGATGCTTACAAAGTGTTCTTAATAATGTGGGGAAATACTTATATGGTGAAAAGTCAGAGTAGGAGAGTACCTCAACTAAATAAAGATTTATAGAAAAAAGACAAGAAGGCAATACATGAGAACATTACAAGAGATGGTGTCTAGGTGGTGGATTTACAGCTAGTACTCTTCTTCAGCGTTTGAGTTGTCTTAGTGTCTTTCTATTGAGTCAGAGTCCAGGACTCACATTCTGGCAGGTTTCCGGCAGCCGGAGCCCATGCTGAGCACACGAGGGCTTGGCCGGAGCTCCCAAGGGCAGAGCCTTGGCTGGGTCAGCACCACGGACAGTGCCCAGGCTGGCTGTTGCCCTGGTGGGCAGTGGGGTGGCGGGTTGGGGACTCTGCCCTGAGGGGCTTTGTCCCCTCTCAAAGCACCAGTCCTCATTAGAGGGCTCCCCCATTCGCATGGCAGGTTCTCCTCCACTCCAGATGCGCCCGCTGAGAAGACAGCAGATACCTTGCTTTGTCTTTAAGACAGGGTCTGCTATTGTCATTGATGCCAAGGACACTGGCTTGGCTTGAACATTTTGTTTTGAAGGAACAGTAACGCATGCAAATGAGGGAACAGCAGCACATGCTGCCAGAACTCCTATTTCCTCATATCCTCCTCAAACCGAGTATCATTATTGCTCCTAGAGTTTTTTGCTGGTGTAAGAGGGATAAAGGGCATCTAGCTGCTTGGTTTGCTTTTCATTAGGAAGCTGAACATCTTTTCATGTGTTTATTCAAGTGTGTATGAGAATTTGTTATTTTTCCACACATTGTTTTTTAAGTGTATTTTCCCCCTTTTTCTTAAAAAATTCTTACTGTAACTTTTTCAAATAACTAAGAACACATGAGGGCCAAAAGGCATTTGTGCTAGACAGGCCTGGGTTCGTTCCTCTGGTGCACCTCTCCAGCTGGATCAACCTGGGTAAATCACTTCTGTTCTCTAAGCCTCAGTTTCCGCATTTGCGAAAAAGGTGGTATGTCTTCTTTGCAAGGCTGTTTTAAGGATCTGAGTATAAAACAAAGAATATACAACCCGGCACATTGTTATTATTGTAATTTGGGGGTGGTCTCTGCATCTCCTAAAACTGAGCTCACATGTGGCCCACAGGTCTCTAACCTCTGCACAATGCAGGAGATCAAGGCCATATTCCTGCCACACTTGGCTCAGTGCCCCAGACACGGCCCCAGCTCTCCCCACAGCTGCCAAGCCCCACCTTTATACTGCTGCCCCCAAGTGGCTCCCAAGCAGGTAGGTATTAAAGACTGCCGTTTCCTCCCTGAGACTTTCTATGGGAGAAATGAAAAAGATCAAGAAATAATTTTGTAAAGAAGTGGTAACTATGCAAAGCAATTTCTATCAGCTAAAAAAGTATCACTTGTCTATTTATGTAGAAAACGATGAGTTAAACTTACCTGTCATGAACTGGAAGGGTTTGCAGTAAGGCTGGGTTTTGGCTCCACAGCCCATATGGTGGTTTGACCAAACACCCACTTACAGACCTTCATAAGCACACACATCTGATTGCATGTTCCCACCTCCCTGCCCACCCTGGCTGGAGTCATGCCACTCTGCTCCTGCATTAACTATGAACACAGTTGCCTCCTCTTCCAGGAAGCCTTCCAGAATCCCTAAAGGTAGAACGGATCTTTATCTATGATCTCCTGGCACTTGGTGTCCCAACATTCTGGGAGTTCCCGCTATGTATCAGTTCGCCTCCCCTCCTACCAGGTGAGCTCTCCAGACAGGCCACGCCTCATGCACCTCTGCACATCCAATGCTTCTCACAGGCCCAGGGCAGAACAAGGGCTCATCAGAAGTGTAGCCCATTGAGAGCCAACCTGATGAACAGGACGTCATGAGATGCATGTGCCGTGTCTTAGTGGCCCTGTGGTCTCGGGGATTCTCGGGGTGGTCTGAAAAGATGAATAAGAGGCTGGAGGGCAGCCTGAGAAGGTTGCAAGGAGCACATCAGTGTCCTAGCCCCGGCTCCTCACGAACTAGTCATGTGGGGAAAATGAGTTCTCCAGGTCTCAGTGCGCTCAGCTCTGCCGTAAGGATAACGCATATTGCCCAATGTTGTGACAATGTCACGAAACGGTGTCCACGAAGGGTGTAGGTGGGGAGGCGGCCGAGCCAAGTGCTTGGAATTTTGCAGGTACTTGGCAGATGGCCACTATTATAAAAGTTTTTAAAAATCATAATTCAATGAACATTAAAACCACCCACACATCATTATTCATGGATGGGAAAAGTAAAGACAGATAAGGGGAATTCTTCAGTGAGGGAACACAGAAGCGTGAGATGCAGTCCAGGATCCAGGGGAGCCCCGTGTGGACGGAGCTGAGAGGCTGGTGGGTTTGTGTTGGGGACAGCTGGAAAGGGGCCGTGTGGACATGGTCAGGCCCAATAAACACTCAATAAATCACGATTGACTCATTCAGTCATTCATTCCAGCCTGGGAGAGAGAGACAGTGTGGGGAGAATGGCAGGGAGTCAGTCCTAGAGACATCCACCCTCAGCCAGACTCTGGGAGCAGGGAGAAGTTAACTTAGGGGTCAGGTGGCCAATATTCAGTAAACAGAGATGTAAGGCTTTAAATTATCAACATTTTGCAGAAAATATGATATTGAGTAAGAGTCTAGAACTGGGGGAAACTTCGAGACCAAACACTCCACTTACTCCACATTTTGGATGGGGAAGCCAGGCCCGAGAGAGGCTGCATGTCTTGCCCGAGGCCATCAGCCAGTCGCAGAGCTAGAGCTGGAAGCCGGTGGCCCCTGGGGCGCCAGCATCCCTCCCCGGCTTTGTCTGCCTTTACACACACTGCAGACGTGGAACATACAATGCTCCCTTGAGCGTATCATCAGAATTAAGGAAACTCATCATGGCGCTCACGCTTCGCAGGACAGATTAACTGGAAGTAATCGTGATGGGTGATTTGGCCCTAATTCACGGGGACAGACACGAACTGCTGGCAGTTAACTAGGAAACTTTCGAAGTACTTTAGATCAAGAGCCCCTTCACCTGTCTGCTCACCTGACTTCAGCTGTCTGCCCACTTGGCTTCAACCTGACTCCCTGACTTCATTTGTCTGCCCACCTGACTTCACCTGTATGCCACGTAAGTTCACCTATATGTACACCTGGCTTTACCTGTCTGTCCACCTGACCTCGTCTGTATGCCCACCTGCCTTCACCTCTATGCCCACCAAAAGCTGACGCCAGGAGATGGAAGGTGTACTGTCTTTGAGGCATGCTGTCCTTATACCTGTTGCTTCCTCTTTCCCCTTTCTTCTCTAGACAAGTACCACGGTCTCTTACCTGGACCCCTACTGCGGTCTGTACCCTGCACTCGAGTCTCCTCACTGCAGCAGCTGCAATTCTCCAAAACAGAAGCCAGGCTCTGAGAGGCCTCTCCTTGCTGAACTCTAACAGACGTGGCACACGGGCTGCCGGAAGGCCACACGGGCCCTCATGAGGTTTCAACAGTTGTGAAACTTCATACGAATAGCCACAATCCTAATTGCTCTTGAGCTCTCAGAAGACTGTGGCAACTAGACTGCTTCCTGAGGAGAGTGGAGAAGCTGCTGCCTCTCAAGTGGGGTCGCACCCTGCATGCCACAGTCCGGGCTGGTCCACAGTGTACATTCCCTGCCTGGCCCCGGGAGCCACTTGAGTCTGCAGTCTCTATCTCTCCATGATGGTTTCCACCCATTGCTGTGGTGTTCCAGAAACTTCCCTCTGACTGTAGCTCCATTTTCCAGCTTTTACTCTTTCTCACCACACCTTACAAATGTGCTGGCTATCACCACTTCCCAAATAAGCAGGCCTTTGAGTGCAAGCTCACTGGGTCTTTTTCCAGCTACCACCTATTCATCCCTCAACACCCAGCAGGAATGTCACCACTGCAGTAAGATGCACACAGGTTGAACCTGCCCCCTTCTGGGTTACACAGTGCTCGGCGCCCAGCAAACACTCAGGGGCTGCTGTCTGGATGGCCCTTTCCTACTGTCTTCTTTCTCGGAATCCAGGAAGATGCTAATATTAGGTGACAGAATCAACTCAGTTTTTAAAAAGATCTTTGAAAAATTATTACTGGAAGAAAACTCATATTTTTAGAAGGAAATTACTCATTAATAGATCCCTACTGACTTCTCACTATCCATAGGCAACCTGTTCCTGCCTGTGACCCATGGAGCCGGAAACATGGCTTATCTCTGCTACCGGAGCATTTCAGCAGGTACAGGGGACGCTGCCGGCGGAGCTCTCTCTGGCACTGCCTGACCCTCCCTCTGAGCGATAGTGTTCTGGGGTTGGAGCTTGTCCTGGTCCGTCCCTACTCGCCACATCCACACAGCCATGTGGCAGTCATTCAGATACCCCCCCAGAAACGTGACAGTCTCATCTTCATCAATTCACAAGCCAGTGGAGCTTTTCAAAACACTAATTTCTTAATTATGAACTCACATCACTGACTTGTCAAATCACTGAACAGAAACAGAAACATTGGATCATTACCTTCCTCCTCCCCCTACTACAGACACTGGACCATAAATATCTCGCCAGTCAGACATGGACTTCTGCTCAGTTCAGCTTGGAAATGGAAAAAGAGGGCACCATGGGCTCACCTTCCCAGTGAAAATGCGTGAACACACTGGCAACTTCCTTGGATAAACAAAGAGCGAGACCCGCTGTCCAACCTGGCGGCAGGTAGTGAGCGCTCTGTGTACGCTGGGGTGATGGAGGAATGAAGATTTTAATTTAACTGAACTTTAATTAATTTAAATTTAATTCTTTCAATTGGCATTTGGTTTGGTTATTGGGAAATTTAAGTATCTTTCGAGCAACGTGAGCATGTGAATCCACTTTTTCAACAGTAAATTTTATGACTTTAAATACCGATTGAGTACTTAACTTCCAATGAAAATTTAGTGGCTGAATTGAGGTGTCCTGGATTTCAAAGATGTAGTACCAAAAAAAGGAGTGTAAAGTGTCACATTGGTAATTTTTACATCAATTATTTGTTGACATGAAAATGCAGAATACGCTGATGGACAGTGACTGTAATGGGGTGTGTGGTGGGGACTTGATAATGGGGGGACTCTAGTAACCATAATGTTGCTCATGTAATTGTACATTAATGATACCAAAATAAAAATAAAAAAATAAAATAAAGTACTGAATTAAGTTAATACTGTTAAGATCAACTACACTATTCCTCCTTAACTTCCCCATGTGGCCGCTAGAAAACCTGAAATCAAGAATGTGATCTTCCAGTATTTCCATGGACCGAGCGGCAGAGAACCAGGGTACAAGTTGGATGGAGACCTGTCAGACTGTTCATTTCACAGGAGGGCTACTGGGGCGGGCTGGGGGGCCGTCACCCTCTGCCCTGGTCTCCAGATGACCCTGGGTCTGCTGCCTCCTGCCCCAGGGCCTTTTCGGTGGGATGTCACAACCGAGAAGCTTTTTCTGTCTCACTGTTTCCTTTGCTTGAAGGTCAGACCAGGGCTCTGCAGAGCCGGACTCTGAGGCTTCCGGAGTGCACAGGGTGGTTGGCCCGGATCAGGAAAAGAGCCACTCATGGTCAGCTCAGGAGGTGGTAGTGTCTCCATGGGGGAAGGGGGTGAGGTGAGGACAAGATGGGCTAGCAGACCTGAAAGCCTTTTAGTCCCGGAGCGCTCATGCAGGGCGTCCTCGAGGACTGCTAGCACGGCACCACCACGGCACCTTTCCCTCAGACAAGGCATCTCCCAGGACTCAGTCAAGAAAGATACAGGTTTCCATACTGATGGGGGCTGACCTTTAAAAGTCCTGCCCTGGGTGAAAGGATCGCTCTGTGTCCTTCATGAGTGGCTGTCCTACCTCCTCCCTACCCCATCTCCTCTCTGTCCCCTTCTTCCTCTCCCTTTCCCTCTCCATGTCTCTCCCTCTCTCTTTCTCCTTTAATAGGACACGGTCCCATCTGCTGCCCTGCCCTGGCATTCTGCATAACATGCATGCGTCAGAAACGGCAGGAACTGTCGTGAGGAGCAACGGTGGAGGCCGGGGGATGGGGGCTGGAGCAGCATTTCATCCTACTCTTTGGGACCTGAATACAAACAAGCCACTGTTCTCTAAGAAAACACATATTTGGCTCTAAACATGCAAACTCCTATCTTCGTTCCAGGGAGGGGACTTCCCTCAGCCCATCTCTGGGTGGGGAAGCCAGGTACCAAGGTCATCTGCTGGGAGATCCTGCACCTGCCAAAACGAGGCTCGCCCCTGGAGCTGGGGCCGGGAACCCGCTGAGAACAAGCACACGCACAAATAAGATGATTTCCAGAAGTGCTTTCAAGAGCTATTGAACTTGAAGGTGAATCACACATTTTTCTTTTACCAAAAGACACAAGTTGCAAACAGGAACTGCAGGCAGGCTGCTCATCCACCTTTTTGAAAAGAATCAACACATGCAACTCGTCCCTTCAAATGAACAGCTGCTTTCATAAGTGAGAAAATCTGTCAGTTCCAGAAAGATTTTGGCTTAGTGAGTGTTTTGAAAATGGATGTCTGGCAATATTTCCGATGTTATGAAATGATGTGTATTGCTTGCTTATGAAATCTCTCAGATGTGCAGACCTTAAAATCCTGGGAGCAAAAATTCCTAGCCTGTTTAAAACTCTTCCAAAGGGGCTTAATATGCTTTTTAGCCCATTGGCTAAACATTTAAAAATTTACACCACCTTTCAGTGAGTATGCTGTGCAGAGGGAGGGAGGGAAGGAATGAATCCCAGGCCCACTCTCAGGGAACAAACAGGCTGGAGGAGGACACAGAAAAGGGTCTCACTGTCCCACCAAGAGATGGAGCACCAGGTCGGTGTCCAGAAGGGCACTCAGGGCCCCTAGAGGAGATGGGCTTGGTGGGCCCCAGAGGGCTGCCTGGAGGAGGCAGTTGGTCTGAAGGTGTGAAGAGGGAGCTAACAGAGGGGAGGATGCAGGGCTCCTGGCCCCTGCTCAGGCCTGACAGGTCAAGGCCACTGACAAGCAGAGGCTGGAGCTCCGAGTGGGCAGGGCAGAGGTGAGGGATGGGGGCTCTAGGTTGGTTCCGGGAGCAATGGGGAGAACTGCCAGGTTCCCAGCTTGGGAGTGACATACAAGAGCAAGTCGCCCACTCGTGCCCACGGGGTCCATGTGGGCTGGTGCCTGGCAGCGGGCGGATCTCGTCCTTGCTGCCTGGAGGATGGTGCATTCTCTCCAAAGAGCAATTAACTGCCAGCTCTGTCCCCGCGTGGGGGTGGTGGGTCCCAGGAGGCCAACTAGCTGGACTTGTTAACAGGATCTATTTGTCCCTTTCCATTACTGATGATAAGCACCATTATTAACACTGAGTAATGTCCATAATTCAGCGCTGCGGCACCCTTTGGGGCTGAGGCCTGGAAGCCGCTTGCTCTGGGTCTGTTTTCCTCGCCACATGGCCTGCTGGCACAGACCCCCAGCTTTGGGGGCACCTTGCCTTTTCAGCCCCAGCTCCTCCCAGCACCCGCCTCAGTCACACTGTCACTTCGCAGGCCCTGTCACCTCTTTCCTCCTTCCCAATCACACTGGAGGGCTGCAGGGGCTCCCAGGGGCTCCCCTCCAGCCCATCCCAGAGTCCACCTGGCTGCCTGTCAGGGACCGGCCCAGAGCAGTCCACACACACGGGGGTGAGGGGATGCTCCCAGCCCAGGCACGTCCAGGGGCTGCCTGTTTGCTCCCCACCTCTGGGCCGGTGCCCTGGCGGTCCCTGCCTGGCACGTGTCTCCTCCTTCATGGTCCAGCATAAGGCTGCCTTTCAAGGCTTCCCCAGCCAGCAAAGACCTCGCCTCTGTCTGTCTCCCTAGAGGCTGGGCCTGCATCTGGCCCCTTCTGTGTCTGCTGTGCCCAGTCCAAGGCCCAGGGACTAGCAGTTGCTAAAACCCCAAAAGAGCAAGTGGTTTGGGAGCTCCCTGCATTCTATCTGCTTCTCGAGAAAACACTGGCATAAGGACTGTCTGCGGCTAGGGGCTGCGCTAACAGGATTCACTGTTTTAATAAATATGTGATGTTCCAGCTCTGGAGATGGGGACAGTGCGGCAAGGCGCAAGCACAGATTTCCACAGGGACAGTGCCGGCCTTGGCCCTGAGGTCTCTTTGGGCTGCCTCGGGACGAGAAAGGGGCAGCCGGGAGTGGGGGAACACCATCCCTCCTCCCAGCCAGCCTAACCCCCTGCCCTGTGTTCTCAAAATGCATGTCTGGAACCTGTTGCCGGGCCGTGCCCTCTCCCCCAGCCCTGCCGTGTGTGCTGTGGTCTACGCACCAATGAGAACTTCCCCTTCCAGCAAAGCTGGGGCTTCCTGGACACCAAGAGGTTTGGTGCCAAGATCTGGCATGGAGGAAAGAGGCCTAGATCAGTGCCAGGATGCCACTTCCCAAGTCGTGGGGTCTCTCTGGGTGCCCTCCCCAGCCCCACACCGCCAGACCCCATTCCTTCCCATCCTCGGTAAAGGGCAGCTGATCCACAAAGCACGTGGGGAGCTCTTGGGAACAAAGTTGCTCCCTGCTGAAGACAGTGAAATGTGGGGTTGTGGAAAGGCCCGCGGCATTCCGGTGGTGCCCCTGCCTGCACACGGCGTCCTGGTGGTGCCCCCGCCTGCACAGGAGTGGGCTCGGGGAGGGGACCGGGCACAGGTGCTGACTGGCAACAAGCAGGGCACAGGGGCAGCCCGGCAGCGGGCGTGTGGAAGGGTCCAGCTCTCAGGATGCACCTGCGATGCCTGGGGTGGCCCAGGGCTCCACAGCCTGTGGGGACACGCGGTCAGCGCCATCCACCCTGGGCTCCGCAGGTGGCTGCTTTATAGGCCCATAAATTGGGACTCCACAGAAGGCAGGCTGCTTTCTCATCCATTCCTCACGGCCATCCCCTCCACAGTCACGAAACCTGAAATAATGAATTTCTCCACTCGCCCTGACTGGCCTTATCAATAAACACCTTAACCCAGGCAATTAGCATTTAGAGTCAGGGTCAGACTTCGGGGGGTCTCTTCCCCTGTGGCAGCCGACTGTGTGTCTCCCCACAGAAGCAGGCTGCTTACTCTCGGCCCTGCTGGCAGAGCTGAGGAGTAAAGCACCTTGTCCCTGCTGATGGGTGGCCCCAGTGGTCCTTAAAAGCCACATCCATCAATGTGCCAAACGGGGACTTCCAGAGTGGCCGCATCCATGCAGTGGCTCAGAGAGGGTGATTTGCTTGGCCAAGAGTGGTTAGAGGGTTCCTTGTGGCTTCAAGGCACCCCCTCCTGTATCGCTGGCTCCTCTCAGCAGCAGGCGGGGCTGGGGGAATGGAGTCATTTGTCCTCCACAGGGACAGGCTTGAAAAAGAAGCCAGAATGCCCTTGAAGAGCCTGTAAAGATCTCCACAAAAGGGGGGCATCATGTGAAGATGCACACATCTCACAACTGGTGCATTATATCTGTCTATAACATGGGTTTGTGTGCACGTGTTACAGACCTAGCATCGTACACGCATGGACACTCACACACATCTATAAAGCACACAGAGACAGAAAAGCAGAGTCTTATGCACAACAGAGCCTCACAGAGGTGCTTCTTTGAGCTCCTGCCTTATACTCAGCAGGTGGGGGTTCCCAGGGGGACAGTCACCCTGGCAGAGGCTCTCAGGACACACCCTGGCATCTGTCCCCTACCCACACTTGCTCTCAGCACCACTACCCCTCCCGATGGGCACACACTTGAGTTCCTGTGGGTCATACTTCTGCCCAGTTTGCAGACAAGTAAACTGGGGCTCAGAGGGGCTATGTGGCCACCTTGCCCAAGGTCACAGGTGGGAAGTGGCAGAGCCCACCAACTGACGACTCCATGTTCGTGCCAATCCCAGCCCCCAGCTCTTTTCAGCGAGCCCTCACTTCCCTCAGAGGCCTCTGGGTTCCGCTGTCACCCCAGGACTTGATCTGGAAGCACTAAATGAAGGGCTGGGTGTCAGGGCCACTTGCTATCAGCTCAGCTCTGCCTGCTCCTGGGCTCAGCAAACCGGACACCAGAAGCACGCAAGGAAGCCAAGGAGGGACCGGAAAGGCCTGGCACATGCCCCAGCCTGGGAAATGCCATTTTAGCTGTCCTGCCCCCTCCCGGCTGTGCATGAAGCTAAGAAGAGGTGAATGTTTGTGGAGACCTAGGACAGTCCCATGTGGATGTAGGCAGGGGGAAAAGAAACTGCTATTAACGGAAGTTTCAGGGGCCGGGTTTGGTGTGGGGAGCACCGGTCTCACTCTGCAGCTGGCAAGGAGCAGGGCAAGGGATGTGGTCACAGCTGTGCTTGGCACAGAGCTCCTGACCACCATGTGGAGACTTGTGCAGAGGTGGGAGGGCAGGACGGCAGCCCAGAGGCCTGGCCCGGGCTGGCGCAGAAGCCAGGGAAGCATATGGACACAGGGTCCTTTGGCCCTGGGGGTGGGCACTGAGGTTGTGTGGACTGACGTCAGGAGCACCGGGTGGGGCACCTGGGTGGGTGGTCATGCTGTGTTCTGAGGGGAGGTCTGGTGGAGAGGAGCAGGCTCTGATGTCCGCTCCCCAGCACCCTCTGGAGGCAGGAGATGGGGTGGGCTTTGTGACCCTTCCCATAGCAGAGGCTCTCTGGGGCTCAGGACAGAAGTGGCTGACAGCGTAGGTGGGGCTCGATGGGTTCAAGGTTGTGGTGGAGAAGAGGTCCTGGGAAGGGACAGGAGAAGGCCAGGGACCAGGTCCTAGGGAACAGTGAAGAGCAGGCAGAAGAAGCATAAATCCCCTAGGTCTGCCCCGTTGTTGCAGGTGGCAGGATTTCTTTCCTTTTTATGGCTGAATAGTATTCCATTGTGTATATGTACCACATTTTCTTCATCCATTCAGCTATTGTTGGACACTTAGGTGGCCTCCATTTCTTGGCTATTGTAAATAGTACTGCAATAAACATAGGGGTGCATATGTCTTTTGGAACCTGGGATCTTGTTTTTTTCAGGTAAATTCCTAGAAGTACAATTATAGGTTGTGTGATATTTCTATTTTTAGTTTTCTGAGGAACCTCCATACTGTTTTCCACAGTGGCTGCACCAATTTGCATTCCCACCAGCAGTGAAGGAGGGTTCCCCTTTCTCCACATCCTCTGCAACACTTGTTATTTCTTGTCTTTTGGATGGTGGCCATCCTCACTGGTGTGAGGTGATATCTCATTGTGGTTTTAATTTGCATTTCCCTGATGATTAGTGATGTGGAGCATCTTTTCATGTGCCTGTTGGCCATCTGTATTTCTTTGGAGAAATGTCTGTTCAGGTCCTCTGCCCATTTTTTAATTGGATTATCTGTTGTTTTGGTGTTGAGTGGTATGAGTTCTTTATGTGTTTTAGATGTTAACCCCTTATTGGATATATCATTTATGAATATGTTCTCCCATAATGTAGGCTGCCTTTTTGTTTTGTTGATGGTGTCTTTTGCTGTACAGAAGCTTTTTGGTTTGATGGAGTCCCACTTGTTTATCTTCAGGGAAGGAAGAGTCATGGCCTTTGAATGAGGCTATTCTCAGAGCAGCAGCAGCAGTGGCCCCGTAGCTGCAGGGCTGCAAAGGGGGCAGGGGGCAGCTCTGAGATACTGTGGCCTCAAAAGGAAGAAGGCTGAGCAGACACGTGGGTGGGATGGGATGTAGGAACTGGGACACCAGGCCTTTGCTGAAAGAGTATGCCACCCCAGGCTCTAGGAAGACCCTGGGGAGGGCTGTGTGCACAGTGTCTGGCTCAGTGTCAGGGGCTGTCAGTTTGGAGACAGGGAGCCTGGGGCTTCCAGGAGGAGGACATGGCCGTCCGTGGCCACCCTGATGTGGCAGAGCCCCTCTTGGTCCAGGGACTGTACAGACTGGCAGGGGTTTGGTCTGATCACTTAGCAAAGACTTGCAAACAGCAATCCATGTTGCTAGTCTTGTTTTTTTTCCATAATACTCTGGTGTGTGATGCCTTCACTCGCTCAGCAGGTATTTATTGAGTGCCTCCTGCATGCTAAAGATGCCTGTCTGTTCCATAGGCACAGGAAAGGAAAAGTCATTGATCCTACCATTCGAAACTAATAGTCCACCAAAACAAACAAAAAAGTCTTTTAAGGAAAGTGTTGGCTGAGTACTGACTCTGTTTAAGAAACCACACTGTGTGACTTTGCTTGTAACCATCTCTTTTCATCCTCAAACTGCCTAGAGAGGTAGGAAAATAATCGGTGTCACAGACGGGCAAACGGCCTCAGCTGTGGCCTGCCCAGTGCCTCTGACCCAAGCCAGACAGCAGAGTGGCAGGGACCCGAGAGAGAGTCCGCCGCCCCATGGCACACACTGTGCCAGGACATCGCCCGGCCACCAAGCTCTCAGTGAAGCAGGGAGACAACAGTCTGCAGGCCCCACTGAAGCATCCTCCAAGCTTAAGCTAACATCTTGCACAGTTTCTCTGGCAGCCTTCTTCATGCTAATGCAAAAACACCCAACTTGGAAAAAAAAAAAAAGCAAAGGAGAAATATGTTATCAAATAAATTAACCTGACATTTTATGTTTCTTAAAGTAATTTCTAACAAGTACCATTTCACTGAAATTAGGTTGTTTACATTTTAGCCAATATTCCCACTTGTGTTGCTTAGCCATAGTGAAAAGCAGCCAGAGCAAGACCCTCTGTACTGACAACAGTTTCATAAATGACTAGACCCTCTGTGGATCCTAGAACACCTTCGTGCACATCACATAAACAAGCAGGAACGTGTGCTTGTGTGGGGAGAGGGAACAAGCGGCTCTGTGTGAGCCAGAACCTGCACTGCGGAGCCCCCCGACCAGGCTGCGTTACAGGGAGTGAGCCCCTGTCCGTGGAAGTGTGTAAGCAGAGGCCAGTGGTGTCCGCTCAAGGAGAGACCTCGCAGGAAGGGGGCGGGGTCCGCTTCCCCCTGGAGTTCTGCGTGCGTGCTTCTTCCCTCATTCTGCAGCACTGCCCACGTGGCAGGAAGGGAAGGGCAAGAAAATGATCCCCCAGAAGACTTAGCTCAGTACCGGAACAGTGAGACGTGTAGGCCGACGGGGAGATGGTGCAGGGTAGACCAGACAAGGTGGCGGGACTTCATGACAGATGAAACGGGGGCCAGTCCTGGCCACCTCCTGTCCTAGCTGTTTGCCAGGCTTGCCCCACAAGGATACTTGGCTCCCTGAGACTCAGTTTTCTTGTTGACAAAGTGGAAATAAAGTCCCATGAGGGATGGTTGTCCACAGCGATGACTGCTGCATTCCCAGTCCTCAGAGCAGGCCCTGGGGCACACGGCCACTGGGTGCACAAGCCTGGACAGAGGGAGTGAGGAGTCCGTCCTCTCCTCCCCACTCCACAGCCTCATCCCCCCCTCCCCCACCCTCTTCCGTGCCCACAGGCAGAGGAAGGACACCCACCCATGGCTTCTGGACCAGAGCTTGGGTAACTGCCATTCGCAAGATGAATCTTGCTGGTGGCTTGTTTTTGGACACCTGGGAACTGAGAACTCTTTCACATTTTAAGGGGTTCTGTGCTAGGCTGAATTGTGTTCCCCAAATTCGCGATATTGCCCAACCTCAGAATGTGACCTTATTTGGAAACAAGATCTCTGCTGCCATGACTAATTAAGATGGGGTCACACTGGTGTACAGTGAGCCCTAAATCCGGTGACGGTCTCCTTATAAGGAGAGGGAAATTTGGACACAGACACACACAGATGAGGAGGCGGCCCTGTGATGACAGAGGCAGACTGGAGGTTCACGGACACACCGGAAGCAGGGGGAGGCAGGAAGGATTCCCCCGAGAGCGTTCAGCAGGACGGCGCAGCCTGCTGACAGCCTGACTCCAGATTTCTGGCCTCCAGACTGAGAGAGAAGAAAGACATTTCTGTTTTTTGGAGATAACACATCTAGTTTGTGATGCTCTGTCACAGTAGCCACAGGAAACCAATACAGGTTGTATATTAAAACAAGACAAAACAAAACAAAGACAGTGGGGAACAGGCAGCAGAGACAGAGAGTGGCCCTTGAAGCTCTGTCTACTTGGTCGTTTACAGAAGTTTGCCCCCCCCTGCTCTCTGCATCACCACCTCACCACCTCAGCCTCGGAGCTTGCTGTTCCCCCAGCCTCTGCCTGGCCTTTCCTTCTCCCTCTGCATACATCGGTCTCATCCCAGGGCCTTTGCACATGCTACTGACCACAGCTCATACTCCACCTTCTCAGTGCCTACCCCCGACCCCCCACCCTCCACAGCTGCAAAGCTGAGTCAGATGCTTTGTGACACCCTCTCAGACGATCTGACCACCTCTCCTACCACCGTCGCTGGGGTGACTGGGTACAATTAGTAGATGGTGATAATTAATTACAGTCAACAGCTAATTGTAATTAACCAGGTAATTATTCCCTCAACGTTTGTTCCCACATAGGTAGTCAGCTTCATGGGATGGGGGCCTAGTCACCAGTACCCACCAAAGCCCCTTGTGCAGGTCAAGCACGTCCTCCAGAAATGCGTTGGACGAATGAATGAATCTCATTTCAGGAGCTCTGTGTGTGTAGTTCTAGGGCCTCAGATTCAAGAGCTAGGTGGTGCTCCAGCTCCCAGGCCTCTGTGGCCCTTTGTGACTATGTGAAAAACAGGGTGGGTTTGAGCAAAGTGGCATGAAGCTTCTACTCCGGCCCAAGCCCCCACTGGGCCTCCATCCAGAAGAAACTGCTATGGGAGCCCAGAGGACATGCTTACTGGACACCAGCTGTTAGTTCAGGAGATACACCTTAAAACCAGTTGGGGGATGTAGCCCAAACTGCCTGAGGCAATCTGGAAAGGCTCTGGGGAGGAGGTGACATTCATTGCTCATGGGCTGGGCTGGGAGGAAGGCTAGAGGTAGGAACCCAAGTCTGGGAGCCCACCCTGGCTGCCACCCATTAACTGCTGTCCCCAAAGCTGACTGCGTCTCACTTCCAGAGTCCACCGAGAAAGTTCCACTCCGTTTTGTTTGGCAAGCCTCAATTTCCCTGCCTCTCGGGGCTGCATTTGAACCCACACCAGCCTCTGTGGATGGGGAAATAATCGTGTAACTCAGGGATTATCAACATGCTAATGGGGACCTCATTAGACAGCTTTCAAAGAGCCAGTATCTAAAGTAGAATGAAATGTGGCACACATATTCCTCCCCCCTCTATAGCAGACAACTGAAAGAGCATAAGATAGCAGGGCTAAGAGAGGGGGTTCCAGCGCGGGGCAGCCGGGCTGCACGCGCCCAGAACCCTCACACTCTTCACCACCCACGGAACTTGGCCATGTTGGGGTGGGGACGGGAAGAGCCCCACAACCTTCTCGGTGCGCGCTCTGAGCCTGGCGCTGTCTTAGACTCTGCGCATGCATCCTCCCCTTCACTCCCACGGCCCTGGGAGAAGCACTTGGATCTCCTTAAAGGTGGGAAACCTGCGTCACCCGGCCAGGCCCCAGGGAGAGGCAGCACTGCCCTGTCTGCCCCACAGCAGAGTCTGTCTTCTTTCTTCCCATCTACCACCTGCCTCCAGCCAAATAACTCTTCAGCAATGACCTTCCAGGTGAAAACCAATCCATCACTCTAACCGCTTCCTCCCCCGCCACATAATACAGTGTGCTCTCCATGGCTGCTTCTGTGAGCTGAGTAAATAAAGGCCACGGAAGCCTGGGCCAGCCTCGGAATGTGCCCCGACTGGCCACCACGGGTGGGGTGGGTGAACCAGAGCACACAGATCCATAAAGACAATTGCAAGCCATTTCCGGGGGCGTGGTGGCTGGCATTTGTCCTGCATTTCCAGGCTGTGAGGACTGGAGCTTTGTCCCTGGAATTCCAGGCATGCCTCTAGAGGGGCCTCCCTGCCTTCGGTCAGCCAGCACATCACCGACACACATCTAAGGACAGTTCAGTTGGACCTGTACCTGCTTCCCAACCAGAAGGACAGGGAATGAAGTCCCAAGCCCAGGGCACCCACACCTGGCCCGTGCAGCGCGGCCGAGGGTCCCACCTGACTGGTGACAGTGACAGGTATTTGTGTGTGGTCACTGCAAGCCAGCTCGGGGCTGAACCTTGAGGGCAGCACATTCAGCTGGTACAGCTGCCTCCTGTCATGTCCATTTTACACATGAGGATGCTGAGGCACAGGGAGGGCGGAACTTGTCTGAGACAAGGTGTGAGCCAGACCCACGCTCATACCTCCAGCTCGGCACCGTCGCCTTGTCCCTGGGGAGGCTGAGTGCCTCCTCTCTTTAGCGTCCTCTTGAGCCCCCCAATGACTCCCTCTCTGGGAAGCCACTTACCCAATCCCTTGCCCCTACAGACAAGCAAGACTAAACCGTCCCCTCCTTCATGTCTCCAGGGGAGGCACTTGCACTGGGACCACAGCCCTTCTTGTACATGATGTTTGCACATCTGTCCCCCCACTGAGTAGGGAGGGTGTCAATGGTGTGCCTGGCACAGGGAAGGGGGAGAAAGGGTTGGTGGGAAGGTGGCCAGTTGGATGGATGGACAGGCTGACAGCAAATGCTGGAGCCTAGTTGTGTGGCTGCATGTCCTGGAGTGCACCTCTCATTCCCACCAGCCTCGCACTGGGTCTGGCCTCCCCTGCCTGCTGTGTCCAGAGCAGCCCGTCAGCGATGGGATCCAGGCCTTCTCTCCTTGCTCCCCACGTGCCCTCAGGAAGAAGTCCTCTGTGCCCAGGTTCTGGCTGACAGCACCCCACCGTGTCTATAGCCCAACCCTTCCCGAGTACCCCACTCCTGCGGCGACATGCCTGCTCTCCACTGGATGCCTTAAGGCACTCTGAAGACAACATGCGCCAGATAAATTGCATTATTTGTACCCACAAACCCACTCCTCCCCCGGTGCCTCCCCTTCAGAGGGATAATCCACTCTCTCCATTGCTGGAGCCCAGCTACCCCTCACCTGGAAGATGGTGGTAACCTGCAGCTGGGTATCCTCCTATCTCACCACAGTAGACCTTTTAGAATGCAGCCTGATGTCTTCCTTTACTTATAGCCCGTTACTAGCTTCCCAACCCTCTCAGGAGCCAGCGGCTGTTGAGACGTTAGTGGACTGTGTGATGTACAGACTGTGTCCCAGACCCCTTGGCTACTGTAGATGCACCTGTACTAGTGGGTGTGGCTATGCTAATTACAAAGCTTCCTCACTGCATCCTCAGGGACAGTTTCCTCAGAGGCCTCTGCCTCTGCTGTCTGCCACCACACTGGCTTCTCTCCAGATCTCTCCAGCCTCTGGACCTTTGTACCTGGTGTTTCCTCTCCACTTTTTCAATTACGTAATTCCCATCTTCAGATTTGGGCTCAAGCGCCACTTTTGCAGGAAAAGTCCCATGACCCTCTACTCCTGTGACTTTTAAAGCCATGTTTTCTCCTAACACTGAGACTCTCCTCCACCCCCCGGGGTTTGTAATTCGATGCATTTATTTTAATGTCACTTTTCCTAAGGGGAATGAGCATGGATGGGGTCTGCTCCATTCCCTCTCTGTCCACTCTAAATAGCTGCAGGGATGAAAGAAGGACCGGGTTGGGCGGGGTCACTGGCTGGGGCACCGCTGAAGGGATGTCGCTGCAGACCCTCCCCACTCACTTGCCTGCAGGGTTGCTGGGGGGCGTCAGGGTGTTTTCCCCTGGACCCTGCTGGCTCATGCAAGTGGGCAGGGAGTTATGGCTGATGATGTCTTTGGAAATGGCCCCCGCTAGGAAGTGCCATCAGAATGGTGCCCGTCTTCAGTCATTTACAGATGATTTCAAAAGGGATGGCACTTTACTACTCCTTGAAGTGGCCATTAAAACAAGGCAGTTTAATAGCGGCCCATTCACACAGCTGGAGGTTCTGAAATGATCCATCTCATGCAATTACCATCACTTTCATACACAGGGTGTATTTACCCTGGAGGGGTTTTTGTAGGTCATCTTCGTATTTCAGATCTGAACTCTGGTTCCCAGGAGAGGCCTAAACAAGGACGCCCACCTGGACGATGCTCCTCCATTGTCCTCCCGTGCTCAGCCAAGAGGTTGCCCAGTCTGCGGGGCGGGTTCTGGACAGCCAGTTCTGTGAAGCTTCAGAGCATTTTCACCTGAGCCTCACTGGGGGGGCCCCGGCACTCAGCTCGTGTCCCTAACACAGTCCCTCACACTACCACCACACCTGTCCCTACACTGCTACATTTTATGCCCCCTTTTCTGCAGGCACCTGCCCTCTGCTTTCCTCTGTGTGGCTATCTCAGCCTGCAAAGCATTTCTCTTGGGGAGATGTCCTTCCTCAGGGCTCCCATAACCCTCTGCAGATGTCAGTATTGGTACTTGTTGTCTCTGCCAGGTACCCAAAGTGCCCGGAGGTGCCCACAGGCAGTATGTAAGCGTTCAGGTTGTTCCCTCTCCTCATCAAAATTTGATCTTAGTCCTGCTGAAGAAATCCTTCCTTATAACAAGGTCATCAAAATATTCTCCAGCTTTGTCTTTGAAAGTTGCATGGGTTCCCCTCTCACATGTAAATGTTTAATCCACCTGGAATGGATTGTCAGGTAGTGGGGGCAGACATCCAGTCTCATTTATTGTCAAGCGAATCACCAAGGCCCTGGCACCATTATATATAGTCCATCCCTTTACATAGTCCCACACACCAGCAGTGCCCAAAGCTTTTGTATGTATCTGGGTCTGTCTTCAAGCCCTTCATTTGGTCTATTGGTCAATCTGTCTTTCCGAAATATGCCAGTAGATTTTGGTGTTTCTGGTAAAGCAAGGCACCTTGTTTGTTCTTCAGGGGTGTTCTACTTATTCTTTGATACATATTTTCAAATCAGGTCATCAGGTTCAAAACAACCCCAAACCTCTTGGTGTTTGATGTAGAATTTCATTGGCTATAGATAAATTTGAGAAGAATTTATTTCTTTGCTAAATTGATATTTTCCCACCTATTCACATTGTATATTCTTCATTCACTGAAATCCTCTTAAATATGTTTCAAAAACACTTAATAATTTGATCCGTAAGAAAAAAGTGCCCTGAGGCCAAGATAGCCATCTTTTTCATCTTCCTGTTTCCATGTATTGTAAGTATTCTACCTCTAACCACTTCAAAGGAATTTGCTAAATTTGCTTTGGCACTTAAAACCTTAATGGCGGAATGTCCAGCACCAGAGCACCTGCTGGAAAGATGTTCTTAAAGAGCGGTGGGGACAGGGAGGGCCAGCATGAAGAGGACATGACAGGGCAGGGAGAGTTCCTGATCATAATCCCTCAAATCATATTATCACTCAACAATATGATCTACACTACCACGTGGCCCTGACCAACCACAAGAATAAACAACTGTCACACTTCACAGTTTACAAAGCCCATTTAGGTGTATGATATTCAATCAGGAACATATCAGGTGAGACCTCTGTGGGTATTTTTAAAAAGGTGTAGTTCCCCCTTTGGCATTCTTGTCCTTGGTCCTTCCCTCTCCAGGACGTCAAGTGCTCCCCTTAGAAGGTCAAGGCTGAGGAGTCAACATGGACCTTATGGTGGTGAGTGATTTGTGTCTTGTATTTGTCACCTCATCCTGGACACTTCCTGCCTGTCTCATTCATTTGTGTCTTTGGTCACAAGGCTGTTCTGTTTATCTTCTCCAGGGTATGTACAATGAACCTCCTGATTGGATTCAACTAAATATTATTTAAAGTTTCTAAGAACTATTCTACAATTTATATTTTTTCCAATAACTAACATAAGGAATGAAGTGGGTTCTTTGACTTCCCTCTGTGTGTAGAAAGGAGTACAGAAGCTTCTCTCCTCCCCCACTTTACCTTCCTCCTCCCCTTTTCCAACATCAGCCTTCATTAATATTAACTAGATTTTGGATGATAGCTTTTCCTTTCCAAAAAAAAAAAAAATTATTTTTTGACAAGTGCTCTTGGTTTCTATCCATTTTTACAAAAACTATTTAAGCCAAGTCTGGCATATGCCTGTCTTCAGTCCTCCTGATCTGCTTCTGTACCAGGCCTTCTCTGCCTTCACCAGAACTGAGCTTAAACCATGTCTCTGCTGCATAACATCTTTTCAAGACAGGTACCTGGCCATATAATTTAGGATGTTTTGTTATCTGAAGATGCCTCTCCATTCCCTAAACCTATCAATGACAGTTCAGTTGGGTATAAAATTCTGAGATCCTCTCTTTTCCACACTTATCTGCAGACACTGAAGTCCATTTTATTATTTTAAAATTTAATAATGAAAACATATCTGTAAGAGCCTAATTTTTATTCTATAAGTAATTTTTCTTTTTTGAGGAAAATTACATGTCGCTTTTTCCCTTGCAATTAAAAAAAAATCCAGAGTGTGAGGTGGGAGTAACAAGAGCTCATTTTCCACTTCAGGACTTAGTGTGTCTGGTCCAGTGGCCCTGGATTTTGGTTTGGAGATACCCTTGGTTCTCAGGAGGATTCTCCTTTTGTGCACAGCCATTTTCATGTGTGAGATGTCCTATATTTACGGTCCCCATCATAAATTCACTGTCCCTGCACTGTCCATTCTATATTCACATGCTTCTGCATTTAGTCCTGCCACTGAAATTTCTATTGTATTATTAATGTTCTTTAATCTTCCTCACTCTCTTCCTATTATTCCCTTCTTTTAGGGAGTTGAATTTCATCCCTGTCCTTTCTTCTAACTATCCAGCTATCCATCTTCCACCCATACTTCCACAGGGACCACACATGGCAGAATGTCATCTTTCCACTGTGGGCCCCCACACCTCACTTCCTGCCTTCTAGACTATGCATAAGGAGGTTTGGGGATGTTAGAGTGGGGTGATGGGAAGGTGTGAAGAAAAAGCCAACTCACTACCCAGGGAGCACCATGCCTTCATGCAGAGGCCAACCTAGCCAGGCCTGTAGTGTAGGGTTTTTCCAGTGTCCTGCAGGCAGGTAGGGCTGCTCTGTTCCATGAGCTTTCCACTCAGTAGATGGTTCCTGTCCCTAGCATCGCTCTATTTCTTGTGGTTTATCTCTACCCTGCCTGCATAGTGAGTGTACATGGAACTCGAGGATGCTTGGGGCAGGGGCCAACACTGTTTTGCACTGTCCCATAGAGAAGCCCATGCTCTGGAAGCCTTTACTGTCCTAGTCTAGATTTCAGGGCAGGATCTCCCTCTTTGCCTTGGGGAAAGTCCCAGTGCCCAGGGGGACAAAGACACCTTCCTGGGAATCTTCATCTTCCGAGCAATAGCCAGGAAAACAACTAGGCAACACTAAGATCAGAAACCCCAGTGCTATCACACAGGCTACTGAGGACCCTCAGAAATGCCACCTGCCCCATCGCGCATGGACCCTCACTCTCTGGGAGACCAGGTACTTATTTCCCTGCCAGTGAGGGGAATGGCCACATTTTGTTAAAGTATAGCACGACTTTGGAGGACATATAATGACTAATTTATATGGGACAAATAGCTATTTAATTGCTCACTAATTACATAACAATTAGAATTCATAGCATAGCCCTGTCCTTAGGTGTCTATTTATGGGCTGCATGGAGCAGTTACTGCGCCTGCAACCATTAAGAATGCCACAGTTGGCACTGCCAATTACAGAGTATGATTACCCATGTAATTATTCTCTTATACCCGAGTAATTACACGGTGGTATTATTTGTGTATTACAATTTAATCATATACCTAATCACAGTCTGCTTTCACAAACTGGGACCTGGCCCAGGAGGCACTGATCAATTTCTTTCATACATAAAAGTCACCTGCTGAAAAGCTCAGTGGCCCGGCTGCCTCGAGTTCGCCGCCACATGGAGAGACAGCGAAGCTCTGGGCTGAGGGACTTGGGAATTCACACCTGACACCAAGCCCACCCAGCCCAGTGTGAGACAGGAGATAGAGCACAGCCCTGTCCCCATCTGGGGGAGCTCTCTGCTGCCATATGGGGCAGTGGCCCTCATGCTGCAAAGCTCCTTGCATTCCGGGGAGCAGCCTTTCAAACCTTGGTGTTTTTCTGGCAGTGATGGCAGTGGGACCCCAGAAGTGCGAGAGGTGGCTGGCCCCAGTGGAATGGACGGTGGCTGGCTCTCCAGGGGCCACAGGCACCATGGTATTCCCTGCGATCCTGGGGCTGAGTGGGTCTCCTGGGGTCACTGTGTTGCCAATTACTGTAAACTTCATTAAAACCACACACATTTATTCTTATACAGCTCTAGAGGCATGGAATCCAAAGTCAGTCTCATGGGGTTAAAGTCAAGGTGGGGCAGGGCTGGCTCCTTCTGGAGGCCACCGGGGTGGGGGGTGGGGGTGGGGGAGGGCCCATTCCTGGCTTGGCCAGCTTCCAGCAGCACCCTGTTCCCAGGCTCCTAGCCCTTCCATCTCCAGCCGGCAGTGTAGTATTATCTTCCTTGCTGCCTCCCTGCCTCCCTCTTTGCCTCTCTCCCTCTCTGACTGCCCCCACCCTACTTCCGCTGTCACTGTAGGGGTTCAGTACGAGCCACTCCAAGATGGGCCACTTGGCATGCACATTATTTCAAGCTGGAAAAAATCAAGGCTCAAAAGACTCAGGAAGAACCTTTGACCTTCACGCAAACTACTTTAGATAGAGGACCAGCTCCAGGACGGGGCTACCACCGTCGATGACTGTGGAAGAATATGACCTGGGGTGGTGGACGGGGAAGAACCCAGCAAGGCCTGTGTGATCCAAGTCTTCTCTGTGTCCCACTGTTTCTGGATGGCTCAGAAAATGTTTACCAAACACGTACTCTTTCCACCATTCCTGGGAATGGCCTTCCTCCGCTTTGAAGTCCCAGACCCCTACCTGCTTCTTAGTCCAGAATAGCACATACATGTACCTGTTTTTGCCTGACTCTCTTTGGAAGCTCACGCTGGTGTGGATTTCCCATACATATCAAATTCAGTTTGACTTTCTCCTGTGAACCTGCCTTGTGTAAACCTGACTGTTAGACCAGCCAGAGGAACCTTGGAGGACAGAGGGAAATGTTTCCTCCTCAACATTACACTTCCTTCTCTCCCAGGCTGACCTGCCTCTCACTTATAAGGATTGTTGTGGCTACATTAGGGCCTCCCGATAATCCAAGATAATGTCCTCATCTCAGGATTCTTGACTTAGTCACATCTTCACAGTCCCCTTTGCCATATGAGCAGACGTGCTGATTCTGGGCTGTGGTTTTTGGTGTGTTAGCTTCTGCACTGTTTTCAGAAGAGAGAGTAAATCCAGACTCTCTTTCCCTCTATGTTTTATTAGTCCCAGAGACCAAAGGCCCAGGAGACTTGTTTTCTGAGAAACTAGGGCTCTTTCCCTTTCTCTCCTTTCCCCTGCAATAACCTATTGGCTTGAAGAGGGGAAATTTTTCCATGCCTTAGCTGAAGTTTCAAGGGGTTCACTCTATTTCTTAGACAAAAGTTCTGTACACCGAAAGGCCCAATTGAGCCATTTTTCTCCTGGACAGGAGAGGATGCCTGGCTCTCCAGGGAAATGGAGCATATCGCTGATTGGAAGAGAAGTCCTATTTAGCTCAAGGTCTACTTCCCAGCACCTGCAGGGCTCCACTATCTGGCTTATTTTCCCACTGGCAGGAGCTCCCACCCTCATAAGTAACAGACCTCAGACAAGCAGGCCCACCCTGAGTATAGCTGGCAGAGGGAGGTGAGGCCTGGGGACAACAGGGGTGTTCCAGGAGTCCTGGCTTTGTTCTCAGAGAGCTGGGGGTGCTGGGGATCCATACTCCACCCCGTGGGTCTCCTCTTCTGTCACAGGCTGATGGGAACACTCTCAGATGGCCCACCCTGTGGAATCAGAATAGCAGCTGGCAACGTGGCTCTTACATACTGCCAGCCCTGACCACTGTCTCCCACTCGAGTCTGGCCACCAGAGGGACTCTGGGGTGTCTCCCCAGGCTGGCATTCATGGCATGTCCCACCCTGGGCCCTTCATGCTCCTTCTATGGTCTGCCACTACCCCCGTTCCCAGGTACCTCATCTCAGCGAACAGTACCCTCATTCACCTACTGCTTATACCACAAGGCTGAAGGCACCACCTATTCACAAAATGTCTAACTTTGTCCCTGTCTTCCCCATATCTCACCAACCAGGTTCAGACCCATCATCTCTCACCTGGGTGTTACCTCACAGATGCCAGAGCCATGCAGATACCCACCAGATGTCTAAATGAATGAATGGATGGATGGATGGATGGATGGATGGATGGATGGATGGTTGGACGAATAGAGAGGTAGATGGATGGGTGTGTGTATGGATGGGTGGTGGGTAGATGAAGGGTGGATGGATAGAAGGATGGAGAGTGGACTCCTTCTCAGTCCATGCCAGTCTCCCCACCACAGCAAAAGAACTTTCTTAAAAGACAAGAAAACTAGATGGCACATCTGATCTTGTCCTGGGGACCCCACGAGCCCCCACCCTCTGAGAACAGACTGCTCAGGACTTCTGGAGGTAACGCCTCTCCCAAGGAAGTTGGGATACCCCAACTAGCAGCCTACACACGTCTGCCTGGAGAGTGTCACCCAGGCACAACCTCAACTTTCAAGCCTGCAGCAGCGTGGGGCACCATGAACACTTCCTGGCGGTCCAAACTCAACAGCAGAAAGGAACATCAACAGGCCTGCCCACTCCTGCCCAGAGGATAGTCCCTGCCGGCACCTAGCCTCCCACCTCACATCAGTGGAGCACCTACTCCCAAGTGGTCACTCATGTAGGTGGAGGCCCCCGAACGGGCCCAGGTCCTAGGTCTGGAGACATGTCCTGACTGTGAGCCCTGGGTGCAAGGGTGCCACACTGGGGTGCCCACAACCCCATGCCACGGAAGGCCACAGACCACGTGCGGGAACTCTTGCACTTGCCTCCTGAAGTTAGACATGCATCTCAAGCCCATTTCCCAATCACAGGGAGATGGCGGGTCCTCCCAGGGCTACAAGAAGGATGGGTCTGTTCTCCAGAGCACGGGCTCAGGTTCGTGCCCAGTGGCACATCCAGGGAAAGACACACAATGAGTGGGGCTGGCCCTTTCCGAGGCCCAGGTGTGTGCCAAGCGCTACCCTGTGTGTCACATGCACTGCCCTGGCCCCGTTGGTGCTTTATGACACTGACACATGGCTGTAGCCGCCAGGGCTGAGCACCGTGTCATGTCCGCATCATCTCATCTCACGCCCACCACGACTGCATGGGGTGGGTAACGTGACCATCCAGTTTGCACCCCAAGAGGCAGAAGAGGGAGACGTGGGGATTCGAGCCCCCTCAAAGCCTGGTCCTCCCCTCTGTCTCTCCTCCCCTTCCATGGTAACATTCTTTGTCAGATACTTGGGCCCGGGAATAGGGAGATGGCCAGCCAGCAGGAAGAGAAACAAGTAAATACTAACCCCTTGCTGCTTACAACACTTTTTAAAAATATGAGTAGATCTGAGCTTCCCAAAATCCTGGTGCACATTCAGGGTCCTCACAGGATGCTGCAGAGTGCAGGGCTGCCTCTGTCCGAGCTGGACCTGAATGGCCAGAGATGGCCCACCTAAGCGTCCTCCAAGTGCAGATGAAGGTCTGCAGCGGCCACATCCATGGGGCCTGGGCTACCCTCAGCTCCCTCCTGAGGGCGGACCACCACCATGCTCTGACAGGGACCCAAGGGAGGAAATGAGACAGCAGCGGACCCAGAGGTCAGCAGCTGGAGGGAGGGGCGGCACGATGCTCAGAGCTGGAAACCAGGATTACAGGACAGAAGGCAGGACAACTGAGTGGAGGATGTAGACAGGGAGAGAATGCCTGGAGCTGACCTATGCATGCAGACCAAAAAGACCCAGAGACACAGAGCAGAACAGACTGCTTGCTTTTCCCACACTGGGACATCCTGGGGAAGCAGAAGGACACAGGCTGTGGAGTAATTAAGGAGGCTGGGCCTCACCTCGGCCACAGGACACAGTTGCAGCAAGAGCGGCAGCAGGGCCAGGAGGTAGCGCCCTGGCGAGGGTGCCGAGGTCCAGGGAGCTTGGCGCAAGGGGAGCATGGGCACCCGGCTCCCAGGCCTCTGCCCACTGGAAGGGGCAGCCGTGGTGACCCTAGGACAGGCTGACTGCTGTGGGTACAGAGCTGCTCCAAGGTGGTGTGTGCAGCAGAAAGAGCAGCTTGGGGGACCCTTGGGCCTGGGTGCAAATCCAGACTGGCTGCCCACTGGCTGTGTGGCCTTGGGGAAGCTACTGGGCCTGTCTGCACTTCTGCTACTGTCACCTTGCAGGGATGTTGCATGGAGTAGAGATAACGTTCGTGCAGCTCCTCATTCCAAGCTCACACAAGAAGGGCAATTCTTTATCATGATCGGTACTGCCTCTTCCAAGCAGATTTTTCACTTGCTGCAACATTCTGAGCTTCCTGGAGGCTGGATTTTAGTTTGCTTCATTTCTCTGTCCTAAAGGCTTGGTACATGGCAGTTGCTCAAGACGTTTCAGGTGACTGAGCAGAATGAATGAGGAGATGAATTGATAGAGACCTTGTCCTAACCCTGTTCTTCTCAAAGTAGGAGTCATGTGCCTAGGAGGCCCCCAGTGAAGGCTGGGCGGGGTCCTGGGGCTTCAAACCAGAGCATTCTCCTGGGCCATCAGGATGGCAAAGACTTTTTGTTGAAAGTGTGTGTGTGTGTGTGTGTGTGTGTGTGTGTGTGTGTGTGTGAGAGAGAGAGAGTGAGAGAGAGAGAGATTTTAGTATTCAAACCAACACTGATATATCATGGAGTAAAATGAAAATTCACACGAATTTTTAATATAAACCATGACACTTAAAAGCAAGTACATGCCCCAGCCAGCTCCCCCAGGCCTGGCCTTCATGCACTCTCCCCACGCCACTGTGTTCTCATGGCCATGTCAGAAATGTGTTACTAGTCCAAAGCTAATGTGGGGACTGCAGACAGCATGGAAGGCCCGTGGGGCATATTTGGGGATTATCAGAGGTCCCAGGGCCTCGGGCCTTGCCATGACAGTAGTAGAACACCCATGGCATCAAGGTGGGGGAGCTCTGATTTTACTGCAGGCAAGGCAAAAATAAAAGGGAATTCATTTTGTAAGACAGGTTGCAAAGTGGTCTCTTAAGAAGCTGTAAAGTGGTCCTTGGCCCATAATTGTCACTAAATGGACTCCTGATAGTATTCACATTTCCCTATAAAACTTATCCATTACCGGATAATAGAAGAGGTAGGTACACCCACACAGGCACCCCTACAACTACAGGCCCTATCTTTTCCCAGATCAGATGCACCCCTGGGTAACTCGTCTCCATGGGAGACTGACTCTGGCCCCTTTTCTTACTCCTCCCACAAAAACGGAGTTCAGTTTCTCAGTCACCTAACAGACCCTCAACAGTTCTAGAAGGTTAGAGTTGTCTGTGCAGACCACCTCTGGGCCCCAGTGCAGCAAGGTCCCTCAGCAAGGGACTCCATACCTAGTAGGTGCTTAATCCGAATTTGTCTACAAGACTGGATGTAGGGTTCTCTGTCCCCGGCAGCCTGGCGGGTAGCAGGGCCTCGACCACACCTGCGGCATGGATGGGTGTCAGTGTTGAGAGGAAGCTTGTGGACCTTGTGGACGCATCCTCACACAGCAGGCAATGGAGAGCTGGACAAACGGAGAGGAGCCGGGTCCTGCCAACATGTGCCTCATACCCTGCTGCTGCTCTTCCGCTGGGAGGACACCAGGGGTGTCCAGAAGGTCCAAACTGGAAGGGGCTTTGGAGAACCTCCAGTTCAACCTCCCCATCTGATGGATGGGGAAACTCAGGCCTCATGGAGGAAGAGGATCTGCCCAGAGTCACACAGCTCAGCTGCGGTCAGACTAGGCCCTGTCCAGCCGCACACATTAAAAAGAAGCTGATTTCCCACCTCCAGTACAGTGGGCTGGGCTGGGCTTGCCCAGTTGTGGGGAACCCCTCCTGCTCCCAGGGGGGCTGCCACCGGGTCCCGGTGAGCTTGGGCTGTGAGCGAGGGTGCTCCGGGGTCTAACAGACTCGGCTCCAGTCCTTGCTCAGTACCAGGCACAGACACTCAGTATATGAATTGCACTGTGAATGCTTTGCTACCTACCAGCTGGGTGACCCTGGACAAACCTTGCGGACAGAAGGGAAAGCCTGCGGACGTGCTTGGGGACTGTTAGGCTCCTGGGGTCTCGGGTCATGCCATGACAAATAGGAGAACGCTCTCTACAGATCTCCCAGCTTCCCAAGCCTCCGTGTTCTCACCTGGCTCATGGAGGTGATGACGCAAACCCCCAGGTCACGCCCCACCTCCCTGGAAGTACAGGACTAGGCTGACATTTGGCTCTGCCCCGGAGCCTGGCACCCTGCGCTTAGTCACCAGCAGATTGCTTAGGAATCAAGAAACTCTGAGCGGTGAGTGATTTAATGCAATGATGGAAGGAGAGTTTCCTTTCTAGTAAACAGAAATCTCTTCTCCGAAGGGGAACCACCCCTCCTCAGCCCAGCCCACCGCATGCAGAACGCCTGAGTACTGGCTCAGGGCGAAGGGCCACGCACTACTGAGGACATGAGTGAACAAAAGGGAGCTCCCCCCACCTGCCCCCTGGTCTGCAAGGGCTCGCTGCTCTCTAGGACCACTCTTCAGAAGTTTGAAGACCAGCCCATGGCGGCCCCAGTCTTCCCTGTTACCCATGTCTTGCTTGACATGGTCTCACATCAGCTTTTTCTGTAACAGTGGTTATGGCTTTTCTGCTTCTAAGCGCATTTACGTCCAGATCAAACCAACCTCACACCCACTGACAGCCCCTCCTGCAGGTGCGGCTCTAGGGACGCAGCAGCCCTGTCCTAAGTAGTCCACGTGTACTGATTCACAGTCCTCACTTAGCCGTTATGATCCTACCTGACAGATGGGGGAGCCAGGCACAGAACATTGAAATAATCGCCCACACTTGCCAGCTAGGGAGCGGTGGGGTCCACAGCCTAGAGCTCGGGCCTCTACTCACCTTGGCCTCCAGTGGGTTGTGCCTTTAACAGGGAGGGGGACCCATCCCCACCCACTGCCCCACATCTGTCCCACTGCTACAGGTGAAGGAGCTGGAGTGTCATTCTTGAGATGTGGGGGCCTGGACTGCCGGGAGCACTGCTGTGAAGTCAGGCTGAGTGGCAGGGCCTCTCTCATGCTTGCTCCCCCTTCCCCACAGAACGGGTCCTCAGTCCTGGACCCGGGAGGCACTGAGCTCCCACCAGCGGTGTGACTGGGCAAACCTCAACTCCCCCACACCTCCATTTTCTGCCCTGGAGAATGGGAGAGTAATGCCTCCTTCCTTGGGCCTGCTGGAACGGAGGGAGACCATGGGTATGAAGCCAGGGCGAGAAGCACTCCACTGCCTTCTGCCTCATTCCCAGTCCTTCCCCTCCGGGTAGCGCTGGTGTCCCCAGGGGAAGGGCTCCCATCCCTCCAGCAGCAGCCCCCCACCACCTCTGCATTCCAATTCTGTCCATCAGGAAGCTTTTAATGCAGTGAAAGTCAAGGAAGAGGGGAAAACCTGCTTTAGAAAGATGACACCCCATTAAAAAGTGTCTCTCAGATTGCCTGGACCATGCCCAGTGGGCGCTGCACACCTTAGCACCCACGTTCATTCAACTACGGTGGCCCTCAGTCCCTGCAGAGCCTGCCAGGTGCACGGGCACACACATTCCTCTGAGCCGCCAATCTGCCCAGCGGAGTCAGCAATCCCTGAGGGCCCTCCCCGGTCTGCTGTCTGGCATGCAACTCCCTTTCTGGTGATTTACAGAGCATTTCACAGGTTCTGTGATGCCCCCACCTTTTCTTTAAAGTCACCAGAGCAACTGTCAGTGCCTAAGGGCCAGGCTCTTGCCCAGAGGGCACCAGGCTCTGGATTCTAATCCCAAGTGCCACAATTCTCCACACAAGGTGGGGTCACAGCTCATGCACCACAGGCAACCTGATCAGCGTCCCTTTCTGCAGCAATGAGCTGCTTTTCTGCTGGAGCTCAGCACACAGGGCAGCTCTTCCCTGGCCGCTTCCTCTGACCTCCTACCGGAGTCCTGGGGCGGCCTGGACACAACCATGGGTTTCAGATGGATTTTCTCACAAAAGTAGCCTTGAAACAGCCAGGCTCCCTATTCCACAGCCAGGCAGACAGCCAAGTCAGGGGACACGCTCAGATGAAGAATCAAAGCCAACTCCCACCCAGATAAACGAAAGCGCTGCCGAACACAGGGACCGCTCACTCCACCTGCCGAGGACCAGAGGGGCTCGCCCCCCTCCACGGAGCCACCGCTGCTGGTCGCTTTGTCCTGCCAGATGTGCACCCCCCAGGGTGGGGAGAAGACAGACGTCCCAGGTAAGCGCAGAGCCTTTCTCCCAAGGCCCAGATGGTATAGACAGTCACTGCACTGGGTTATGGCGCAATGGGAAGGGAGGGTTGGGGAGCGGGAGCGAATCACGCACACGCCCGGCCAGCCTCTGGAGCAGGAGCTGGCACTGCAGAGGGGTGGCCAGCCGCGCACAGCACATACCTTCCTCTTGTTGGTCGGGCAAATGTAGAAGTTGTCGATGACGGTGGTGACGCCAGGCTGGAGGGTGAGCTTGGTGTAGGACGTGCCAAAGTCCGAGGACCTGGGGGAGGAGGAGGACAGCCGTCAGCAACGGGCCCCTCCAGGCACAGATCGATCGGGCCCACCTTGTATCCAGCATGGGTCATGCGCCCAGGACACACTCTCCTGGGAGCAGGTGACGGGGGACCAGGGCTCCCTCGGGGAACACCAAGCACTCGGTCATTTATGAAGCGGGGGTGCAGAGTCAGGCCCTTGTGATGGCGAATGCCAGCATCTCCCCGCTGAGTCCCTCCGCCTTGGCAGCCGGCAGCATGCCGCCCTGCCCCCAGTTCATTTCAGCCCACTGTTTATGAGGGTTTCATGTCCAGGCCCTTCAAGGCCCTTCTGTCTTGTGATTAAAGCCTGGCAGACCATGGCACTCCGTCTCTCTTGCAGGTGACCGGAGGACAACGAGGAAGCTCCGAGTAAATAGGTTCCTGCCTGACATCACTTGGCTCACAAGTGGCGACTCAGGAGATGAATGCTGGCTTGCCCCCAGCACAGCTGGCATCCTGTCTGCTATCCAGAATGTCCCCACTGCGCTGAGGCCTCATAGTGGACTGTCTGCTCGGCCATTTCCCTCCCTGGGCCCTGACCACCTGTCCATAGCCCTGCTGGGCTGAGGGCTCTGGCACCCAGGCAGGGGCAGACACCCCAGACACTGCTGAAAATCAGCGCCCAGGCCCCGGGCTGGCCAGTGAGTGCCCACACCCCCCGGCTCACCAAGGGGCCAGGGCTACTCAGAGCAACCTTGGGCCAGTCCCACCCCATCTGAGGGCCCACTTCCCTGTCAGGAACGTGCGGGTGCAGGACAGAATGTCCACAAGCTGTCAGCCCCAGCCTGGCCTGCGGCAGCAAGAGGAAGAGAGGGGCGGTTTCACATCCGTTGTTTGGAAACAACCCATACAGGAGGACATGGAATTCATTCCATGTTGAAGCTTCAAGTCCCAGTGACCCCGAAACCAGACTCCTTATTATCACCTCATCGATGTGCTGTGATCGCAGAGGCGGGCCGGGAGCTGGAGAGCAGCCAGGCCCGTGGGCAGCGTTCTCCACCCCATTCCGGCGCCGGGCCGGGTGTGTGTGCGTTCCAGAGGTGCTCGGCTGCAGGGATCTCCCAGAGCTCCCCGCTCTTCCAGCAGGTTGGGAAGCTCAACCCAGGGTGGGGACGGGGCCAGGAGAGGGAGGCCGTGGCTATGGAGCTCCTGCAAGCACGGTGTCCCTCCGGGCCCATCCATCTGTGTGATCGCCTCTGAAACCAGCCTGAACGGAGCTGAGCCCCAGGGCTGCGGGTGGGCAGCGCTCCCCACTTACGTGAGGACGACCGGGCTTGAATCCTGCTCACAGGCCTCAGCACCATGTGGCCTAAGCAGCCCCTTCCCCTCGGCCGCCCGGCCCAGTGGGGAGCCTGGAGCCGCTCAGCATAAACACCCCTCCCCCACAAGGAGCTTTTTAATCCCACTCCATGGGTTTCCTCTCCAAATCTCAGTGAAACAGAGGCTCCAGGAAGATGGGCTGTGTTTACTGCCTGGGGGTTTAGTGGCCACACGTCCACATGTCCTCAGAGGTCAGGTCCCACCCAGTCCGCAGGGTCACAAGGTCCCTCTCAGGCTAGGTCAGAGAGTCGCCCCTGTTCCCTGACTGCGAGGGGAGTCCAGCAGGGGCCCGCCCCCTCCAGCATGGCTCGGAGAGGACCCCTGGCTGCCCTGGGCCTTCCCAGGGAGGGAACAAAGCAGGCCCCCCACGGGGTGATTAGGCAAAACTCTAAAAACCTCAGAGAACTGATTTTCTTCAGGAAGGAGAGAGCCAGAGGCCATTAGCAGAGGATGGAGGCAGAGACCCAGGAAATTTCAGAGCCCAGCAGAAACAAACAGCTGCACTGAGGAGCTTGGCCATCGAGGAGCTTGACGCTTGCAACCTCCCCTGAGCCTCCTGGTCCCCTCCTCTCTCTCTGCCACCTGGACAAGCCACGTCTAAGACCTGCGGATTGATCCCACCTCCAGCACCTGGTAATCCACCCCTTCCCTCATTTCCTCACACCCCCGGCCTCAGCCCAGCTGCTTCCCTGGGATGCAGCCCTCTCCCTGTTTGCTCTGCTGCCCGAACCCTGCTCACGCCCACTCACACCCTCTCACACCTGCTCACACTGCCCACCCACAGGCACCTGCACACGGAGCTGGTGGGACCACGGCCCTGCCACCCAGGACCCCACATTCCAGTGGAGTGAGGGGAGGGGAGGTGGCAGATAAATAAGCAAAAATAAAACTGCATCCAGGGCTATGAAGCTGTGAAGAAGACTACACAGCATGCGGAGTGGAGGGCAGTGGGATGAAGGGAGACCGTGCAGCGTGCCTGGCTGGGGGAAAGCCGTTCGCACTGGCCAAGTGAGGTCATCTTAAAATCCATGTCCTCTCACAACCTGTGACTGTGGCCTTGTTTGCAAATAGGGCTGCTGCAGATGTAATTAAGTTAAGATGAAGCCATCCTGAGTCAGGTGGGCCCTAAGCAGTGACTGCTGTCATAAGAAGAGGGAGGTGTGGACACAGACCCTCAGGCAGGATGCCGTGTAAAGACGGAGCCAGACAAGGGACGTTGAGGATGTGCCGCTGCCAGAAGCTGGGTGACAGGCCTGCAGCAGATTCTCCCCCACGCCTGCCCGCACCCTGATCCCAGGCTTCCACCCTCCTGAGGACAGTAAACTTCATTGTTGACAGGCGGCCAGTGTGGGGTGCTTTGCCAGGAGCCGGAAGCCACAGACGCGCCCTCCAGGCAGACCGGGCGGCAGGTACATGGGCACTGGGGACAGGATACCCCACCCTCTCCTCTGGGGGCGGACAGAGGGATCTGTCTGCACCAGTCCCATGCCTGCTTCCAGGTGTCAGCAGCTCCCCGGGCAGGACAAGGCGAATCCTCCAGCAGCCCTCAGCCCCCAGCGTCCGGCCTCCAGCCTCCCTCCCTCCCTCCCTCCAGCCGACATTCCCGGACATTTGCTCCCTTTATGCTCTAAGCTCCACACAAGGGGCGGAAATGCAAACCTCCACACTTGTTCAAATTCCTTCATGCCACATATGCTTACTGAACACCTACTATGTGCCGGCCACTGCTGCCCGTGGTGAGCAGGACAGACACCACCCTGCCCCACAGGGTGGTGACAGGCTAGCTGGTGAGACAGAGAGCAGAGGGTAATTCCAGGTGGGCAACGACACCAACGGCCACGTCTAGAGGACACTGCGACACTCTAAGGAGGTGGTCAAAGCGACCTGCTGGGTCCATCGGCAACTCCCCTGCCCCCAGCCGCCCCCACCACCCGTGTGGTCTGCCACCCCACCCCCACCTCGCTGACTTCCTCCTAATCCTTTACATCCCATCCCAACATCTCTACCCCCACTCCATCCAAGCGGTACTCACGCCCAGCCCTGTCCGTCAGGGGGTCCCCATTGGCTACAGGCTCAGAGAAGGGTGAGGCTGAGGCTGGCTGGACGGATTTCCTCAGGGAGCAGGTATTTCCTGTGGCTGCCATGACAGACCACCTCAGGCTAGTGGCTTAATGCACGGCAAGCTTACTACCATGAAGCTCTGAAGGTCAAACGTCTCACGGGATTTACTGGCTAAAACCGAGGTGTCCGCATGTTTTGGACGCTCTGGGGGAAGCACCCCTTTCCTTTCCTTTTCCAGCTTCTTGGCAGCAGCCCGAAGTCCTTGGCTCAGGGCCCCTCCTCTGCCTTCAAACAGCATGCCTCCAATCTCCTCCAGCCTCACACCTGTGCAGTCAAAGCTCCCCCGGGCTCCCACCTGTAAGCACCCTTGCCATTGATTATACAGGGCTCACCGGATAATTCAAGAAAATTCCCCCACCTCAAGATCCCTAATTTAACACAGCACCTGCTCCCAATGGGGCTGTGGGACACTGAATGTCCCATGGTGCTTGTGAATTCATCCAAATTGAGATACAGTATGTGCGAACTATATGCCAACTTCAAAGACTAAGTAGATTAAAAAAATGTAAAATGTTTCATCATAATTGTATACTGGTTACATGTTGACATACTGATATACTGAGTTAAATAAAATCTATTAAGAGTAATTTCACCTGTTTCTTTTTTAATTGGTGGAGTTATTTTCATTAGAGCAGTTTAAGGTTCACAGCAAAACTGAGAGGAAGGTCCGGAGCTCCCCCACTCCCCCTGCCCCGCACGCACATACCTTCCTCGGCCATCCGTACCCTACCAGAGCGGGACATCTGTCACCATCAATGACCCAGGGTTGTCACGTCATTATCCCAGAGTCCACGGCTCGCATCGGGGCCACTCTGGGTGCTGTGCGGCCCGTGGTATGGACACGTGCGTAGTGTCAGGTGTGCACCATTCCCGCAGCATACAGAGCAGCTTCCCGGCCCTAAAAGGCCTTTGTGCTCTGTCTGTTCGTCTCCCCCCAGCTATGGTGACCACGGATCTTTCACTGCCTCCACAGTTTTGCCTTTTCCAGAATGTCATGTGTGGGAAGCATGCAGGGTGCGGCTTTCAGGCTGGCTTTCTAACTTTGTAATAAGGTTCCTCCAGGTCTTTTCATGTCACCTGTTTCCTTCCACTTTTTAATGAACATCTGAAACTCCACGCGTGGCTGGCATTTTATTTCTAATGGACCCCATGGTCTGGACACAGGTTGAGGCTCAGGGTGGCCTCGAAAGGGGGAACCAGGGTTCTGAGGGGACAGGTCTACACCCCCTCCATAAAGCACAGTCCTAGGCATCAGCTCCGTGACTGTATGAAGGGTTAGCCGGTGCCAGGGTCCGAGCACGGAGCCTAGGAGCTTGTCAGTGTTCCTATTTTAGGATGGCCATAACTGCTGGCGATACAGGTGGGGGGCACGTGGGGGGCAGGGAGGGGGCAGGACCCTCTCCGGGATGTGGAATCAGTGCTTGGAGGTGGGTAAGGTGTGAGGCTGAGGGAGGAGATGGAAGCTAAGACTAGGTGACACAGAAGATGGAGCCATGTTGCTCAGGTGGGGCGCAGCCTGGGGGAGGCAGGACAACCCCGTGCTGAAGCACGCTCACCTGCCCCCCACCAAGCCTGTGGGTCAGCAGGGCTCAAGGATGGACCAGGGCTGGAGCAGACCCAGAGGAGCCGCATGGCCCTGTGAGGCTACCAGCACCGGAGCTGGGCATGCTCCCAGCAAGGGCCCGGGGTCAGGCGTCCGGCCCCACGCCCCGACGGCCACTGGTTGCTGAGCTCCCAGGAGGCACTCTCAGGGTTCGGTCCCCCACTCTGAGGCATCAGAGGGTTGGGATCAGGGGTCCCTGAGGTCCCTGTGAGCAGAAAAGGCTGCGGTCACATGCCCTTAACCTGCAGCCACCCCACAAGTTTCCCTGCCTGTCAGCCGGCACCCCAGCATCCCTTCTGAGATGTGCTGTGGGCTGCTGTTCTCCTGAGGCAGGTTCTACGGGAAATCTCCTGCCGGGCCTTGATTTTCTGGTGAGCGACTCAAGTGTCCACACTTCACCTCATTATTTCCTCAGGACACAAGTTTCTCAAATTCAAATAAATGACTAAGTCTAGCAGGATGTCTGTATCGTGAAGATTTATTCTGAAGAACGAAAGCGGAGGACGACTGTGGTGTTGTACAGTGTCCCCCTCTCGCTGTGCGCCCAAGGAGGTGCCTAGAATGCACCCCCACTCTTCCCACGCCCGGCTGCAAACCGGGTGGCTGGGGCCATCAGGGAGCCCCGTGATGGTGGTCCTGTCTCCTCCCTGGGGGGAAGGTTATCTGTGCTGTGCGCTCACCAAGCTGGAGACTCTGGGAGAAGGGCCCCCCTCAGACTGTGGTCACAACGCCTGGTGCTGGTGGGCAGTGAGCTCAGGAGTCAGAACGGATGCCAGCAAGGGGGCTCCTGGCCTGGAACTGTGGGCACAGTGATGAGGGAGGGAGGGGGCGGGTGCACTGACCCCCGCATATTCACACGATGAGCCTTTTCTCCATCCTCACGTGGCCTTCCCTGTGTGTCCCTGTGTCCAACTTTCCCTCTTGTAAGGACATCCATCTTCGGATGTAGGGCCCACGCTAAATCCTGAATGATTTCAGCAAACACCCTATATCCAACCAAACAAGGCTTCGTTCTGAGGTTCTTGGTGGACATGGATGTGGGGTGGGGGACATCTATCAACCCACTGCAGGCTGTTGCATTTATTAAACACCTGTGGTATACAAGGATGAGTCTGAATCAGATGCTTTACATTCCTGAGTCTGGTTTAAATCTCCCCGCATTCCTGGGTACGCATCATAGTTCCTATTTGCCAATGAAGAAATGAAGAAGACACAGAGCCACGGCTGGTCAGTGTACAACAGGGAAGCAAAGCCCCCTTCTGCCGCCCCTCCCCTAGCTGGGCCCCAGAAAGAATGCGATGCATGGGCAGGATTCAGGGGCACGGGCTTGGGGGCAAAGCTGCTTCAGAGATCAGGGCAGCATGATGGGGATTGAGGTGCCACAGGACCCTGGTGACGGAGCAGGCTGTCAGCGTTCCCAATCACTCCCCCAGCATTGGCTGTCCATCTGCCAGGGGCCAGCTCTGTGCTGGGTGTCAGGATGCGGCCTGGGGCCGACACTCAATACTCGGTCTAAGAACTGCCAAGGGTGAAGGTCAGCAGTAGACAGCCTGGGTGAGGACCCCGAGGTGGGATGAGCAGAGGGAGAGAAGGCGTGCTCCGACCTGGCCACATCGGGTCCCCACCTCCTTTACTGCTAGGCTGCAGTCCACTCAGGGCTTTATTGCCCTGAATAAGTCTGGGAGACACAGGGTGACGTGCCTCGGTGTCCAGCCAGTCAGTAGGGGGCAGGTCATAACCCAGGGCCCTCTAGCCCCTCTGAACCCAATGTGCCACTTCTCCCTGAAGTGTGTGCATGCAGACCATGGCGCCGGAGTGAGGACAGTGGTCACTGAGGCCACACGGGAATCTGCAGGCCAGACACGCAGCTGGGGCTCAGTGTCCCCTCACTGGATTCCTCCGGAGGTACTCAGCGAGCCAGGGTGGGCAGCCTTCTTGGGCAGCAGTCTCCTGTGGAAACCGTAGGGATTGTACTGGATTCTGTCTAAGCAGTGGATCCAACCACACACCCGTCCCTGAGCTGTGCCGGTGAGCCTGGAACCTGCATGCTGGGGACAGATGCTTCTCTCCTCTGGGGACAGGATCAGACTCGGTGAGCTGAGTGTCCAGAGGAAGGATGGGAGGGGTAGGGGAGTGGGGCACACTGAGCTCCTCTGGGTGACCTTCCTCGGCATTCTATACCCTCACTGCTTCCCAGTTCTTCCAGCTGCATGGCATCCGGCGACTCAGACTGATCATTCCAAGCCACATTTATTCAAATTAAAAATAAAAGGCTCTAAAAACAGGCAAACAGAAACATGGAAGGCAAGCGCAGTTGGAGAATCGCTCTTTGCATATCGGCTGCTTAATTGCTGAGTGTTTATACATTGTCACTTTTAAAAAAAATGATTTAATTAAACCATTTTCATAGTCTATAATTATTTTATTGGCAGGGAGACATGCTCAGCTCTCACCCTGCCCTCTCATGCAGAGGAGCCCCCGACTCCCACCCGGCTCCTACTGGCTAGCTTGGAAAAACACCACAGGCGTGAAAGGTGGTGCCCACCTGTGTGGTCCCATAAAGGACTCTTACTGTGCAAAGGGCAAACTGAGCTGTGAGCAGGTAAGTCATGGGCCTGGGCTCATAAAGGATGAAGTTCGACTGCATCTGACTTGTTTCCAAGCTGTGCACCTTCTACTGGCTTCTAGCGCTATGGGCCACTGTGGTTCTAGATGTTTTATTTCTGGTGGTTTTTAAAGGACACAAGATGGGGCCTTTGCAATGGTTGTTTTCCCAACTGGTGGGGTCTTTAGAGCTGGATTATAACCACCAGAGCCAAACAAGGCCAGTGTCCCTGGAAGTGCCCCTGGGGGCTCTCTGGGCATAGGCAGAGTTGCTCACCTTGGCTCATGGGGCTCAACCTCCAGCAAGTGTCCCAGCTTCTACAGCTGCTCTGCAAGACCTCAGCTGGGCACACTGACCGGGCTGCCACCAGCCCACACCACAGAGGGAAAAAGCAGGGGCATTAGCCGCAGCAGATGCAGAGCAGGGAGGTGTTGCCTGGAGTATTCACAGGCTGCAGGCGAGGCCAAGCTGTGCTTGACACGGAGGGCGGCTCACTGAGAAGCAACCCAGGGACCAGCCGGGATGTCACTGTGTCCTTTGGGTTAATCGGGGAAGTTGTATCTGATGGGGAGCTGGAGGGCCAGGCTGGGCTTCTGCCCAGGTGAGGGCAAGTCTCTGGGGACCCTGGTGCAGCAGGAGTGTGGAGGGACTTGCGGAAGCAGCACTGGGGGCTTTCGATTCTGTCAGGAAGGACACACAAGCACCTCGGTGACAGGGACCGGCCAGTCATCTGCCAGTGCCTCCCTCCTGCTGTCCTGGGTGACACACGCTGATGTGCATGCTTTCCCAGCAAACCGATCCATTTGGGAGGACGCCAGGACCCTCTAAAGCCCAGAAGTGTCATTTCAAGTAGAAAATGCCCAAATAGAGTAAGACAAATAATATCCCAAATAGACTTGCCACAGACTAGATATTGCAGCTCTGAATAACTTTGCGATCCAGCAGCTGCCTCAACCGTGGAGGAGGGTCGGCCAGGAATTCCAGCAGGAGTGGGGTGGGAGAAGCAAACCCAGAGGGGCCAGGGTGGTATCCAAGCCATTTAGGGCCTGGGCCAGGGTGGGCTGCCCTTGTGACCTGGCATCTATCCTGAGGAGAACCCCTGACGTTCATGATCCACACACACTAAAATTGCCTGGTATGCCGACACAGCCTCTGCCCTTCTTGGAGTCATTTAAAAATAATGCAGTGAAAAACAACAGAACACAGGCACAACAATAAAAAGGAAAGAAGACTGTACTTCACCCATCACCGTGTCCCTTGATTCTGCGACACCACTGTCCCTGTGGGAACATAGTCACAGTATCGCAGGGACAACGGGAGGGCAGATTCTGTTCTGATTTTTGCATTGACTGGGCAGCATGTCCGCTTGCTGTGTAATGGTCCATCCAGGGCATGCATGTGGTGTTATTGACGGGGCCTTGTTTGGCTGGACTTTGAGAAGCCTTTCCACAGACATGGAGTGCCTACGTGCTGTGGGTTTGGGAAATGTGCTTTTTCTATTTATTGCTATCACAGGAGCCCTTCTGCCCTTCCCAATAACATCTTCATCACTTTTAACGCTCCCTGGATTATTCCCTAGGGTTTAGTCCCAGGAACAGCTCCTCAGTGTGGCCTTTTCAAAACATTTTCTTAGATGCAAGAAAGTCTTTTAATGCACTGTTTCAGAAAATGAGGGTGCTCATTTCTTCTTACGGGGTCCTTGCATAAAATGATAACTTTTTATATGCCAATTCCCGGATTACAGAATCTGACACTCTAAATTGATTTTTTGACTAACTGTGGACTACACCCAGTTTCTGCTAAAGGCAGCCCAAATGATACATTGAGCATTTTTAAAGAAGAGGAAAAAATGTAACGAGATATCAGCAGATGAGATTTGGGTGATCTGAAAGGCAACTCTGCTTCGAGGTGTTAAGAGGAATAGTTCCACATAAAGTACAGAAATTAAGTCTTAAGGAGCAAAGACGTATCAACACCAACAACTTCCCATCTCAGTAAGCATCAAAGAAAGGATTTAACTCAGGATATTGGGGCTATCAGGTTGAAATTTTTAATGGCAAAAGTTCATGGGGTACAAAGCAAAGGATGATTCAGTGATGTAACTGAATAGCTGAGCCAATGGCCACAGACTTCCATGTCCAAACTGCGTCCCTAAAGACACCCTCTCCAATGCTGGGTTTCTCCGTGCACCTGGCCTCTCATTCCCCAGTGGGAGGCCCCGTGATACCCACTCTGGTTGAAGCTGGGAGAGCTGGGCTTGCACATGCCTCCATCTTTTTCTGATTTGGGGCCTTGGAAAAGCCAGACAATAACTCTGAGATTTACCTTGTTTGTGATTTCAGCAATGATGATAAAATAATCATTGCTGTTCTCTGCACGTCACATTCCAGGAGAAGCACTTTGCATGTGTCATCTTATTTAATCCTCCCCGACCCTGGAGGGGTTAGGACAAGTACCACCATCCCATTTGCTGGAGGAGGAGACTGAGGCACAGAGAGGCGTGGAGAGTGGACTCTGAACCCCACAGTCTGGCTGAGGGACTGTGCCCACCCCCACAGGTAGCCCCACTCCTTGCCAGCAGCTGCTTCCCAAACGGCATGAGAGGAGAGGCTTCTCTGATCCACACCCACAATTATGGCAGGTTGTGGGGAGCCAGAACCACCCGGAGGAGGAGGCCGAGGCTCTGCAGGCACCTGGAATTTTCCCTCCACGGTTCAGCTGGGGGCAGGAGATGAGCCTGTCCCGCTCCTTCGGGGCACGCACGTGTTCCTGGGGCCCTGCCCCCATTGCCTGCATATAGACACAGGCATCCCACTGGGGCAGTGAGCAAGCCCCTGCCCCCTGCCACACAGCCTGTGTCTTGCAGCTGATAAAACCTGCAGGTGGTACCAGCCAGCAGCCCCGACTGTTCCTCTCCCTTCCATCAACACTAGCTTGCGCTTCCAAGTCATGTGATTCACCCTCTGAACAGCCTCCAATGGGTCCCTAGCACCTTCGGAATAAACTCAGAATCCCTAATAGCAGGCCCATGGGCAGGCCTGGGAGAGCAGATGTGGAGGGTGCTGTCAGCTACCCATTCCGCACGGGACAGAAGCAGGGCCCAGCGAGGAGAGCCTTACTCGAGGCAGAGCCTCCAGAAGACGAAACAAGACACAAGTCATCTGCCAGCCCTCCCTCTGCCCCCGTGGGGGACCCCTTGCTCCCCTTCTGCATACCCACAGCTCCCTGAGGCACCTGCTCCACCATAAATGGATTCTGTTTCCTTGACCCACCTGACAGCTCCTTGAAGGCCAGGCTGTGTCTGGCCAGCAACTGGCTCAACACCTGGCATGAAGTGAGTGCCAGTAAACACTGGTTGAATGGATGCCGGAGTGGATGAATGGCACGGCACTCAGGCACTGTTATGGGTACAGCTGACGCGACACCTCCGGGCCTCCTCACACCCCTCCCTGGAATAGGATACAGGCCCAGAAAAGGGCAGTCACTTGCTCACAGCAGCCAGTGGCCGAGGCATGACTTTGACCAAGGTCTCCTGGCCCCAAGCAATGTATCTTTGTCTAGGTGAGGTCAGGCTGCATCAGGGAGACACCTGCAGGGCAGAAATTAGATGCTCCCTCACTCTGACCTACGGTCACGAAGACAGAACGGAACTGAACCCCTCCCACCTTACACGCACCAAAGACATCTCTGAGATTCATCAGGTGAAGTTTGGAGATTACAAAGGAAGAGTAAATAAATAAAGGCTCATGTTGCAGGGCACAGGTACTTGGCAGTAAAGTCGGCCCACGGGCTCTGGGGCACTGGCAGGACAGACAGGTATCCGGGCATCCTCCATCCAACTTGGAAAGGAAGCAGCTCCATGGCCCCCCAGAAAACCCCCTGGGCTGGCCGCCCCCAGCACTCTGGGAGACAGCGGCTGGGCCCAGGGCTTCGGCTCCGGGAGGGGGGTGGCTCTCTAAGACAATGCGATGGGGTGGACCTGCAGAGCAGTCTGGTCGCTCCACCGCCCTTCTGGGCTGGCAGGTGGCTGAGCTCTGGGGAGGGCACACCTTCCCCCAGCCTGTCGCCTTCCACGCCTCCGGGGTTAAAGCATTTTTCCAAGAAAGGCGTCTTTAGCCATGGCCCAGGTCATGCTTACATGGAGGGGGCATGATGTCAGGTTCATGCCACTGGCTAAGTGACCTTGAGCTCAACTTACTGGAGCTTAAGTGTCCTTTCTGTACAATGGGGACATGCCTTCTACCCAGGGTCATCACAAGGGTTAAATGAGGTGACCAGTTCATGCTCGCGGGCACAGTGGCCGGCTCAGAGTGCAGCCAGCGCCATCCTCCCCCTCAGCTCTCCGTCCACCCCTTACAGAAGCAGAAGGCATTTGGCAATTGAGCACTAAGTGGTTAACTCAGCAGGTCTGGGTTGTCCAAGCCTTGCAAACTCCAAGGAAGGTTTGGCCCTTGATTGGCACCTAGAAGGTCATCTCTAAGCTCCTGAAAGACCCTGCCTGGCAAGAGTTGTTGTTTGCCTGAGGCTGTGAGCCAGCCCGACAGTCTAAGTTAACAATGTGATTTGGGGAGGGGGGGTGTCTTGGGCCAGCTGGTATCAGCTTTACCTCTGGAGGGGCTGGGGACTAAAGTCAGTTACAAAGTTAGCCCCCCAAAATACCCTGGACACTTCAGGCTAGGGTGAGCTCTCTGGGGGCAATACTTCATACGTGTAGTCACATCATTGCTTAAAGAATGAAGCAGTGGCAATGTGGCCCAGGAAATGCAGCCTGGGCCCGAGGTCCACCTCAGGGCTTTTGCACATGCTGTTTTCCTTCCCAGACCCCCACATGGCCTGAGTCCTCATGGCATTCCAGGCTCTGCTCAAATGTCACTTAAATGAGGAGTGTGCTGGGTGACTGTGACTGAAACAGCCCTTCCAGGACTCTCTGCCCCCTACTGCTCGGCTTTGATCCACAGTACATATTGCTGCCTGACATTACACATGCCTTTTGTGGATTTATTTTCTGTCTCCCCTCTAGAAGGTCAGCTCCTGGGAGGAGAGTGCTGGTGTCTGGTTACTTTCCACCCTGGGAAGCTGCTACATCTCCTTCCTGAAGACCCCATCACAGACACTCTCTTGGGGTTTGTGTCAAGTCTGAGCCAGGGTCAAGTTTCATTTCCCCCCATGGGATACCAGCTTAGGCCTCCTCCCCCACCCTCTGCCGTGCGCAGCAACCTGGTCATAGGCCAGGGCCGACAGCTGTGTTCCGGTCTGGACCCATGCTGGCCCCATGGAGCTGCCGCCTGCAGCCCCAGACACCAGCTATAGACTGCTACTGTGGGTCTGTCCCCTGGCCCCTATGGCACAGTGAAAGCTGCAAGACCATGGACCCCACTTCAGTGACCCCCGCCCCCAGCCCCAGCAGACAGTTGGTAAAAATTTGCTAAAATGATGGGTGCCCACATGACATCCATGAGGGCAATAAATGACAGTAAAACTCCGGCGAGCAGCTGCCCGCATTCCCACCTCCCTAATGCACCCTCCCCACACGGCCTGTCCCTCACCTCCTCCCCCAGGCACCCTGTAATAACGAAGTGCATTTAGCTCTGCAGGCAAGGAGGCCAAAGCGGGTGGAAATTGGCGGAACATACATCTCCAATTCTTAAGAATCCCATTTGAGAGTTAAATAATGACAAAATGCCTTTAAGCGCATGAAAATGATGAGTTGAGCCATTCTCAGAGAAGCCCCGTCATTTAGCAAGCATGCAGAATTGATTTTTCCAACCATGAGTCTGAGGAGGGGGGCCCGGTGGGGAAAGAGGACCACAGAACACTGGGTCACACTGGGCTCTGTCTCCGTGTGAGCACGTGGGGGTCACCGGGCCTAGGGAATCCCATCCCACTGGCAGGAGCTGCCTCCCCCTTCACGTTGTCTCCCTTGGGCTCCCCAGCACCCTGGCTGCGTGCCAGACAGCGGTCAAAGCCCCCAGCTCTGGCCAGCCTCAGAGGCCATGTGTCCTGGCTGCGTGGTGAGTGGGCCCCTAAACTCCAGGCTGGTGAAGGGAGAATGTGAGGCCATCAGCCCTGGAGCCAAGCTGAAGCCGGTCCTCTCTCCGGGGGAGCTCCCGCCAGCAGTGCCCCTCCGTGGCCTTGGCCAGGAGGCTGTGGCCAGAACTCCCACTTGTCCGTGGCAAAAACATCTTTCAAGAATCATGTAACTTACGTTTTACCAAAGTGCTCTTTTGAGTTTGACCATGTAGGACCCCATTTTAGAAACCAGAAAATCGAGGCTCAGAGAGGTTAAGTGACTTGCTTGGAATCCCACAGCAAGCCAACAGAGAGGCGTGGGGACCCAGGTCTGTGGATCCTACAGCCCGTGACCTTCCCCTCCCACCAGTAGAGAGAGCCATGGTTACGGTTTCCCGGGGCCTCCTGCGCTCCAGGAGCCGTGCGGCGCGCGGGCTTTCTCTGCAGGCTCTCATCTCCCTGCGGCCTGGAGGGAGGGGTGAGAATCCACCACAGAAAGGGAAGAAACGAGGTTCCAGCACCGGCTGTGACCCCACCACCACCCACGGTCATTGAGCGGCAGGGCCTGCAGCCCAGGCTCGGATGCTGGAAGAAATCTCCCCATAGGCCGGAGTTCTGGCTTTACAGAGACGTGGGGTCCTGCATTTCAAGTGGGGCTCACAGGACAGTCACAGCTGCAGGAGTGCTTATCAAGGGAGGGGCCTGCTCCTCCCGGGGACGTCGAAGAGCCAGGTGACCGCAGCTGAGTGGGTCACGCCAAGGGCTGGAGGGCAACCTTTCTCTCAGGTGCTGCCCTCAGAAAGCCAGAGAGGCAGGGATTAAGACAGCAGGAAGGATGGAGTCTGAGAGAGCTGAGTTCTGGGTGCGGGGGGCCCATGCTCTAGACCAGGGAGTGGGCCTTGTGGTTTTCTGGGTCTGTTTTTGGTTGGACACCCCCAGCCCTCTAGGGACATTTCCCATCTGCTTCCCTCAATGACTGTCTGTCCATCCACCCACCCACCCGTCCATCTGTCCATCCACCCACCCATCCATCCACCCATCATCCCCTATCTCCTTCCTTCCTTGCCTTCATCCAACTCACACGCCAACTGTCCTGGTACCTGCCGTGTGTCTGATCCCAGAAGGGCCTCAAGATGGGGGCATGGACATGCCTTGGAGAGCCTCTGCCCTCCAGCAGCGCAGCAGCGGTCCGATGAGTGCTGAGTGACTGGGTGGGCCCTGGAGATGCTCTCCCAGTACCTGCCCCGCCTGCAAGCTGCTCACTTCTGATGGCTGTTCACACCATTGTCGCATCTCCTGGATCCCAGGCTTCTTACTGGGCTGATTCCAGAGTGTGACTCAACCGTCCTGTCTTAAATGCCGGTACACCATTCATGGTGTCCTTCACGGGAAGCACACGAATGAATCTGCATGGCCCACAATGCTGCTAGGTGGGAGGGCATCATGTATCTCAACAACGTGCCCTGGCGAGCACCTGCTCAAGACGACCATGTACCATCAGGGCCCTGGTGTGATGTCAGTGCTCTTTTCCTCCCCATTAAGATTTTTTCCTGAGGACAGACTCCTAACTGGAGATGGGCCAGGCCAAAGCTCACTGTATGTTCTGTGTCTGAGCATTTGCGGGGGCATCAGACAGCTGTCACCAGAACTCCAGACAGAGTGACAGAGAGGAGCTCAATTTCTCAGCAGCATGAAGACACCAGCCCTGTTCACGCCCATCCCCTAGCCCCAGTGGCACTGGTGGTCTCCAGGGGTGCCCCGCTCAGTACCTGCAGAAACGCCTGCCCAGAGCCCATTGTTTTGTCTCTCTCAGGACATGGGTCCCTGACTCTCTTTATGCACCTCCAATTCAGTCCCTGTCTCTCTTGTGTCAGTATCTCTGCATATGTCATTGCTCTGTCTCTGTCTCTGAGAGTTTCTCCAGGGGTGTAGCTCTGTCCTTATCTCTCTTGGTCTGTCTGTCCCTCCATGTGTCTCTGATTTTCTGTGTGAGCCATTCTCTCTGTCACTCACCCCCTTCCACATTCCCTCTCTCCTAAGTAGACATCTCATCTCAAGAGCAGACATCCCATGCCAGGAAGGTCTGGGGACAGTGCAGGACCATCTCTCCTTGGCCACAGGGAAAGCGGGAGACCTGGTTCTGATTTCACCCCTTCCTGGTGGGTAGCCAGCTTCCACAGCTCCTGAGCCCAGGGATCTGATGCTTTGGGCAGGCAGATGATAAATAAATGGAACAAATGTGTAATGTCAGGGAGTACTATGTATATGAATAAAAGAATAAGGGGTGAGAGTGATGGGGGGCTGTCAGGCAGAGTGGCCCAGGATGTTCTCCCAGTGAGGTGACATTGGATCAAAGACTGGAATGCATCCAGGGGTCAGTCAACATGGGTATCCAGGAAAGAGACAGCATGTGCAAATGCCCTGAGGTGGGACATCCAGGCTGCATTTACTGGACATGGTGCTCCTAGGATGGGCACATTTCCTCTTTGGCTTCGTAGTTCCTGGCCACTGGATTCCAGGTATCGGGAATTGGCCTGTATCATGAAACTAGGACATTTTAGATTTCAACCTCAGCTGTCTGGCCAACTTGGTGACTGAGGAATAGGTGGCAGGGCCAGGAAGTCACCACACACACGAGAGCTGCTGATAGGCACCGGTCCTATCTCAGGACCCCAAGCGGGACAGACAAGACTCTGGAATATTCCGCGGGGAAGCCTTGGCCCTCTCCCATCTGCTCAGCCTCCCTCGCCATTCCCACACTGCAGTGGGGTCCTGTGACGCCACAGGAATGGAAGGCCTTTGCATCCATGCCAGCTCCAATCTAGGACTGTGGACGCAGCGGTGCTGCCGAGCCAGGCAGCCTGCTGGTTGAAACCACCTCACAAGGCATCTCCACACTTTCTTCCAAAATTGAATCCATGCTAATAAGGCAAATAAACATGGCATTTAAAGATGAGAGGCATTGTGGTTACAGTTTATTAAATATTAAATTCACCATCAAGGGTGAAAGAGACAGTAAATTGGGATTATTCTAGTCATGGCAATTAAAAAAAAGAAGAGAGGGGGGAAGGGATTAAAGATGGCAGTGTGAGAGGGGAGACAGAGGCTTCCTCCTAAAACCACATATAATATGAAAATACAACTAATACAACTAATCTTGAAAGAGCAACAGGACAGAGGACTACACCAGACTGCATACACCTGGAGAAAATATACCTCATGGAACAGGGTAACGTACCAAAGCAGTGGCCCAGCAGGACCCAAGCCCTTCCCTCACTCCAGCTCACAGGCAGTAGGAAGAGAAACGGAGCAGGGAGGGAGTGGAGGCCTGGGACTGCTGAACACCTAACTCTGGAGATCTGATCTGGGAGCACAAACATACATTTCATGGTGCTTTCATGGTACTCTCATAATTAGGGGGTTGGAAAGCTAAGACAGGCAGAATACCTGAAGAGACAGAGATTCCAGCCACTTGTGCAAAGCAGAGATCCATATATGGCTCCTCTGGGACAAAAGAAAGGTGGGCAGTCTGAGAGACTTCCTAACAACAAGAGGGCTGCTAAAGGGGCAAGGACTGCACAGAGCTTATTGCTCAGGAGAAAGGACAGGTAGACAAAATTGTCCGGGTGCACTCTGCCCAGCAGGTTGGGAACTTTCACAATCTGCAGGAGCTCCAGCTCCCTGGCTGCCTACAGAGCTCCAAGGACCCCCTCCGTGATACGGAGCCTACTGAGCCTTTCTCCTGGCCAGCCCCACCTAGGTCACAAACCAGCAAAACCTACCCTGGTGATAGGCCAGCCAGAGGGAAGCCCCGTCTACAGCAACTACAAACGCAAAGCACAGAAGGCTTATACCTCTGTGCTCAGCCCACTGGTTCTGGCAGTGGAGACAGGCATAGCAGCCGGGAAGCAGGAAACAGCTCTTTCCTCCAGGCACCAATACTACTCCCCTGCAACCCCCAACATGGCTGCAGGGGCTGAGCAGCTCCAGACAGTAGAGCTTCTGGGCACTAGAGGGTACCATACACAAATATGAAATGCCAAAGGAACCTGGTTCAAAGTAAAATTATGGCTACAACCCCTGAGAAAGATTCAAATGAAATTGACCTCATGAATTTGCCTGAAAGGGATTTCAAAATAAAAATCATTAACATGCTCATGGAGGTACAGAAAAACATTCAAGAACTCAGTAATGAATTCCAGTTGGAGATCCAATCATTACGGAACACAGTATCAGAAATGAAACATACAATGGAAAGTTTTAAAAGCAGATTAGATATGGTGGAGGGGATGATAAATGAAATACAAATTAGAGAAGAGGAATACAAAGAAGCTGAGGCACAGAGAAAAGAAAGGATCTCTAAGAATGAAAGAATATTGAGAGAACTATGTGACCAATCCAAACAGAACAATATTCGCATTATAGGGGTACCAGAAGAAGAAGAGAGAGAAAAAGGGATAGAAAGTGTCTTTGAGGAGGTAATTGCTGAAAACTTCTCCAATCTGGGGAAGGAGATAGTCTCTCAGGCCATGGAGGTGAACAGATCTCCCAACACAAGGGACCCAAGGAAGACAAAATCAAGACATATAGTAATTAAAGTGGCAAAGATCAAGGATAAGGACAGACTATTAAAAGCAGCCAGAGAAAGAAGTAAGATCACATACAAAGGAAAATCCACCAGGCTATCATCATACTTCTCACCAGAAACCTTACAGGCCAGAAGGGAGTGGCATGATGTATTTAATGCAATGAAGCAGAAGGGCCTCGAACCGAGAATACTTTATCTGGCAAGGTTATCATTTAAATTTGAAGGAGGGATTAAACAATTCCTGATAAGCAAAAGCTGAGAAAATTTACCTCTCACAAACCATCTCTACAGTGTATATTGGAGGGACTGCTATAGATGGAAGTGTTCCTAAGGTTTAATAGCTGTCACCAGAGGTAATAAAACCACAGTAAAGAAGGTAGAACAGCTAATTACTAAGCAAATGCAAAATTAAATCAACTATTCCCAAAGTCAGTCAAGGGATAGACAAAGAGTATAGAATATGATACCTAATATATAAAGAATGGAGGAGGAAGAAAAAGGGGGAGAAAAAAAGAACCTTTAGACTGTGTTTGTAATAGCATATTACGTGAGTTAAGTTAGACTCTTAGATAGTAAGGAAGTTAACCTTGAACCTTTGGTAACCACGAATCTAAAGCTGGCAATGGCAATAAGTACCTACCTATCGATAATCACCCTAAATGTAAATGGCCTGAATGCACCAATCAAAAGACATAGAGTCACTGAATGATAAAAACACAAGACCCGTCTATATGCTGCCTACAAGAGACTCACTTTAAACCCAAAGACATACACAGACTAAAAGTGAAGGGATGGAAAAAGATATTTCATGCAACTAATAGAAAAAAGCAGGAGTTGCAGTACTTGTAACAGACAAAATAGACTTCAAAACAAAGAAAGTCACAAGAGACAAAGAAGGACATTACATAATGATAAAGGGGTCAGTCCAACAAGAGGATATAACCATTATAAATATTTATGCACCCAACACAGGAGCACCTACATATGTGAAACAAATACTAACAGAATTAAAAGGGGAAATAGAATGCAATGCATTCATTCTAGGAGACTTCAACACCCCACTCACTCCAAAGGACAGATCAACCAGACAGAAAATAAAAGGAGACAGAAGCACTGAACAACACATTAGAACAGATGGACCTAACAGATATCTACAGAACTCTACACCCAAAAGCAGCAGAATACACATTCTTCTCAAGTGCACATGGAACATTTTCAAGAATAGATCATATCCTAGGCCACAAAAAGGCCTTGGTAAATTCAAAAAGATTGAAATTGTACCAACCAGTTTCTCAGACCACAAAGGTATGAAACTAGAAATAAATTATGCAAAGAAAATGAAAAATCCCACAAACACATGGAAGCTTCACAACATGCTCCTAAATAACTAATGGATCAACGATCAAATAAAAACAGAGATCAAGCAATACACAGAGACAAATGACAACAATAATTCAACACCACAAAATCTGTGGGATGCAGCGAAGGCTTTGCTAAGAGGAAAGTATATTGAAATACAGGCCTACCTCAGGAAAGAAGAACAATCCCAAATGAATGGTCTAAACTCACAATTAACAAAACTAGGAAAAGAAGAACAAATGAGGCCCAAAGTCAGTAGAAGTCAGTATACTTAACAGTGAGAAGTTGAAAGTTTTTCCTTTAAGATCGGGAACAAGACAAGGATGCCCACTCTCCCCACATGTATTCAACATAGTACTGGAGGTCCTAGCCATGGCAATCAGACAACACAAAGAAATAAGAGGCATCCAGATTGGCAAGGAAGAAGTTAAAGTGTCCCTGTTTGCAGATGACATGATACTGTACATAAAAAACCCTAAAGAATCCACTCCAAAACTACTAGATCTAATATCTGAATTCAGCAAAGTTGCAGGATAACAAAATTAATATCAGAAATCTGTGGCATTCCTATATACTAACCATGAACTAGCAGAAAGAGAAATCAGGAAAACAATTCCATTCACAATTGCATCAAAAAGAATAAAATACTTAGGAATAAACCTAACGAAGGAAGTTAAAGACCTATACTCTGAAAACTATAAGACGCTCATGAGAGAAATTAAAGAAGATACCAATAAATGGAAACACATCCCGTGCTCATGGATAGGAAGAATTAATATTGTCAAAATGGCCATCCTGCCTAAAGCAATCTACATATTTAATGCAATTCCTATCAAAATACCAACAGTATTCTTCAATGAACTAGAGCAAATTGTTCAAAAATTCATATGGAACCACAAAAGACCCCGAACAGCCAAAGCAATCCTGAGAAGGAAGAATAAAGTGGGGAGAATTATGCTCTGTGACTTCAAGCTCTATTACAAAGCCACAGTAATCAAGACAATTTGGTACTGGCACAAGAACAGACCCATAGACCAGTGTAACAGACTAGAGAGCCCTGATATAAACCCAATCATATATGGTCAATTAATATACGATAAAGGAGCCATGGGCATACAATGGGGAGATGACAGCCTCTTCAACAACTGGTGTTGGCAAAATTGGACAGCTACATGCAAGAGAATGAAACTGGATTATTGTTTAACCCCACACACAAAAGTAAACTCGAAATGGATCAAAGATCTGAATGTAAGTCATTAAACCATAAAACTCTAAGAAGACAACACAGGCAAAAATCTCCTGAATATAAGCATGAGCAACTTCTTCCTGAATGCATCTCCTCGAGCAAGGGAAACAAAAGCAAAAATGAACACATGGGACTACATCAAACTAAAAACCTTCTGTATGGCAAAGGACACCATCAACAGAACAAAAAGACATCCTACAGTATGGGAGAATATATTTGTAAATAACATATCTATCTGACAAGGGGTTAACATCCAAAATATGTAAAGAACTCACACTCCTCAACACCCAAAAAGCAAATAACCCAATTAAAAAATGGGCAGAGGACAGGAAGAGACAATTCTCCAAAGACGAAATTCAGATGGCCAACAGACATGAAAAGATGCTCCACATCACTAATCATCAGGGACATGCAAATTAAAACCACAATGAGATATCACCTCCCACCAGTAAGGATCGCCAGCATCCAAAAGACTAAGAACAACAAATGCTGGCGAGGATGCAGAGAAAGGGGAACCCTCCTACACTGCTGGTGGGAATGTATATTAGTTCAACCATTGTGGAAAGCAATATGGAGGTTCCTCAAAAAACTCAAAATAGAAATACCATTTGACCCAGGAATTCCACTCCTAGGAATTTACCCTAAGAATACAGCAGCCCAGTTTGAAAAAGACATATCCACCCCTATGTTTATCGCAGCACTATTTACAATAGCCAAGAAATGGAAGCAACCTAAGTGTCCATCAGTAGATGAATGGATAAAGAAGACGTGGTACATATACACAATGGAATATTATTCAGCCATAAGAAGAAAACAAATCCTACCATTTGCAACAAAATGGATGGAGCTGGAGGATATTATGCTCAGTGAAATAAGCCAGGAGGAGAAAGACAAGAGACAAATGATTTCCTTCATTTGTGGAGTATAACAACACAGCAAAATTGAAGGAACAAAACAGCAGCAGACTCAGAGACTCCAAGAAGGAATTGGTGGTTACCAAAGGGGAGGGGTGTGAGAAGGCGGGTGGGGAGGGAGGGAGAAGGGGATTGAGGCGTATTATGTTTAGTACACATGGTGTGGGCTGTCAGGAGAAAACAGTGTGCACAGAGAAAGCAAACAGTGACTCTGTGGCATCTTACTACACTGATGGACAGTGACTGCATTAGGGTATGGGTGGGGACTTGATAATATGAGTAAAAGTAGTGACCATATCGTTTTTTCATGTGAATCCTTCATAAGAGTGTATATCAATAATACCTTAATAAAAAAACAACAACTGTGTTACCTAATTTCTAAATAGGTAGTCACACCATTTTTGAAAAATAGGACAGGAATTTCAAGGCCATGAATGTGGATGACATATGTATGTGCAGGATTTTCCCCCTTTAGAGTCCGGCCTTTCCCTGCTCTACAAAGTAATAATTGTCCTACTTGTGGCTTCTGAAAAGATTATATATGAAAGATTACAATATATGTGAATTATTATTTTTTGAATCCCCCAATCCCTCTGGGGAGTTTGGGCTCATGCACAGAGAGATACACCTATGATCAAAGTGCCAGAATACTATTACTGGCAAGGACTTTCTGCTCAGCTGTTTAATTTTAAAATGTGAAGTGGGTGGAATTTGTTCAATAAATGTACAAAGAGATAAAGAAGTAGCCAGATTCTTTAAAAACGTGGAATAGCCTTTAAATAAGTGGCACTTCCCATGGGTCACTGACACCCTAATGGTTTCACAATATTCTTTTCTCCCTCAATTGCCGAAGCTGAAGAAATGAAGCTTTCAGTGCATTGTGTGAATGGGCCTATCTTGGAGTGAAAACCCAGCCTCTGTTTCTCCTGGCACAAGATTTTTTTTTAGCACAAATCTCATTGGTAGATGGAGGGTAATGAGACCTGGCTTTAAATTCCAGCTGTACCACTTTCAGCCAGGTGGCCTTAGGTAAACCACTTCATTCTCTGCACCTCAAGGTGCCCCAGGCCCGAAGGCAGACAGACCTGAAAGTGCCGTGGAGTCATGGGGAGGGACGAGGTGATGGTGGGTCCAGGGTAGGAGAGGAGGGACAAAGGCTGCAGGGAGTGGTGCCGCAGACCGACCACTCGCATCCACTGCAGCTATGTTTACTAAACAGTAGTGGCCGTGCTGATCCCAGCCCTAAAGTCCCCATCTCCACCTTTGGGAGCTTTCCCTTAATTCCACACAGATTACTCCTTTGAGAACAGGTTGCTGCCCAGCTCAGGGTTCAGAATTCGTCCCACGGGAACCACCGTGACCACAGACTCCTCTCCAAGTCCTTCTCGATCTCAGGCAGTGGGCTGGGTGTGGCCTGCTGAGCCCCGTGAGGGCTTGCCCTGGCCTCCCAAGGACATTTTCCCTGGTGAACTCCTCTAGCTCTAACCTCACACATTCCTCGTTTTGATGGATGCGTAGACCTTGAGCGCCAGAGACAACCTAGAGGCCTACTCCTTGCTTTTGATGACATGGGACAATGACAGCCCCAGCCCCCCTGGCTGCCTCATGAGGGCTGAGCAGGGACATGGTGTGCTTGGGCCAAAGGCCCATCTCGAGTCCAGAGACAGGGAGCTGGATCTCAGGACTGCGGGAGCTCATGCCTCTTCCTGGGAGATCAGGGGTGACGCTCCTCCAGTGTAATTCTGGGGGAAATTAAGAAAATCGCTAACCCTGCTGTCTGATGCATAATTAATTTGAGAAACTTAATGGTATCTTAGCGGGGGAGGATTTCCCTGGGTCAAGACACACTTTAAAAAGAGAGAGAGGGGAAGCAAGGAAGAGACACGTCCAGATCCCTCAGGCTGCAGACACAGAGATGCAAAAGGGCCAGTAGACATTTAACAAGGGAAGGGCCTTCACCGCCCATTACAGAGGGGATGCCAGGGCTCAGAGGAGGCTGCTGCCCGGCCCGGGGCCCATTCTGAAGTATCTGGCACAGAGGGACGTGCACCAAAGCCATGGTGCCACACAAGGTTCCTTTTCAGCCCTGACCATGAGCACCAGCCGGGTGCCTTCGGCCCAGAGCATGACCAACAGCAGCAGAACTCAAGTCCTGCGTGCCCGCTGCTCACGGCTTGGCTTCCAACTGCAAACAGGGCCACCGCCTCGGAGGGAAGTACATGGCCCTGAGCAACCAGTACCCCCATCATGGCATGTCGCTGCTTTTATTTTCCTTCCAAGAAGGAAGATGTAAAGAAGCAGGCCACCTGCATCGAGGGAGCCAAGGCAGGGCCAGAGCAGAGGCTCCGTGTGAAATGCTGAGTCCTGGGCGGCCCGCGGGGTTAGGGGTCCTGGCTGAAGGGGCTGCCTGAGGCCCAAGGCAGTAGGTGGGGCCAGAGGAAGTTGTGGGGCCTCTTCCAATGTTCCTACGGGGAGATGAGGGCCGAAGTACCACGTGGAAAGGCTCCAGCTGCCGGGCTCCGAGGGGTGAGTCAGATGCGGGCTGGGTCTGGCCTGGGTTAAGGCAGCGAGTTCCTGCAGAAACCAAAGTCCTCAGTGGATGGCGGGAGCTGGGACGGCCAGACCCTGAGGTCTGTTAGGGGTTTCCTCCTGCTCAGGCTACCACAAGGCTGAGTCCGAGCATCGGCCTGGAAGCAGCCTGCATTCCCAAACAGAAGCCCTCAGCGGTACCTGGGTGGACGCTGGGGTCCTTTCCCCCCTGCCCCCATCGGGGACACACTCTGTCCCTCTCCATCACTGTCTTCTGGCCCCAACACCCTCCTTAGTGACCGAGACCTGCCCAGGACCCTCTGAGCTCAGATGTCCTTCCTGGGCAGGCCCCATGAAGGTCAGCTCCCTCTGCCACAGCCCTGGGGTCCTTCCCAGCATGAGCTATGCTCCCCCAAGTCTGAGACCAGGATCCCCAGAAGCAACTGAAGACTAGAGAGAGGGAGGGAACTTGCAGGCAATTCCTTGGGAAGTGAGCCCCGGAGGCACCTAAAGAAGAGGGGGCAGGTGGGATGTGGGGAAGTCTATGTCAGCAAGCATCACGGCTACACGGAGAGCTCTGTCCTGCAGGGTCCTCTGGGAGGCAGTGCAGAGCATGCCTGGGAGTTGGGGCACGGACCCCCACTTCCTTCCACTGGCTTCTCCAGGCAGGAGCTCCCAGTACATCCTGCCCCTCATGCAGGCAGAGCCACAGGAGAGCGGGGCCTGGGAGCAGGGAGCGCCAGTGGCTGGACTGAAGGTCCAGTGAGGTCAGGGGTTCTGTCCACTGCACATTCAGGACAACTTGCCTAATGGCCAAATGACTGAGTGACATGGCCTGGAAGCAGGGAGTGCAGGGACCTCGGCTGGCCCCCACCACCCCAGGCAGCCGCCATGCTGGGGCCACAAGAGTCTCTGCCTGTGTGGCCATGCCCTTTGCTTGCTGGCTGTCAGCTTTGCTTCACAAACCTTGCCAGGCCTTGACTGCATTACCTGCTGAGTGTTCTTCCCGTTTGAAGGGAGAGGTGGGCAGGCAGGAGGCTGGTTTAAGGGAGGGGCTCCCAGGGCACTTTGCAGCTGCAGGGGAAGGCAAGTGGAAGACGAGGCCCTGTTCCCATCTTGGAGAACAGACCCCAGACCCCTGGCCCCCCCACCTGGACCCCAAGTCCCATTATCCCTGCCGCATTCCTCCCGAATCTCTCCTATCTGTCGGCCCTGTGGCCCTCGCTCCTAACCATACTGGCCCTCTGGGGCCTCTGCCTTCCCAGCCATGGAAACTCTCCTGTATGCAACCCCCAGAGTATCCCTGAAAGAGGAAGTCTGGCTGGCCTCCTTTCTCAAGCTCCCTCCATGGCTCCCCACAGCCCCCAGGATAAACCTCCCCTGCCCGAGTCAGGCTGCCCGCACCCCTGGCCTCATCCCGCTCCGCCCCACATGCCGCACGCTGCGGACATGTCACTCCTGGGCCACACATCCACACTCACCCACGCACGCGCTCACACATTTGTGCCGGCTCGAACCCCACCCGCAACCCCCCGTACTGCATCCCTTCTCTCTGCTTGGTCATCTGCTCCCTCTCCTCACACTGACTGTGACTCCTGGGAAATCCCAACTGTGGCATTCTTTGGAGGTGATGGTGTGACCTTCATGACCCTTGGCGGGGTCCCAGCCAGGCCATGAGTCCCGCTGGGGTCAGTCTTTGCTGAGGAGTCGGGATGCTCTGGCTTGAGTGCAGTGTGGGGGCCGTGTCCTGCGCCCGTGGGAGCCAGGGGCTGGCCAAGGGAGGAGCCCTGTCTGCACAGATGCACAGCCCAGTGGAATTAGGGTGAGCCTTACTCTCCTTGTCTGAGGATCGCACCAGCCTGTGGGGCAGGCTGAATGAGTCCCCCTCCCTGGGAGAGGCCACGCCAGGCGGGAGGCACATGTGGGCCTTCTTCCATCACCTTCATTTCTCTCCACTCCATCACGTACCAAAGACACTAACCAAAAAAACAGGGCATATCAGAGCCTGGCAGGGTGGGGAAAGCCCAAGGTCTTAGCCACAGAAACCAGCTCTCTTTACCACTCTGACCCTCAGTGTCCTTGTCTGCATAATGGCCAATATCTACTCAGCATTGCTGTCTAGATGGAATGAACTACATGTGACAGGAGCCCCACCTCAGTTTCCTTATGGCCTCCTCCTCTGTGCAGGTGAGTACAAACTAACCCGCCGAGCGGGTGCGGGTGGCCGAGGCATAGAGCCTGGCACTGCACGGACAGGCAGATCTCACCGGCAGAGCTGGGCTGCGTGCACACCCACACGACCCCTTGTCCCCTCCCTGAGCAGATGGCCCTCCACCATTTCCCTCTGCCTGGCGCCATGGTAAGGCCCCCCTCCAGCTGAGGCCCGTTCCCCTCACACCTAGAGCCTTTCTGTAGTTGTGGTCCTTTCAGATATGGCCCATGAATCATGAATCCCCGTTATAAATTTAGAAAAGGTCCTTGCTCCCTGCAACTCAGCCTTTCTCTTTATTTTTATCCCGCTGGTTTGTAAGAAAACTAATCCCTTGAAACACATTTTTCCCTCAACTGATTTCCTGACAACCAAAATTAAGATGCTAATTTTATAGCTTCCATGCAGAGTGCCGCTGGCTTGCTGCTCTGAGTGGGGGTCAGAGAACTGTTGGGGGCCCCAGGAGCTTTCCCAAGAGTTCCAATTCCTGGGCACCAGGTGGCATGGTGGGAAGGATGCAGGCCTTGGTGTCAGACCCAGGTGGGAGTCTTCACCCCCTGCTCCTGGATGGTTCAGGCAGGCATCTCCTCTCAGCTTCAGGTCCTGATATGAGCAACAGGGAGGACAGGACATCCTCTACTGGGCTCCGGGACAGTTCTGTGACATGAGGATACATGGCTGGGGGACCCCCCGGCATAGAGTGGACCTAATGACTTCCACTTCCTCCCTCTCTTCCTGCAATGGGCTTCATAAGGTACCAGAAGAACCTTCCAGAAACCCTTAACAGAAAGCTCTCCCTTGCACTCTCCTCTGCAAACCTTTGGCGCCAACCTCACCTCCCAGGCCCCTCTGAATCTGTGTGTGCTCCTTCCTGGCCACGTCTCCCGCCTTCCTCCGTGCATGGGTCTCCATTGCCTCCCTCACCCACACAGCATCCCTGATGCTTAGCTCTGCCAGTCCCAGCAGGTGCCAAGGGCATGGGAAAAGGACAGACACAAAGTATAGGATGAGTGGGGACACCCCAAAAGTTGCAGGCCGTGAGCTGCAAGGAGCAAAGACCAACCACCTTCACAGACCCATGTTCCTTTCTCCTGCCTCAAATCCCATCCTCCCCTTCCCGTAAAGGGTCAGCTCAAGGTCACCCTCCTCCAGGAGCCCTTTCTTGGGGACCTACCCCCACTGACTCCTCATTAATTTAGACCCCAGCCCTGCTCTTGTCTTGGCTGAGTATGTCAACACACTGTTCCAGAGCTTTGCAATTGCACACATTCCTTGTGATTGCCCCCACACACCTCACACACCCCACGCCAGCCCACCAAGTGCCACCTACTTAGGCTCCAAGATCTCAAGAATTAGGCCTGGCCTCCAGCCCTGCCGGGGTCCTGCTGGTGTGCCCAGTGCTCAGCATGGCTCCTGGCCAGTGTGCGGGCTGGGTGAGCACAAGAATGAATGAGCAAGCGGATGACTGAATGAGCAGTGAGAGAGCAGGTGTAGGTGCACCTGCTACCCATACAGATGGGGCTGGCTAGGTCCCGGGCAACAGCAGAGGGCCACTCCTGTGTGCTCAAGGCCACGGGCTCTCCCTCAGGCCCCAGCCCCACCTCTGACTGGCTGTGTGGCCTTCACAAACTTAGCCCCTCTGCTCCTCAGCTTTATCATCGGTAAAATGGGGGAGAATACAAGGCAATAAAAGAACCTACTTCAAAGGGCGGCTCTGTGAACATTTAAATGAAATAACTGCACACAATAGGATTACCGCAGGGTGAATGCTCTATGAAAGGTGGCTGTTATGATGATGGTGATACCAGGGATGGTGGTGGTGATGGTGGTGGTGATGGTAATGCTGGTGGTGATGGTGGGGGTGGTGGTGGTGATGGTGGTGATGGTGGTGGTGGTGGCGGCGGTGATGGTCGTGGTGGCGATGGTGGGGGTGGTGATGGTGGTGATGGTGGTGGTGATGGCGATGGTGGTGGTGGTGGTGGTGGTGGTGGTGGAGGTGGTGGTGGTGGTGATGGTGGTGATGGTGGTGACGGTGGTGGTGGTGGTGATGGTGGTGGTGGGTGTGGTGGTGATGGTGGTGGTGGAGGTGGTGGTGGTGGTGATGGCGATGGTGGTGATGGCGGTTGTGGTGGCGATGGTGGTGATGGTGGTGGGGGTGGTGGTGATAGTGGTGGTGGTGGTGGTGG
>JAVSCE010016745.1:0-51949 GCA_032199065.1 Smutsia gigantea
TGGCTAGAAGAAAAGCCTGCCTCTGATGTGGCCCAATGGCTGTACCAGCATTTGTTGCATGCAGGGAAAAAAATAATGTGGGCTGTCACCCGTCAGTGGGGCTTGCCATTGACCTTTGAAGAAGTCAGCAGATCCCAGAAGGAGTGCCTTGTGTGCTCTGAGAGGGACTTATACCGAGTCCCACAGCAACATGGGGCAATAGTAAGGGGGCCGATACCCCTTGTCAGGTGGCAGATAGACTATATTGGGCCTCTGCCCATATCAGTATATCGGTATGCCATGACTGTGTGGACATGGCTACTGGACTCTTGATTGCTTTTCCTGCACATCGTGCAGATCAGCAAACCACCAGGGGGGCGCCTGCAGCATCTCTTTGCAGCCTATGGCTGGCTGCAGGTGATTGAGAGCAAGGCACCCACTTTACTGGATGTTCATTACAAGAATGGGTACAGCAATTAGGAATAAGGTGGAAATTTCATGTACTATATAATCCTACAGGGGCAGGCATGATAGAGAGGTACAACGGTTTGTTGAAATATGGCCTGAAGTTGGACACCAATAGTCTACAGGGTTGGTAAGTTCACCTATGGACAGTGCTACAGCGTTTGAATGAGAAGCCACGTAAAGAAGCTTTGAGCCCTGTGGATATGCTCACACACCGTGCTGCCTCTCCTATACAATTGTATGTCCAAACCTAAGAAGAGCTATTGAAGCCAGGATATGGCCAGCAGAGCAATAGCCTGCTGCCAGCCCCTACCGCATTAAGCCCTGGAGACACTGTTGAATGGACATTTTGACATATGGACCAGCAATGACTGGTCCTTCTGGCACCTTGGGGGAAAGGCCTTGAAGCTGGCCTCATGTGTATTCCTGGAGTAACAGCTGAATGGCCCCCAAAGATCACGGTAGTGTACCCAAAATGTCCAGGAGGAAAGAGCATCTTGCGGGAAAGTTTTGTTTTATCTTTATGGCCAGTGCATGTACCTCCCGTCGCCCCATATATTGACCCATCTGTAACTCCCACAGGGAGGGGGGTGAACGTCTGGTATACTAGACGAGGACGAGATCCCATTCCTGCCACTGTTTCCACTCTCTTGCACGTATCCTACCTGATAGACAAGATTTGCCTATGCTGGTGTCATTAAAACATGCATCTTTTCGCCCTTAGGGTTATTTTCTCCCACAGTCCTTGTGGCCTGAATGTGCCCCCTGGCTGCAGCTGCCGCTTGATGATTGCTCTGAACCCTCAGCTACTGCCTGCCTATGGAATGGATGGGCTATGGAATTACTCTGCATGGAACTTTGAACCTAGCTGAATCCTCTGGCTTGAGAATTATCATGATTGTGTTATTGTTGTCAAGAAAAAAATGCTTAAAGAGAAACTTCACTTTGTCTGTTTGGTAACATGGTTGTTAGGAATGAGTGAACAAATGTAGAAACATATTTTGTGCTGCATAGGCTGAATCCTCTGGCTTGAGGATCATCATGATTTTATTGCTGTTGCTATTGTTATGTCATTAGTCTGGTCACAATGCTCCAGTTTTCTCGCCCAGGGACCATTGCAGAAGAAGGGGAATTAATAATTAATAAATTGTAAGGCAAGATTTCTGGAGGGGTGGCCTGTGGGTAAAACTGTAACATTTCCAGAGTATCTCACCTGACTTTAGTGCAGTTGCACATCCTCAGGGGTGGAAAGAAGTTCATCTCCATGTCAGTGGGTAATTACCTGGGCAACTGAGGATGTGTCTGAACCTGAAAGTTTAAGGGAAGGGGCTGGCTTGCTTGCTGGCTTGCTTCCTTCTGGAGCAGGGGAGAGAGAGAGCACTGGACTGCAGTTTGTAAGCAATAAACAGGTTTTAAACTTTATTTCTCCCTTTAACTAATTTTGGTTTTTAGAAGTATTTCGCCCCAGGATTTCCTCTCCCCAGACTCACACAAGGGATAGGTATTTTATCATCTAAATTCTGAGTCTGTCATTTAAGGCAATAAAGAAATTTACTGTGGAGCAGATGGTGTAAATTACCGTTGAGACCACTTTCCACTTTCCCCACTATGGTATATACAATACCCTACCTCTCCTTCTCGCCACTCCCCCTGCCACCCTCCATACACACATCCTAAATATTCATGTAAAGGTAGAACTGTTGCTAACTCTCAATTCCCAGCTCTGCATGCTTGTGTATATATGTGTGTGTGTGTGTGTGTGTGTGTGTGTGTGTGTGTGTGTGTGTGTGTGTGTGTGTGTGTGTGTAAAATGATTTGGGAGTGCAGGTACCCATTTATTAGTTTTTTACTGTAACAATTTTTTTTTCTTTTATGATAGCAGGAGTTTTGACAACAAAACACAAAAACAGGCACTTAACTTCACAGGTATAATATTTAAGAGATATTCTTTCTTTATGTCCAATACAACTACCCACACACATTGTCAGAGAGTAAATAAAAGTAATACTAGGTAGAGCATCTAGATATAAGGTTGCTTCACTCCCTAGGGTCTTCCCAAAGAACAGTTAAGGGTTTGTCTGAAATTATATTATATACCATGTCTGGCAAGGTTTATCACCTATATGAGATTTGCTTCTCAGTTAAACCTTGGGATATAAGGTTTCTGGGAAAATGAAGAAGAAAGTCTGAACAGAAAAAAAAAAATAGTCCAGCTGCTTCTACTGTCATACAATAATAATCCACAATTATTTTCACATTGCTTCCAACTCAGATAGCCTCAAATTTCTAAAGAATTAGTCTGAAGGTCATTAAACAAAAATATGGTCCTTTTGGGCATTTTGAGAGGAAAGGAAGATGAAAACTGAGCTGCTTCACTTTCACATACAGGAGGTGGGGAAGCAAGTGAGCCCACACACTCATTTTATTCAAAACCAAATGGTGTTGTTTTCTAATGTCATTTTGGGGGAGAAGTCTATTACAATTAGCTCAAACCATTTTCATTTTCCCTGTACACTGCTTTGTCTTCTTTCCAGTAAGTAAAATCTAAAGACTATATAGGAACAAGAAAAAAACCCCTGATGAAGAACAGCCTGGAATCTTTACACATTCTCTGGGATAGAGCTAGATCATCCCAAGTGCTTTCCAAATTGCCATCTAGCCTTACAAAGGATTCTTTATACCTTATGGAGTTGTTTTTTTAACTTGTGGCATAGGAAAATCTTAATTTCAAGTCATTTTCACCCTTCTGGAGACAATGTGGTGCAGATGAAAAGGCAAGCTGGCTTTAGAGGAAGAAGCCTGCATTATGTCTCCTCCAAACCTCTGGCTCTGGTTGGTGAAAACTGGTGCTAATGGACTAATAAGATAAAAACAAATCTTCAGCAACTGCTTAACCATCCCCCAGCAACATAATACCTTAACCTACTGAAAATGTAGAGCTTCTAGGAGGGCACTCCAACACTCATCCTAGCAGGTGCGTAAAGGAAATATTTTGTTCAGAAGAGCTTTAGAGATGAACCATCACCAACCCAACATTCATAAAGTCACCTCATTGGCTATTCTCCCCACATTTGGGTGCCTATATTGAATCTCAGAAATCTTCCATGCTCTTTACTCCATGATTTGTAGCATCTCCTCCTTCAGCTGCTGGCTGTTATGCTTAGTACTATCAGTGCTTTTCTCCCACCCCCAATTTTCCTGTCACCTCTTTTCTAGTGGATAGGCAACATTCCCACACATCATTTTCCCCAGACCTGTTTAGTTTAATTCTGAAAGACTGTTAGGAAAAGAAGTTTGAAGCACATAGGTGAAGTCTCAAGGGGGTTGTTTATCTGAGGTAATGACAGATTACCAAAGTCTCAAATGTGAGCATGAGCAGACCCCTAATATTATTCTTAGTGTTTAATTCCTTTATTATTGAATGTCCCTAAGACCATTAAACTAGACTTCATCAGCTTGAGGTTTTGCTAAAGGCCAGCCTTGCTGGAAGTGTCTAAGTTCAACAAATAGCTCTAGTTCATGGCCTAGATGTCCTCTCATAAAACAGTTTACTGTAGGACAGCCTCACTCAGTCAAAATAATGCCATCCTTAAAGCCCAGCTTCCTTACCTCCTTCCCAGCCTTTCAAATGGCAGATAGCACTTTCCAGCTGTTGCTAAACTGGGAGCACAGGATGGTCAACGGAAATATCTGTTGACCAAGCCCCTTGAAGTAACCTGTTGCCAGCCCCATTTGGATCTTGAAGTTTCTGTCCTAAAATATTCACCACTGTAGTCACAGTCCACATCTGAAACAGCACCATCATACCCACACGTGTTTTTGAATCAGTCTGATTTGTTGCTCATGGTTACTTAAGTGCTCCTCAAAGCACACAACTCATTCTTACGCCAAGACTACCAGGAAGATTTATTTAAATATTTATTCTGATTCTGAGGTACAGACACAAAGCAGCTGTGCTATGCAACCATAAGCCAACTTCTGCTCCTCAAAGCACCTTTGTTCAAATACGTAAAACTCATCTTCTCAGACCCAGCTTCTCTCCTTTTCCTAGAAGACTGAACTATTCCACAGAGCATCTAGGCATCTGCCTAACAATCTGTAGGGAACATGAACTTTCCTCAAATACAAATGGAAGGGAGAGAAGCACAGTTGTGAATTAGGTATCAACCTTGCCCTTTTCAGCCCTATCTCTACCCCAAATGCCTAGGATAACCCACCCCAGAGAGTCCTTGCTCTCTCCAACTCTATTTCTCCAACTTTCTATCTTCACCTAATGTTAAGTTAGTACACCACAGTGGCTAAGAGTATAAGTTCTAGTCTCAAATATTTGGGTTGGAATCCCAAGTTGTATGTTCTTGAGCATGGAACTTAATTGATATAAACCTCAGTTGCTTCACTTGCTTAAAAAAAGGGTGGTGGTAATTATAATTACCAATAGAGGTGAAAATGAGGACTAAATGAAGTAATGCATGTAAATGCTCTGTAATATAGAGCACCACATGCCAAAAACACTCAATAAACATTTACTATTATTTATTAGTATTATTACCCTCAGTACTCTGCTTTCACATCATGTACATATCTATTATGATATGTTAATGACTGTCAGGAGTTAATATGACTTACACTTCTATAGGAGTCTGGAGACCACCCAAAAATCAATCTGAATTTTTAATTCTAATGGTGGGGTTGACTTCCACTTTCTGATTCTACATGTGAAGGGCTTGGAAGTTGCCACTACCATCCTCACAAGACAAAAACTGAAAATCAACAACTCTTTTTATATCCATCAGATAATTGAAGTCACAGTGAAAACTGCTGGCCCAGAAACTGGAGAGACAGGGAGATACAGAGAATCACAGCTTCCTGGGAGCAGAAGCAGCCACAGGGGCCAACAACTGGTAGGAACACTTAAAGGACAATTGATTAATTTCTGGAGACTTGAGAGTGTGAACTAGCTTGAGATATAAAAACGTGTGGGGTCCCAGTCTTGGGGAGTGAGTCACACTTGTGTGAGTTTTACCTCTAGGAACCCCACCAAATTTTCAGGATATAGATCAGAGAAAAATCCACTCATTCTTCTGGCAGAGGAAGGGGAAAGTAACCATTTAAAAATATACCCAAATAGCTCTGTTCTCCTTACCAATAGCCTGCCTGCAAAGGACCTGGGGAAGGGAAATGCCGAAATGCCCAGCTCTAGCCCCCCGTAAACTCTGAAGCAAGAGAAGAAAAATAGCTAACTCCAGCTCCCTGTTTTTCCTGTCTCACTTAATGGTGGGTGGGATTGAATCTGAGAAGGACTTGTGATGGTCACAGCCCAGGGACAAGGCCCACTAAAAGACTGAAATCTAACCATACGATTATAGGATGTTTCCCCCTTACCCTATACCTTACCAACCCATCCATAGGGCTCCTGTATGATAACAGGTTATTACAGCTGAAAGAACTGCACAGTTCAGACCTTATTTAATTAAGTAGAGCTCTCTAGGGAAACCCAAAGATAACAGGGGAGTGAAAAACAAGGACACCAGAGGGAATTTTATCCACTAGCACCTAAAGCTATGGAAGCAATAAACACAGCCTAACTCTTAGCCAGATAAACGTAATATCCTTACACTAAAGACCTATTTACCTCAGTTTCTTTTATCCAGTACATCACATTTGGCTTTCAACAAAAATTTACATGGCATGCTAAGAGATTAAAAAAAACACCATTTAAAGAGAGATAACAAGCTTCAGAACAAGACTAAGATATGGCAGAAAATTTGGAATTGTCAAATTTAAAATAACTATGATTAGTATGTTAATATACCTGGCAGAAATAATGGACAACATGAAAGAACAGAAAGGAGATGGAGACTCTTAGAAAGAATAAAAAGGGAAATGCTAGAAATCAAAACACTGTAACAGAAATAGAGAATGCCTTTGATAGGTGCATTAATAGACTAGACATGGCTGAGGAAAGAATCAGTGAGTTTGAAGGTATGTCAATATAAACCTCCCAAACCAAAAAGCAAAGAATAAAATGAATGAAAAAAAAATAGAACAAAATATCCAAGAATTGTGGAAGAAGTACAGAAGGTGTAACATAAGTGTAATGGGAATACTGGAAGAAGAACAAAGGGAGACAGGAACTGAAGAACATCTGAAATAATTTTAATACTGGATCATCTAATATCACAGAAGATGGGCATGGACAGAGAGGTTTGGTGTGTAGTTAGGCTACCAAAAGCATCTGAGCTGAGTTTTGAGCAATACATAAAAGTTAGGCAGGCAGGATATATCGGACAGAAGGAACAACATGTATAAAATCACCCAGATGTGAAACAGCATGGAGTGGACAAAAAATTATGAATAATTTTGTTCTTTTGAGAGTGGCACTGAGGAAGCTGAGACCAGATACTAAAAGCCTTAAATTCCATTCTAAGATATTTGTATATTATGAGGGTTCGAATCCCAGCTCTGTCACTATATAACCTATCTCTTAATCCTGTATTGAGAATTGAATTAGGTAATGAATGAACATGCTTGGCACAGAGTCAGGCCCTGTAAACACTCAATAAAAAGGGGCTATTAACTAAATGGTTTTATAGAATCATTGGGGTGCTTTAAATAGTCACATCCTATGATGAGACGTGTATTTCTGAAAGATCATTCATATATAAAAGGTAGTCAGACTGTAGAAATAAACATTGTTTTAGAGGCTTTAATTTGCTTTAATTTGTTTTTACCCCTTGACTGTCAGTAAGAATATATAGGAAGTCTCTTCTAAGCCTGGATTATTATAACAACGTAGGAAAGATCAATAGCAAACTCCCGCTAAATTTGAGAAAAGCATACACGTTGAAATAAGATTATAAAAGCTGACAAACACATCATTTTGATAAATTAAGAAACTGTACAATCAAAACTCAACCTTCTAAGACCTTCATTCCTAATTACCAAAAACCAACAGCAATCCAAAGGGCCATCAACAGGTGAATGGATAAACAGTAATACATCTTTACAGTAGAATATAGGACAGCAATAGAAGGAATGGACTATTGATATACACCACAACATAACAAATCTCAAATGCATTCTGCTAAGCAAAAGAAGACAAGCACAGAAGGCTACATATCATACTAACCCACTTATATGACATTCTGGAAAATGCAAAGAAACAGGAACAGAAAACAGATGAGTTTTACCAAGGACTGGGACTAGGAAGAGGGAAGTGACTACAAAGGAACATGAAGGAACCTGGAGTGATGGAAATGTTCTATGTCTTGATTGTGGTGTATACACTTGCCAAAACACATCAAATTGTACAAGTAAAAAAGGAAAATTTTATGTTTGTAGATTATACAGAATAACAAGACTTTTTAAAAAACTCAATTTTAAGTTCCCAATTAGAGTCTGAGATGTCTTAGGTAACTATTTCTAGCTTCCCATGTAACTTCCCTTTCCATAGTAGCAGCAAATATCAAGTAAGGACTTTAGTCATTAGATTTTTATAACATGTCTGGGATATATGACAGACATTATTACATCTATTTCATATGCAGCGAAACAGAGGCCCAGTGACATCCAAGTGCTTATCCACATTAATGGTACAATGGCGGCCAGATCCAGGTCCTCAGACTCAAAGACCAGTGCTTCTTACATATATCAAATACCCACTCCTCCCATATTAACCCACCTTCTTTATAATTTACAAATAGTAAAGAACCCCTCTTCACTCCTAATGGCATACTATCTAGGAATAAAAACAAGGATAAATGCATGTTAAATCTTATGTCACTAACTGTGGTTTTAGGGCACACTAACCGAAGTCTTCATGGGTTTTACACCTCATTCCTTCTGAATAAAAGTGTCTTTGAAAACTCTAGCTATGAGAGTAAAAATTTAAGTATGGAATGCAATTTTATGGTTACAAAAGAAGGCATATGCTAATATCATTAAATTTCCAAAATGGATTTAAATTCCCAAAGCATTTTGTCAAACCGTTTTTTTAGCAAGAAAGGTTTGGTCATTTGGGCTGTGGCATTTATGAAGTGCCCAATGACCTTTTTTCCCCTTTAAGAAACTTTTCAGAATGTATAGCAAGATAAATTAATGCAAAGTTCTTAACTTTGCAAGCTTAACTCATTGTAATGAGTTATGGCATTTAGAAATGGGCATTTCTAAATTATTATTTTAGTGGTGAAATTAATTACTTGTAATCCATCTGTACTTAAACATGGCATGAGTCACAGATCTAATTCTTGTATGTCATGGATGTAAGGATATATGCATGTTTACAAGGATGTTCATTGCAACACTGTGATTATTTTTAAAAAACTAGAAAAAACTTGAATATCCATCAGAAGAACTGTTGAATAAAGCAAGGTTATTTCTATCCTATGAACTATGATACAGCTATTACAAATGAGTTAGATCTATTATCAACACGGAATGATGTTCAAGATACATTTGTATGTTACACAGAGAGTTGAAAATTGATATATACAGTATGTTCCCATTTTTACAGATGTGAGGGATGGGGAAATGTATGTATGTATGTATGTATACAAATAACTAACATATATAAAGAGAGTGTGTTAGCATAGAGGAAAGTGTGGGATGATATAACAAACAGGTAACATTTAGTTACCATCGATGGTTGAAATGAGTGGAAGATTTGGGTACAATTGATTTAATGCATATTGTTTGATTTGCCAAAATGATCACAGTTTTTAAATATATATACATAGATATGTACAATCACCTCTTTTGGCTGGTCTCTAAGCTTTCTGTAAAACTAAATAAATGTCAAAACAGAAAGGAGAAATGGGTTTCAATAGACTCAAGCAAATCACATAAACCTCTTTGGGTTTTGATTTCCTGACATATAAGAGAAATAAGTTGTGCTGGATGGGCTCTAAGGTCCCTCTGATTTTATAATTCCTTCAGCTTAGTTCAGTTTGACCTTGAAAAAAATCTCTTTCTGGTTAGAGTCCCTTTGGACACTTAGAATCATTAAGGAGTCCCTCAGAAGGATTTCAGGAATTTTTCCCAAAGTAACAATTTTGAGAGAGCATTCTATGTACATCAGTGATGAGTGTAGTAAATGCATAAGATACGCACTTAGCAGAGCAATCAGAGTGGCATTATAAGAAGAATATGTATTAGAAGTCAGAAGTTCAGGATATGAACGCCTAATTGGCCATGTATTAGCTGAGCAATCTTCTGTAAGCTATTTAAGTTTCCTCATGTGTGAAAAGATGATGGTAAGAGCCACCAAAGTAACATCACCTTCTTTTGCTAAAAGATGGAGTCCAAGTCAAAGGGATATAGCCCTCTTCCACACACCTCTTGCATTCCAAGTACAACCAGAATTGGCTTACTCATCTTTAGGTAAAAAATTATGTGTTACACTTAACGGCAAAGTAGAGCAGAGTCTCCAAACCAGTGGGCCACAGTCCCTTGGGTGTGCTAGAGGAGAATTACTTAGTGTATAAACACAATGATCTGCACCACAGCCCTGAAATCAGTCATGTAGGGCCTAGAACAGCCCAAGCCCTCAGGGCAGTTTATCCAATCACCTCCTTGTGCCATGTTATCATTTTCTATGTGTACTACTATATTAAGTGAAAATATTTGTGAAAAATTACTGTCAAGTATTATGCACTGTGGAAATACTGACTGACCTTATTTAGCTTTGAAATTTTCCTGTTTTCAAGTCTATCTATGGTTAAACACAGAGGTAAGTCTACACCCTTTACTTGATACAAATACTGTTGAGTTCAAGAGCTGTTCTTTAGATGTTTTAATTGATGTAGCTCCATCCTGGAGTGTTGAGGAGAAGTTGTTTACTTATCTAACTCCCTCCGTAAGAACAGGGAAATATGTTTATTTTGGTGACCTCACTATCCCCAGTCCCTGGCATGGTGCCTAGCAAATTATAGGCACCAGAAAGTAAGTGTTGAATGAATGAACAGTTGTACAAATGAATTAATTAATTTGTACTAAACCATCCATAATGTCCCAACCCATCCCATTTATAAGCAGTAGCAAACATCTGAAACTGTGATAGCTGTGGCAAGAAAAAGGAAGAGTCAAACTGGTAGCCTTGACCTCATTAACATCAGCGGAAGTAACTAATCCCATAGAAGAGTGTTTTACCCCAAGTTGTGTATTTGCATTTTCATTGCTGATGTCCCATTAAAGCTAGGGGATTCAGCAATGGGATAAAGGGACACAACAATGTTCTCAGTGAATAATGAGGTCATTCTAGTGTTCTTATTTGTTCAGTAAGGAAGAGAATCTTCAACTCTCATTTAACAAAGTTTCTAAAAACACTAACATTATTGTATATTCTTTATTAATCTCTAAGCCCCATTCATATAGTGTCAGGAGGAAGTGTTAAAAAGTGTAGCCCTTTCCCTCCCTTGCTTTTGCTAACAGACAGAGTTCAGATAGAGGAAGTACAGCCCCCTTACACGCAGCTTTTACATTCCAAGCACGAGAATAGGCTTACTCAGTCATCTTTACAAATATGCCCCAGTGCTACCTGATCTGCCTCTATCTTTCTATCCAGCTGTGATTACATGCAGGCACAGGGAGATGGTCCTCAAAGGCCAACCATCCACTATTTTAGACTGGACAGGCTAAAAAACTAAAACAGAATGTGAGAGTGAGGCAAGATGATTAGAGTAAGTAAAAAGCAGAAATTGATGGAAAAGAAACCAGTTTAAAGATTACATGTATTTGAAAAGATGACTGGGAAAAGGATTGTACAACACACATACTTTCACTGTTAAAACACTGGAGATAATACATTTGTACATTTCTAACTTTGGATGCCCACCACACAAAATTGCACTGAGATTTAAATGAGATAATGTAGAGACCAAGTTTAGCACAGTAAATGGCACATAGTAAGTGCTTACTAAATAACAACAAGGCTGATGATGGCCAATGATGGCATATCTAAGTTACAGATATTCTATATTCATGCATAATGAACATCATGTTCCTTTTTCCTGTCAGAATATTATCTTCAAATAAAAAGGGGAGGACAATTCACATAGAGCCTTGAGGTCCTAGAAGAGGACATGCTCTTGGTTTCTCTTGGTTAGTTTCCCCAGGTGTGAGGACAGAGGGGCTTCCAAATTTAAAAACTTATGACGGGATTTAGGCTTCCCTGGGAACTGAGGGTCTGTCAGACCCTACAGAAACAAGCTGGGTCATCTTTTATGTGTGTTTGCTCCTAACAATGCACACAGCACCTGTGCAGAAAACCTCCTTGGTCACCTCTGGCCACCACATAAACCTGTACCATGTGTCAACCACTGGGGCTTAGAGCTGGCAAGGGGTTCTCAGTCCTTTTATAGGACCACAGAGCCCCAGGCTAGCAGCCAGACTCTCATAGCTAGAAGGGTGTGTGGTTATGTCTCTTTTTCCTCCCCTACATCCATTCTCTGCCCTTGTCTGACTTCCTCCATGCCCAGGGAAGCTAAAGACTATTGAGTCTATCTCCTGGTTTTGCTCTCTGACTTCTATTTGAATGTGTATGGCAGGCTGCTGAGGCACTCGTAGGAAACCAGAAGGCAAGTTAAGGATTATGGTATTTATCCTGCCCATTCCCTCTGTCTGCCAGTTTCTATGTTCCTCTAAGGCCACAGCTCTTTCTGCTCTGCTCTTGCCAGGTTCCAGTGGCACTGCTCCTTCCCCTTGCCACTATGGGCCTAGGAAAGGTAATTGACAGCTTCATCACTTGGTGGGTCCCTTAACCCTAACCACAACTCTGTAAATAGTTCCTTCATTCACCTCTCTTCTATGCAGCCTTTGAGTGAGGTTTATTTCCAGCTAAACACTTTATCTCCAGTGTTCGCACATCCTGCATTGGGACCATTTCTCTCCTCTACCTTGACTGCAGTGGCTTTCATAATGTAGACCATGATAACAGTTGATATTCTTTATGAGTACAATTACTTGTAATGATGGGATTTTGTTCCTAACAGTAATATTTCTATATACCACAAATACTCTCATTCACGTCTTACTTAAATTTTCACTCTTATTCCCATTTGCTCTCATGAGCTGGGTGGAGGAAGACTTTACTTATTTCTAGCAGTTGGGAAAGGGGGATTGCTTTTGATACCTGCTGATGGAAGGGCATGAAAACCAGTGGTATATAGGAGCTACAGCTCTGAATTATTTTGCTGAGCATCTGTTGATTCTTCCCAGTGAAATATCTAATACCAAAAACTAGAAATAAAATCTCTTCATTTTCCTATTCCAAGCCAGCTATTAAGGTAAAAACTGCCTGTGTTACCTTGTACCACACAACATCAGGTTCCTGATCGGACTTTTTGAAGTCATCCATATCTGGGCAGGAGATCTCCTTTCTTTTAGTGACTTCGGATTTTTCTAAATAGCGGATCCTGCTATTGTAGCACAGGCCTGATTCATTCTCAGCAACAGTCAAGGACATTGACACCTTCATGCAATATGTCGAGTTTCTGTAGGAACAGAGAAGTAGCAAAATGGCTTTACTGGGTGTTTACAACTTTGTACTCTATGTATTTCAAGAGTATTGACTTTTCCATTTAGGGTCTTGCCTAGAAATCAGAAACAACATCAAAACAACACACAGTTTTCTACTTCAACTGACAGATTTCAAATAAAATGCTAATATGCACACCTCTGGCCATGACACAGCTACATAGCTACATAGAACAGCTGTACCCATCTTCAGAACTATGAGATAGCCAGACTTCTTTCCCAGTGGTAAATATTGCTAGGTTGAAAATCTGATATGGAAAACTTGTGAAAACATCTATACTAGAGCTATAGACATTTTGCTCTGCCTTTATGGCTGGTCCCTTCACAGGTGTTTCAAGGGTTGTTTAATTTTACCACTGGTCTTGAAGTCAACATTTCCTTTTATAAGATACATACCAAAAACCAGATCAACATGCAGAAGATACCTGTTAACTTACATAGCTTTTTAAGGTGTATTCTGAGATATGTCAGCCGTCAGATTCTAGGTTCCCACAAAAAAGCAAATTCTAGTAGAATGCAATTGGTCTGGACTAATTATATTCACCAACACTAGCATTATAAAAGAATTTCAGATTGAATTTTGCCATAAGTCCTCTTTAGAAATTGGGCCTTAATTATCTAACTCATTATATGAGGGTATTTATGGAATTCAGTCTGCCTTCATTTCCCTATGGATATACCCTGTGACTTTTCCCTGCCTGGACTTCAGAAGATATCAACCACACAAAAGAAAACTGAAATGTCTGAGGATGAGATCAGAAGCAGCTTGGTAAGACTTAGAAGAAAGTCAACTGTGAATCTCTTGGTGGGATGTTCCATATCTGTTCTGAATATCAAAAGATAGCTGCTGTTAAAAATACAAAGTGCCAAATCTCCTCAGGCAAGAGAGAGCAAAAATGAAAAGTGGGAGTATGTCAAACTAAGAAGCTTCTGTACAGCAAAGGAAATGATCAACAAAACAAAAAGGCAACAAAGTATAGGAGAATATATTCATAAGTGATAAATCTGATAAGGAGTTAACATCCAAAATACAGAAAAAATTCATACAACTCAACACCAAAAAAACAAATAACTGAATTAAAAAATGGGCAAAGGACCTGAATAAACATTTTTCCAAAGAAGACATACAGATGGCCAATAGGCATATAAAAAGATGCTCTGCATCGCTCATCCTCAGGGAAATGAAAATCAAAAGCACAATAAGGTAGCACCTCACACCAGTGAGAATGGCTACTATCCAAAACACAAAAAATAGCAAGTGTTGGCGAGGATGTGCAGAAAAGGGAACTCTCCTTCACTGTTGGTGGGAATGTAAATGGCACAGCCACTGTGGAAAGCATTATGGAGGTTCCTAAAAAAACTAAAATTAGATATACCATACAACCCAGTAATTGCACTTCTAGGAATTTACCCAAAGAAAACAAAATTTCTGATTTGAAAAGATATATGCACCCCTATGTTTATTGCCACATTATTTTCAATAGCCAAGATATGGAAGCAACCAAAGTGTCCTTAAATAGATGAATGGACAAAGAAGATGTGGTACAAAACGGAATATTATTCAACATAACAAATAAAGAAATCCTGCCATTTGCAACAACATGGTTGGACCTAGAGGGTATCATGCTAAGTGATATAAACTAGGCAGAGAAAGACAAATACCATATGATTTCACTTATTTGTGGACTCTAAAAACAAAACAAAACAAAATAAACAAAATAGCAGTAGACTCTCAGACACTGAGAAATGACCGTTACCATCCACCGGGAAGGGGTTGGGGTAGGTGGGTGAAATAGGTGAAGGGGATAAAGAGGCACAAAATCTCAATCATAATATAAATTAGTCACAGGCATGAAAGTACAGCATAGACAATATAGTCAATAGGTCTGTAACACCTCTGTATGTTAACAGATTGTAACTACATTTGTTGGGGTGAGCATTTAGTAATGTAGATAACTGTTGAATCACTATGTTGTATACTTGAAACCAATATAATATTTTATGTCCACTATGCATCAATAAAAAAAATTTTAAATACAAAGTGCCAAAGGCACTTTAAAACACTTTTAAGTGTTTTTACAAATAAGTGATAATAATTTGGACAAGTGGGACTGGCATGCCAACCAATAATTTTAAGATGGCCTTAAATGACTGCTACTATTCATATTATTTATTACTCATTGAAATTTCACAATATGCCAGACATGGTACAAAACACAAGAGTGCAGATGGCTGCTGCCCATTGGGTTTACATACAAAGTTAATCAAAATGACTGCTACTTAGATTCTAGTGAATTTAATTACTGGCAAGTACTCCTGATTATACCCATGCCTGTCATTTGAGAAGAATGCTATCAAAGCACTCCCATTCTGGTGTTCAAATGCAACCCCATTATACAATGTAGATTGTGAGCTATTGCTTTTCACTTTCCCTCAACATAGGTTCCTAGCATCCAAAAGGTATAAGGTATGCTCACTGGGGATCAAATTATAAGAACACTTAATTCTTCTGTTAGATGTTTGATAGCCTCTTTAAAAGCCATGAAGCTAAAGCCACCAGAAAAAAAAGTCCCAGGCTAAAGGGTAAAGTTTGATTCAGTCAATTTGGTTCTTCTTGACCCCATTTTGAACACTTCAGTGCTAAACATTCCCATGTCTCCATGCTTCCTTTAAAGCCCTACATGATCTGACCTGTCTTAACACTCTGTCCTTAGCTCATTGGGATACAGTCATATGGCATTTCCTCTATTCCCTGAATACACAAGCCTGTTCAAGTCCTAGACATTTACACTTGCTCTTCTCTCTGATATTCTATTAATATTCATGAAATGTAAGCAAGTGATTTGTTGCTCTTATTCATCACTCTGTTCCTGGGGTCTACATGAATAGAGAGTAGGCACTCAGATGTTAGTTGATTAAATGAGTGGGCATCACAAGGCATGTATTCAACTGACATGCCCTCTCTGATCTACTTTTGCATAAACCCCATATGATACTAACACCCTCCCCATTCTACAGATACAAGTATATGGCTGGTCAAATATCACATTCTTTTAAATATGGCCCAGCATAATTTTGCAGGTATTCTTATACCACTAAGGTAAGGATTAGCCAAGTCTTATGCATCAGCATGTCAGCAAAGAAAGGAATATACTGGCTACATCTGGTAGAAAAGAAAGACTAGGGTGGATATGGAGGATGGAGGGAAAATAAATGATCAATTTTTAAAAGGTATTGAACACAAAAGGACAAGGATTGCCTCTGGAGTATATATAAGTTATTCTGAATGGTTCTTAATGTTACAGACTTTGATCATATCTGGTCCATGGTGTTATCCACACAGGTGAAAAAGACTTACTTATTAAATATCTTCCAGTTATTATGTTATACCCCCAGGGAAAAAGAGCTGTTGAGCCACAGTCTCAACAGTAGAAGTAGATAGAATGTCCAGTGTCTTGAATGAAGCTTACTATCCCAAAGGTATTTGGCCCCAGGGAGAAAACAGGGTAGTCTAAATAAGCGGCCAGGGTAATACAGTGGTCTCTTAGCAAAACACCAGCTTTGAATCCACTGGGTTCAACTAGCTCTGTGACTTTGGGCAAGTTATGTCACATCTCTCAGTTTGTTTCCTCAGCTGAAAAATGAGGATAAGCCCTTTATGGGTGGAGGAAGGAGTTTCTTTCTTTATACAACCATGAACAAAAGTATGTTTGCCATTTTCAGTTGGAATGATTATAATACCTGACCTCTCCAGGCTGCTTTATCACTATTAAACAAAACAATGTACATAAAACACATAAGCAGCATCTGACACATAGTAGATTGTTAATACGTTATAGTTAGAATTTTTATTACTGCTAGGATTAGTTGGTACGTATATTAACAAATAATAATTATAATATATATGTGATTGTGAGTAAAATTACAATATTTCCAGAATCTCTCACCTGGCTTTAGTGCATCTCCACATCAGTATGTGTTTCCAAGGGGTGGAGAGAAGTAGGCCATCTCCATATCAATAGGTGATTACAAGGGTTGGGGAAGCGAGGTATATCTGCACCAGAGAAGTCTGGTGGGGCCCCTTTTTACAGCTGGGTCTCAAGAGACAGGCAAGCAGAAGTGGACGACTGCTTGTAAGCAATATGGGTTTCTCCCACTTTGTTTCTCCCTGTGAGTTTTGCTTCAAAGGTAATTTGCCCCAGGCTGGGAACTTATTTCCCCCCTGGGTTTACAATATGCCATTGGGTTAGGGGTGCTACTTGATAGGAAAGAATCTGGAAGAAGTCATTTGGGTAACAGGTCTAGTACCAGACGGCCATGAAGTTCTGAAAGTATGTAAATGATACACTGACCCAGGCAGAAAAAGAAATGAATCAAGAGACAGTAGCTAAGGCAGGAAGGAACTTCCAGGTACTATGAGTGCTAGCTACTAGGCGAAGGCCAGAAACTTGAAGGTCAAAACGGTAGTAAGAGTTTCACTAAGAATTCTGGGGATTTTCTTAGACAAACACCTTCTCTAGTAAAGTCCAGATCTCTAGGCAAGGTTTCCAGGGACAAAAGACAAGAGATATTCCTATGTTTCTCTCCATAACACCTCCAAAGTATAAACTATGTAAGCCATGAAAGCAGCACCTTCATTGGTGATGGGGATGAGGACAGTGAACTCACCCTGGGCATAGCTGATGAGCTGAAGGAGGAAATGTTTCAGTCTTCTTGAACCCTTACCGACAAACAACGTTAAGCCAGAGCTCTGCACTTTTGTCTGGTCTCTAGCATAGGAAAGGCTGCTGAAAAATTGCTTGTTAACCTATAAACAAACAGTGTGAAGTATGAATTCCTTGACACTGACCAAGCTCTCTACTCAAAGACTCGAAGACAATGCCCGATGTGGTCTTGCTGTCTCCGTCACTGACATGCGGGAGGTGTGATCAAGGCTGCTTGACAGTCTGAGACTCAGGTTGCTTTTTATTAGTTGTGTAATAGAGCTCTGGTACAGTCACCACTAACAATCTTGCATCATTTAGATTTTATTTTGAAAAATGCCCCAGGCCAGTTCTATTTAAAATGTTTCCTGCAACCGGGACCGAAAAATCCTATGTTTCTTTCATTAGGTACAATTAGAGCTGTGCAAATTTGAGGAAGCAGACTAACAAGTGTGCAAAAATGAGGATCATCCTGTTTTTGTCCTCCCTTCCCATCTGGAGGCAGACAAGGAGCACATTCAGGCTCAGTATGAGCAAACGGCATTTGCAGTGATATTGCAAGTCTTCACAATTGCATAGATTCAAAATCTTCAAGTGCTTCCATATCTCTTAATTCTGCCAATGATCCAGGAAAATGTTCAGGGTAAATATCACCTATATTTTGCAGAGGAGTGAAATGTAGACACAGAGAGGACAAATAACAGTCAACCTCATATAGCTGGTCAGTGGATTAGAACCAAGGTTTTGGCTCTTAGCCCCTGGCTACTCTCGAACTTCATGCTGACATGGGTTAACAGCCAAATTAACTCATGGTTATCCATACCAACTTACAGAAGCTCACAGAAAGAAAAGCAGATGTGTAAAGATAACATTTAAGGAATAATGTTAATATGTGCAGCATAGAAGAATTTGCAAATATATTAATGAATCTCACTTTCTATTCCAAAGATTTAATGTTAGCTGCATTAGGTCATAATTTATACTTTTTCCCCAGAAGTATTTCTAGAGGAAAATGATGACCTATCTTGGATTCCCTGAGTGGAAAAGTAAGAAGACCCAGGATTTAAAACATACATGAAAAATCCATATGCCTTTTTCTAACTTCCATTTATAAAACATGCTTATACTATAAAATGTAAAGTTTTATTTCAGAATTTGAGTTTATGTAAATTTATTGTATCACCAGGGCTAACCTATTGAAAAAAAGTAAGTAAATTAGGGGAATTTTTCATATCTAAAAGCAGAAGCCCAGATAAATTGTCTCAGGATTTAGCTGAATCTTTTCTAAATGGTTCCTTCAACTGTCTTATCTGCATTTCAAAATATTTTCCTTCCAAAAAGAGATTGTCCCACATAGTGTTATTTTATTTACCTTATATTTTCATTTTGACATGCAGAAAAAGTCTTTTTTATTCAATCACAGATATAAATAAGAAATAAGTATGAAAAAATTTTCCTTGTAAATTCCAGAACTATCTAATGATCAGTGAACTAAAACAGACTTTGCTTTCTGACATTTTTGAAATGCAAATTGACTGCTATGTGTAGCTCTCAATGAATCAATCTACTATGAACAGATACTATAGCAGATTCAAGGAAGGGAAACAAATGAATAAACAAACAGGATCTTAGGCCCTTTGATGAATTCTATTTCTTGAGAACCATGATAAAAATAAGAAAATTTTATTGAAAAATACCTTTTACCTTGTTGAAAAGGAGACTTTATATGAATGCAGAAAGAAGTACATATAACTGCAAACATGAAATGTTAATCCTTGAAAACACCAAGAGTAAAAACAAGAGAGAACACAAATTACTAATATCAGAAATGGAAGAGGGGATCACTACAGGTACCATGGGTGTTAAAAGGTTAATCAGTGAATACAATGAACAACTCTATGCCCACAAAACTGATACCCTTGATGAAATGGAGCAATTCCTTGAAAAGCACAGTCTGCCAAAACTTACACATAAAAAAAAACCCCAGACAATACAAATAGGCCTATAGCTATTAAAGAAATTGAATCAGTAATTAATGACCTTCCAAAACAGAAAACATCAGGCCCATATGGATTCACAAATGAATTCCATCAAATATTTAAGGAAGAAATAATACTAATTATCTATAATATCTTTCAGAACATAGAAGAAGAAGGAAGACTTCCTAACCCATTCTATGAGGCTAGTATTAACCTAATTCCAAAAACAAAGACATTGTAAGAAAACTACAGACCAATATCTCTCATGAACAAAGATGCCAAATCCTCAACAAAATATTAGTAAATCAAATCCAGTAATGTATAAAAAGATTTATACACCACTACCAAGTGGTGGTATAAATCTCAGGTATGGAAAGCTGGTTCAACATTCAAAAATCAATTAATGTAATCCATCATATCAACAGACTAAGGAAGAAAAATCACATGATCATATTAGTTTACTCCCAAAGGAGCTGAACACTTATGTTCACAAAAAAGCCTGCACATAGATGCTTACATCAGCTTTATTCATAATTGCCAAAACTTGGAAGCAACGAAGATATATCGTAGTAGGTGAATGCATAAATAAACTGTGGTACATCCAGGCAAGGTAATATTATTAAATGATAAAAAGAAATGAGCTATCAAGTCATGAAAAGACATGGAAAAATGTTAAATTCATATTATTAAGTGAAAGAAGCCAATCTGGAGTCTACATACTGTAGGTTTCCAAGCATATGACATTATGGAAAAGGCAAAACTATAGAGACAGTAAAAAGATCAGCGGTTGCCAAAGGTTGGAGGCAAGTATGAATAGTTGGAACACAAAATTTTTAGGGTAGTGAAAATATTCTGTATGATATTGTAATAATGGATACATGTCATTATACATTAGCCCAAACCCATATAATGTACAATACTGAGGGTAAACCACAAGAAAACTATGGACTTTGCATAACAATGATGTGCCAATGTCAGTTAATCAATTGTCATAAATGTTCGACTTTGGTGGGTGATGTTGATAAAAGGGTAGGCTAGAGACATATGGGAAATCTCTGTACCTTCCTCTCAATTTTGCTGTGTATACCTAAAACTTCTCAAAAAAAAATAGTCATTTTTACAAAAAGACCAGGATGACCAAAGCTCTAAATTTCTTAACATTTTCATTTCATGAAGAACCACATTCTTTTAGATACACTCAAATGACACTGAGCCCCTGCTATGTGCCAGGCTGCTTATATACACTGAAAAGCAGATGTAAACTTAATACAATCATTTAAAAATCTGTGCTATATTAAGAATTTTGGCAAATGGGATCTTTTGAAGAAACTCACTTTTGCGTTTTTACTCTATAAGCAAATAGTCTTAGAGTAGAAGAGTTCTGGGATTTTTTTTTCTTAGTTTGTTTTTAACAAAGAATGTCATATTTCATGGACGATAGCTCTACTCTATAAGAATGTCAATATAAGGTTCCGGGAAGATGGCGGCGTGAGCAGGGTGGTGAAAATCTCCTCCCAAAACCATATATATCTAAGAAAATACAGCAAATACAACTATTCCTAAAAGAGAGACCAGAATATACAGGCAGCACACAGCCTGCACCTGCACTTGAGAGGACTTGGCACCCCGCGAGGCAGGTAAGACACAGAGCCTCGTCCCGGCGGGACCCAAGTACTACCCCACCCCAGAACACCGGCAGGAGAAGAGGATTCAGAGACAGGAGGGAGTGGAAGTAAAGGCCCGTGAAATAACCAGCCCTGGTGATCTGCGCCAGGAGCACTGACACATATCGCGTGCTGTATCGGATATTGAAGAGGCAGAAGGTGCAGGTTTTCAGCTGGGAATGTGCCCGGGTCCTTGCAGCAGCGTCCCCGGGACAAAAAAAAAGCGCATACTTTTTTTTGGCGGTCTTAAAGAGGCAAGGGCCCAGGATCGTCCCAGCACACTCGACCCAGCAGGCTGGGAGTCCTGAGGAATTTCGGACCCCTTGGCTGGCGACTGGAAAAAAGGAGCTGCACTAAGACTTCACACAGAGATCAACAGCCTCCCATTCGTTCCTGCCCCAGCCAGAGCTACAAATGGCCCTGCAGAGCTGTGTGACCACGGTGCAGAATAGTGGAGCAACAGCACCACCTACAGCATCCCCACAGAATCTACTCCCAGTGGGCGTTCTTCTTTTTTTTCCTTTCTTTTCTTTCTTTTTTCTTTCTCTTCCTTCTTTATTTCTCATTTGTTTTTGTTTTTTCAGTTTTTTTTTAAGTCTAAAAAAGCCCAGCTGACATATGTGGCACCTACCAGCGACCACTTCTATCACTATGAAAAGACAGAGGAATATGGTACAGACAAAGCTCACCCAGACACAGTAAACCCCAGAGAGGGAGCCTGAAGAGATGGAAATGCACAATCTTCCTGAAAAAGAATTCAGAATAAAAGTCATAACCATGCTGATGGATCTACAGAGAAATATGCAAGAGCTGAGGGAGGAAGTGAGGGAAGTCAGGAAAGACAATGCAGAAATGAGAAAAGCCATCAACAGGCTTAGCAGCAGACTGGATGAGATAAAGAGGCTGTTAATGCAATAGAAATCAGAGAACAGGAATACAGAGAAGCTAAGGCAGAGAGAGATAAAAGGATATCTAGGAATGAAAGAATATTAAGAGAACTGTGTGACCAATCCAAACGGAACAATATTCGCATTATAGGAGTACCAGAGGAAGAAGAGAGAGAAAAAGGGATAGAAAGTGTCTTTGAAGAAATAATTGCTGAAAACTTCCCATGCTGGGGAAGGAAATAGTCTCACAGTCCATGGAAGCCCACAGATCTCCTAACACAAGGGACCCCAGGAAGACAACATCAAGACACATAATAATTAAAATGGCAAAGATCAAAGATAAGGACAGAGTATTAAAGGCAGCTAGAGAGAGAAAAAAGATCACCTACAAAGGAAAACCCATCAGACTATCATCAGACTTCTCAAGAGGAACCTTACAGGCCAGAAGAGAATGGCATGATATATTTAACGTTATGAAACAGAAGGGCCTCAAACGAAGAATGATCTGAGGTATCCAGCATGATTATCATTTAAATATGATGGAGGGATTAAACAATTTCCTGACAGGCAAAAGCTGAGAGAATTTGCCTCCCATAAACCACCCCTACAGGACATCTCAAAGGGACTGCTACAGAGGGAAGCACTCCTAAAGCTAAAAAGATGTCACCAGAGAAAATAAAATCATAGCAAAGAAAGCAGAACATCCAAATACTAACTAAAGGCAAAGAATAAAACACCTAGTATATAAAGAATGGAGTACGAAGAATAAGAAGGGTGAGAAATAAAGAAATTCAGACTGTATTTAAAATAACTTAACAAGAAAGTTAAGTTAGATTGTTAGATAGTAAAGAAGCAACCCTTGAACCTTTGGTAACCACGAATCTAAAGCCAGCAATGGCAATAAGTACATATCTATCGATAATCACCCTAAGTGTAAATGGACTGAATGCACCAACCAAAAGACACAGAGTAAAAGAATGGATAAAAAAGCAGGACCCATCTATATGCTGCCTACAAGAAACTCACCTCAAACCCAAAGATATACACAGACTAAAAGTGAAGGGATGGAAAAAGATATTTCATGCAAACAACAAGGAGAAAACAGGTGTTGCAGTACTTGTATCAGACAAAGTAGACTTCAAAACGAAGAAAGTAGCAAGAGATAAAGAAGGACATTACATAATGATAAAGGGGTCAGTCCAAGAAGAGGATATATCCATTTTAAATATATATGCACCCAACACAGGAGCACTGGCATACGTGAAACAAATACTAACAGAATTAAAGGAGGAAAGAGAAAGCAATGCATTCATTTTAGGAGACTTCAACACACCACTTACTGCAAAGGACAGATCAACCAGACAGAAAATAAGTAAAGACACAGAGGCACTGAACAACACACTAGAACAGATGGACCTAACAGACATCTACAGAACTCTACACCCAAAAGCAACAGGATACACATTCTTCTTAAGTGCACATGGAACATTTTCCAGAATAGACCACATACTAGGTCACAAAAAGAACCTCAGTAATGTCAAAAATTTTGAAATTCTACCAACCAACTTCTCAGATCACAAATGTATAAAACTAGAAATAAATTTTAGAAAGAAATCAAAAAGGCTCACAAACACATGGAGTCTTAACAACATTCTCCTAATTAATCAATGGGTTAACTACCAAATCAAAACAGAAATCAAATATATGGAGACTAATGACAACAACAACACAAAGCCACAAGTTCTGTGGGACGCAGCAAAGGCAGTTCTAAGAGGAAAGTATATTGCAATCCAGGCCTATTTAAAGAAGGAAGAACATTCCCAAATGAATAGTCTAAAGACACAATTACTGAAATTGGAAAAAGAAGAACAAATGAAGCCCAAAGTCACCAGAAGGAGGGACATAATAAAGATCAGAGAAAAAATAAATAAAATTGAGAAGAATAAAACAATAGAAAAAATCAATGAAACCAAGAGCTGGTTCTTTGGAAAAATAAACAAAATAGATAAACCCCTAGCCAGACTTATTAAGAGAAAAAGAGAATCTACACACATAAAAAGAATCAGAAATGAGAAAGGAAAAATCACGACAGACCCTACAGAAATACAAAGAATTATAAGAGAATATTATGAGAATCTATATGCTAACAAACTGGAACACCAAAAGAAATGGACAACTTCTTAGAAAAATACAACCTTCCACGACTGACCAAGCAAGAAACAGAAAAACTAAACAGACCAATCACCAGCAACAAAATTGAATCGGTAATCAAAAAACTACCAAGAACAAAACGCCAGACCATATGGATTCACCTCTGAATTCTACCAGACATACAGAGAAGAAATAACACCCCTTCTCCTTAAAGTTTTCCAAAAAATAGAAGAGGAGGGAATACTTCCAAACTCATTCTATGAAGCCAGCATCACTCTAATACCAAAACCGGGCAAAGACCTCACCAAAAAAGAAAATTACAGACCAATACCCTGATGAACGTAGATGCAAAAATACTCAACAAAATATTAGCAAACCGAATTCAAAAAATACATCAAGAGGATCATACACCATGATCAAGTGGGATTCATCCCAGGGATGCAAGGATGGTACAACATTCGAAAATCCATCAACATCATCCACCACATCAACAAAAGAAGAACAAAAACCACATGATCATCTCCATAGATGCTGAAAAAGCATTTGACAAAATTCAGCATCCATTCATGATTAAAACTCTCAACAAAATGGGTATAGACACAAGTACCTCAACATCATAAAGGCCATATATGACAAACCCACAGCTAACATACTTAACAGCAAGAAGCTGAAAGCTTTTCATCTAAGATCGGGAACAAGACAGGGATGCCCACTTTCTCCACTGTTATTCAACATAGTACTGGAGGTCGTAGCCATGGCAATCAGACAAAAGAAAGACATACAAAGCATCCAGATTGGTAAAGAAGAAGTCAAATTGTCACTATTTGCAGATGACATGATACTGTACATAAAAATCCCTAAAACTCCACTCCAAAACTACTAGAACTAATATCTGAATTCAGCAAAGTTGCAGGATACAAAATTAACACACAGAAATCTGTTGCTTTCCTATACACTAACGATGAACTAACAGAAAGAGAAATCAGAAAAACAATTCCATTCACAATTGCATCAAAAAGAATAAAATACCTAGGAATAAACCTAATCAAGGAAGTGAAAGGCCTGTACTCCCAAAACTACAAGACACTCCTAAGAGAAATTAAAGAGGACACTAACAAATGGAAACTCATCCCATGCTCTTGGCTAGGAAGAATAAATATTGTCAAAATGGCTTTAATACCTAAAGCTATCTACAGATTCAATGCAATCTCTATCAAAATACCAACAGCTTTCTTCAATGAACTGGAACAAATAATTCTAAAATTCATATGGAACCACAAAAGACCCCGAATAGCCAAAGGAATCCTGAGAACGAGTAATAAAACAAAGGGAATTACGCTCCCTGTCTTCAAGCTCTACTACAAAGCCACAGTAATCAAGACAATTTGGTATTGGCACAAAAACAGACCCACAGACCAGTGGAACAGAATAGAAAATCCAAACATTAACCCAAACATATACAGTCAATTAATATTTGATAAAGGAGCCTTGGATATACAATGGGGAGATGACAGCCTCTTCAGCAGCTGGTGTTGGAAAAACTGGACAGCTACATGTAAGAGAATGAAACTGGACTGCTGTCTAACCCCATACACAAAAGTCAAATCAAAATGGATCAAAGACCTGAATGAAAGTCATGAAACCATAAAAATCTTAGAAAAAAACGTAGGCAAAAATGTCTTGGACATAAACCTGAGTGACTTCTTTATGAACATATCTCCCCGAGGAAGGGAAACAAAAGCAAGAATGAACAAGTGGGACTATGTCAAGCTGAAAAGCTTCTGTACAGCAAAGGACACCATCAGTAGAATAAAAAGACATCCTACAGTATGGAACAATATATTCATAAATGACATATCCAATAAGGGGTTGACATTCAAAATATATAAAGTGCGACTATATCAAACAATAAAGCTTCTCTGTACAGCAAAGGACACCATCAGTAGAATAAAAAGACATCCTACAGTATGGGAGAATATATTCATAAATGACATACCCAATAAGGTGCTGACATCCAAAATATATGAAGAACTCATGCACCTCAACAAACATAAAGTAAATAATCTAATTAAGATATGGGCAGAGGACATGAATAGACACTTCTCTAAGGAAGAAACTCAGATGGCCAACAGGCACATGAAAAGATGCTCCACATCACTAATCATCAGAGAAATGCAGATTAAAACCACAATGATATATCAGCTCACACCAGTGAGGATGGTCAACATCCAAAACACAAACAACAAATGTGGAGAAAAGGGAACCCTCCTACACTGCTAGTGGGAATGAAAATTAGTTCAACCATTGTGGAAAGCAGTATGGAGGTTCCTCAAAAAACGCAAAATATAAATACCATTTGACCTAGGAATCCCACTCCTAGGAATTTACCCTAAGAATGCAGCAGCGCAGTTTGAAAAAGACATATGCACCCCTATGTTTATCGCAGCACTATTTACAATAGCCAAGAAATGGAAGCAACCTAAATGTCCATCAGTAGATGAATGGATAAAGAAGAGTTGGTACACATACACAATGGGATATTATTCAGCCATTAGAAGAGAACAAATCCTACCATTTGCAACAACATGGATGGAGCTAGAGAGTATTATGCTCAGTGAAATAAGCCAAGCCAAAAAAGACAAATACCAAATGATTTCACTCATATGTGGAGTATAAGAACAAAGAAAAAAACTGAAGGAACAAAGCGTCAGCAGACTCACAGAACCCAAGAACAGACTAATAGTTACCAAATGGAAAGGGACTGGGGAGGATGGGTGGGAAGGGAGGGACAAGGGCGAAAAAGGGCCATTACGCTTAGCAGATGTAATGTTGGGGGGGCAAGGGGAGGGCTGTACAACTCAGAGAAGACAAGTAGTGACTCTATAATATCTCACTACACTGATGGACCGTGATTGTAATGGGGTTGGTGGGGGGGACCTGATGAAGGGGGTAGTTTAATCACCATAATATTGCACATGTAATTGTAGATTAATGATACCAAAATAAACTATTAAAAAAATGAAGAGGTAGATCTGAACTAAGTATACAAAGCAGAGGTAACTATTTTTAAATGTAGAAAAGAATAAACTCACTTATTGAAAAACAGCTCTGAATGGAACTGAAAATTTTATAAAGCAATAACTGGAAATTACCTTACAGAAATGTATGCTAAGATAGTACTTCTCAGCTGATGTTAAAAGGATCAGTTTCCTCATTTATACATTTTACTGTTATAATTTTTGGTACAACAAATATTGGTATTATGACATATTCCTGGAACAGCCTGGGTCTCTGAAATCAGACTCCCCAGGTTCAAATCTTAACTTTACCACTTACAAAATCTGTAAATTCAGGTAAATTCCTTAACCTCTCTGTGCCTCAATTTCCTCTTCTGTAAAATGGAAATAATATTGTTACTTGCTTCCTATGTTTGCTGTGTGTATTAAGAAAGATGATACAGGTAAAAAAAAAAACCCAAGTGTCACCATCTTTGTTAAAAAGAGAAAATAAAAGAAACATGTGCTTCTTTCTTTCTTCAAAAAAAAAAAGAATGTCAATATAATAGGTTTGAAATTAGGTACATTTTTCCATTAGGCAGAAACCCAGTTAGTAAACAAACAAGGATTTACTGGAGATGTGAACAGAGAATACTTTAACTGTTCTCTCCTGCTGATATGAGAACTCAGCCTTTGGCATGACACTAATAATCTCCAACCCAGAATTATTCAAACATAATTTTCTTATGGTTCATGAAGCAGTCAGAGAAAAGGTCAACCCAAAAGATTTATATTGAACTGGACTCGTGTAGCTCACTGCTTGAGAATGTGGCGTCTTGTGTCAGAGAGGTTTAGGTTCAAATACCAGGCCTCTCATGTCCTAACTATGAATCTTCAGTCTGGTTACTGAGCTTCATTTTTGCATATGTAAAGTGAGAATAATGAAAGAGTTATCCTTATAAGATTGTTGTATTACACAAATCTTAAGAACAATGAAGGTTCTGAGATTTTACTGTACTTGCAAACTAACAAGTTCGCCCGATAGTGCCATAGGTGTTAGTAGAATAAGAGAGACTCGTGCATCAGAAACAACAGACAATTAATTACCCATAGCAGTGGCAGTAACCCCAGTATCAGCATTTATATTGCTTCCCCAAACCAAATTCCCACACGACAGTACAAAAAGGACCAGATGACACCTGCACAGTTGGTTGTGTTACAGGAAAGAATCCCAAGCTAAGTAAACACAAATCTTTGTTTTTGAAGGTAGGATAAGCATGCCCACCCTTTGTGCCAGAGAGTGACACAAACTATATTTTCCAAGGCTGTAAGCAAATGTGCCCTTTGTTTTGGTGGGAGACTCTATTTCTAGCTTCTAAGATGTTCTCTCTATATATATCCTTGAAAAAATAATCTGGGAAAACAGACAGTAATTGCTTTTGCTTATAAGACATAAAGAAATGCAAGAGACTTACATAAAATCTGTCTCCCAACAATTAAACAGTTATGTAAAGCACTTAGCACACTACCTAGCATATGGTAAGTGCTCAATAAAAATTAACCTCCTTTAACATCATTACCACCATTAATACAGTATCTACTGACTCCCATGCCAAACTATAAACTATAAAGTAAATCATAATGTTTCATGTTGTTGTTTAAAAAAAGAACAGCCAATGGACTGGCTTACAGACTATATATATATATATATATATATATATATATATTCTAAAAACTTCTTGCTCAAGATAAAACTTTATCATTAAAATATTCTTCAATTCAGCCATAAGAAGAAAACAAATTCTACCATTTGCAACAACATGGATGGAGCTAGAGGGGATTATGCTCAGTGAAATAAGCCAAGCCGAAAAAGACAAGTATCAAATGATTTCACTCATATGTGGAATATAAGAACAAAGAAAAAATACTGAAGGAACAAAACAGCAGCAGACTCACAGAACCCAAGAATGGACTAATAGTTACCAAAGGGAAAGGGACTAGGGAAAATCGGTGGAAAGGGAGGGTTAAGAGGGAAAAAGGGGCATTACGATTAGCAGATGTAATGTTGGGGGGGCACGGGGAGGGCTGTACAACTCAGAGAAGGCAAGTAGTGATTCTGTAGCATCTCACTACGCTGATGGACAGTGACTGTAATGGGGTTGGTGGGGGGGACCTGATGAAGGGGTAGTTTAATAACCATAATATAGCACATGTAATTGTAGATTAATGATACCAAAATAAATTATATTAAAAAAAATAAAAATAAAATATTCTTCACCCTGAATTCAAGATAAACTATAATTATTGGGGGTTGAGCATTTAAGTCAGATTCCTGCTCAAAGAAAAAAGTATATATATCTAATAATCCATTCATTGATAACTAAAAATTATGGATCTTTCCAGTGATAAATTCCAGTCACCAGTCTCAGGGAAAGCAATTGCAATCTGCCACCCAAGGGTATAGGTGGCTAATTCCAAACCTTCCTGCTGCTGACTAACTGAGATGTGGATAAAGGTAAGAGAATTATCAAGGTAAATTCAAAAGATCCCCTGCCACTACCATCATCCCCACCATGATATGAGTGATCACTGCTTTACTGTTTTGTTGAAGACAATTTTAAGGTCAATCTGGTACACATACCATAACCAAACAGTTCTTCAGAAAGCTATGGAGAACTCTGATGTTTCTGTTAAAAACAACCACGAAACTTCCAGAAAGCCTTCCCCAACCAATTTCACTGACTCTAATAACTATGTCTTACTTCCTCACTGCTTCTTATCTAAATACACTGATAATTTTGTACCTGCCAGTACATTTCCTAATTATTCTCATAGCATTTACAAAGGTTATATTGTAAACTCCACAAATCACCAAGTTTTCTTATATGTAATTTATCCTCCTTCCCATACAGTAGATGCCAGAGTATTCTACCTGTTTTTCTGTTGAAAATTATGTAAGTTAATTGTCTTAGGAACTAAACTGTCATACGCTATGCCTCCATGATCTATTCTTCAACTCTTGCCTATGAACCATAGCTGTCACTCCCAGAGATCTTTAAAGGCTTGTCAACATTCAAAATTTCTGTGTGCTGCTCTAACTTCATTCTATCCACTATCATCCGGCGTCTGCCCATCATTTTGTTGAATTTCTCTTACTAGCCTTACTAAGGATATCTTATTAGCCAAATCTAATGACCTCTTGCTTACCCTTATCCTATCTGACCTTTGTATTATTTGAAGCTTGTAACTTTCCTTCAACTTTCTAAATCTCTCCTTATTCTAAGATATCTCTTACTATAAGATTATCTACTTCTCTGAACACTACTTATAAATCTATTACTGGCTTTTCTTTCTGGGCCTATCTCCAAAATGTTAGCCATTTTCCTCCAGGCCTCAGAATTCTTTCCTCTATTTTGTTTGTGATTTTCTTCTCTCCCTCCAAACTTCATCTGCAGCAATTTTGCTTAAGCACCAGGTTCCAACTGCAAACTAAGTACTGAAAACATCCAAGTCTATAACACTTTTATCCAGTTCTGTCCTAAGTTCCAGCCCCATACAGCCACCTAACTATGATCTCTTATGACTGTTGTAACTATCATGATTACAGGCATTACTAGTCACACCACCTAGTTTCCCAAGTTAGATGCTTCAAAATAAATCACTCTGACTCCCCTTATTAATTCCCCACATACAACTGGTTAACAAGTCACACTAATTATGTTTCAAAATGATCTCATCTGATATCTCATCTAGCTCCTGCTGCAGCTCAAGCCGTAATTGTGTTTGCCGGTACTATTGAAGTAGCAACCTAACAGGCTTCCCAGTCTTTGTGTTCTCCCTCTTCCAACCTTTGTCTGAAAGAAATGATTTAATTTTCTGAAAGTGTTGATAAGCAGAAGTGGAAGGATGATAGCATACAAACACAAGTGATCACAACCTGATGTCCGTGTTTAAACTGTTACAGAAGGAATAAAGAAAATAAGGTAAAAAGATGTTCTGAGGCTAGAAGAAGAGAAGGCAGAGAAGTTAGGTCAGTCATAAAACCATCAATGAAAGTGGATAGTGGTAGGAAGGAAGAAATTGATAGAGGCAGGCCAGGGTCTGTCCTCAGGACTCTGCTCTTGTTGTTCTATATCCTCTGCCTGGGTTATTTCAACTACTGCTTTGAATCCAACTTCCACTTCTCAATCCTACATTTCTAGCTCTGATGTCTTTGTCTTTTCTACGTTGTAAACTCATGTATGTAATAGCCTATGTGGTCTATTAGGATACCCCATGGCATCTCAATCTCAATATATCTAAAGGCAATTTCACCCCAAACAGCTTCTGCTTCATTCTTCATCTAAGTCTACAGCACCACTATCCACTTAGTTCCCTATAACAGAAACCTGAGAATTATGCTACTCATTCTCTCATCCCCATCTTTGACATTCCATGAATTCTGTCTACCAAATGGGTCACTACAACATTCTTTCCACCCCAACTTCCACTGCCTCAGTTACATCTTGAATTACAGTGGCATCCCCTAATGAGTCTCCCTGAGTCCAGTATCTCCCGTTTCACTACCATTCCAATTCCTACAGCATCTCCTGAATGCTCTTTCTGCAGAAGTCCTTCTAGAACAAGCCAAAACATGAATCCTCCCCACTGAGGGCTGATAAGTAAAATACAAAAATTGAAATAGAAAGAAACCACAAGCTAACAGTTTAAAAGAGAGCTGAAACAGTGGGATTTATACTTCAGGGATTTAACCAACTTTTTAGGTAATATTTAAATGCTTGATGTACTATTTTGTTCTGTCTCACTACCACACCTAAAACTCTTAGAAAAGAAATATTGCCTTTTTCATTGTAGTTCATAGAATGGAATATAATGCCTATATAATAAATAATAAATACTTGATTCTTCAGATGGAAAGCTAAATTAAAACCCAAAATGAGCATAACTCTGCACAGCTAGTCCCTTGGGTACATAAATGATGGGAAAGAAGAGACTGGTGAGTTATATTATAAAGCTCAACTGCAGTCCGATTCTAACGTCAGGCTACAGAGTGTATCATAGGCAGCCATCAAATATTTTTAAGCTTCAAAGTAGCATAATCATAAGAAAGATTAGGAAGAGATTAGGAATTAGAAAGAGATTGCAGTCAAAGAGATTATTTAGGAAGCAACATGAACATTTCCTAAATAGGAGTAGATGTCAAAGAAATTTCTCAAGTAGTAGCAGCAAGAGTTGGTGACTGATAGGATATTTTATTAAAGGGAGGTGGTGTTGATGATTTCGAGATTTCTATATTGAACAACATAGGAATATAGGAGAACCATCTCTTGGGGGGGAAGAGTGAATTATGAACATTTGGATTTTGGATTTCCTTGGGACGTGCAGGAACTAGGAATCTAGAACAGGAGTTGGCAAACTACAAGCTGAATTCTGCCAGCTGCCTCCGTGTGTGTGTGTGTGTGTAAATAATGTTTTATTGGCATATAACCATGCTTATTTCTTCAAATATTCTCTGTGACTGCTTTTGTGCTGTAAGTAATTGGGACAGAGGTTCTTGCCTACAAAGGTACTATACTATTTGCCCCTTTACAGAAAAAGTTTGTATCAGAATTCAGGAGTATGTAGAACAGGAAGTATGGAATCCTCCTGTGGGGAAGGAGGCAGGAGAGGTTACTGCAAGGGTGGGGGGCTGTTTCCTGTTCTAGAACTTTGCATAGCCAGGAGGGGAGGGTTTCCGGCTGTGGGACAAACTATTATGATGGGACATGAGGGGGTGGTACATTTTTAACTTTATTATAAGCACTTCGCATTCTTGGTTCTAAGTTTTTTTCCTGACCCCCTCCTGTTTCTTACTGCTTTCAAGGACTTTTAACAGTGTATCGAGTTTGCTGCTGTCCTGAGAGGGAGAGACTTTTGCTGGGCATTCTCTCCCACCCCTGCTATCTCTGGAAGTTGGAACAGTACTAGTATAAATTATCGAGTGTTGCGCGCCAAAACCCCCTTTCCTCAAAGTCGTAGGAGAGGGAGCGGCGCTTGCTGTCTCTGGGCGTGATAGGCGAGTGCGGTTGGCCTGCACCTCCTCAGGCCCCAGCTGGACAGGTGAGGCCTGGTGGGAGGTGTAACAGTGCGATTGGCGGTGAGTGGTGTACTAGGCGGGGGCAAAGCGCTGAGGGAACTTTATGAGGGTTTGAGGGGAAGAGAGAGGATCCTTGGATGTGAGGAGGCCAAGGTGGGGGGGAGGGGCTAAGCAGGAAGGGAGACGGATAACAGGTTGATTCCTTCCCACAGGGCCAGCGAAGCCTGTAAGGCCCTCAGCCATCACAGCCATGAACTTTGAGGACCCCAGTAGTGGGTTCCAGCACAGCAACGTGGTGGCCTTTATCAACGACAAGATGGCAGAACACGCCAAAGGCCCCGAGTTCTTCCTCGCAAATGCATCCCTGTCCTGGAAGGAGGTGGAGGGCAAGCTCAAGGCCATCCTGGAAGACAGCACGCTGCCCAACGAGGCCAAAGAGGCCTGCGCCTGGAGTAGCCTGGCCCTGGGCATCCACTTTGCCTGCAAGCAGGGCCAGTCAGACAGGTACAGGGCACAGAGGCTTCGTGACTTAATCAGACTCTACAGGTCAGCCGCACTGGTCTTGGCCTCAAAGTTGCAGGAGCTCACAGAGCAGCAGGAGGTAGACCACAAGGACACAGCCTTTCAGCTGTGGCTGGCCAAAGCCAACCTGGTGCAGGTTGAGAGAGAACGCGATCTCCTGGGGCAGAAGCTCTTACAGATGGTAAGATTACCCCAACTGGACACCCCCCCCCCCCCACGCTCCGTCCCAGAGCGGGTCTCAACCCTGCCCACTTCCCCAGGATCTGGAGGCTGCCCAGACGCAGGTCACAGAGGAGCCAGGCCTTGCCACCACCAATGGGACTGGGACAGAAGGAGCAGGTGAGGAGGAAGACCACGTGGGGACAGCTGCTGCCACTGTTACCACTGCTGGCACCGAAGGAGGAAGAAAACTGAAGGATGCTAAGATGGCAGAGACCACAATGGAGCCTGCTGGGGACCAGGTACAGCTTCCAGGAACTGTAGAGCAGAACACCTGTGACAGGTAGAGGGAGGGAGATCTCAGGTCAGTGGAAACAGCCAGGTTTTCCTCACCAGCACCTGCTTCTGCCCATGTCCCAACCTCATTCACATACTCATACTCCTGTCCCTTATCCTCCTTCCCACCAGCACCCACACAATCCACATCAGCAGCCATGTTCACAGCAGGAACTCCATCTCAGACAGCTCCCCGCTGGGGGCCTTCTGAAATTAACTTGTGGGCTGATATGGGGGCCTAGGGGTATGAACCTCAAGAACCCTAAAGAGACAGGAGAGCCTCTGATCCCTATCAGCAGAGACGACCTCCAATATTTCATAGTCCAGGAGACTGGGACTGCCCTTAGTGTAAAGCCATAAATTTTTCATGGAAGGAAATTTGCTTCTGCTGTGGGGGGGGGAAATCTGGCTGCAAAGCCCCCAGTGAATTCAGAAATATTAAATAGAACAAAAATATACCCCAGTGGAAAATCAATATTCAGAGGGAGTGGGAGAGATAGGAAAAGGATTGGGAAGAATGGGGGGAAAGGGTGGGTAGGTAAGTGAATGAGGCAAGAGGGTTGTGAGAGGTGGAGAAGTAGACTGGGAGGTTTGGTATGGGGTGGTAGCAGGGGAGGGTGTAGATTGGGGATTACAGGTAGAGACAGAGAAACAGATAGGTTTTTTTTCTTTTTTTTAAATAATTTATTTTGGTATCATTAATCTACAATTACGTGTACAGTATTATAGTTATTAAACTACCCCTTCATCAGGTGCCCCCCCAACCCCATTACAGTCTCTGTCCATCAGCATAGTGAGATGCTATAGAATCACTACTTGTCTTCTCTGAGTTGTACAGCCCTCCCCGTGCCCCCCCAACATTATATCTGCTAATCGTAATGCCCCTTTTTCCCTCTTATCCCTCCCTTCCCGCCCATTTTCCCCAGTCCCTTTCCTTTGGTAACTATTAGTCCGTTCTTGGGTTCTGTGAGTCTGCTGCTGTTTTGTTCCTTCAGTTTTTTTCTTAGTTCTTATACTCCACATATGAGTGAAATCATTTGGTATTTGTCTTTTTCGGCTTGGCTTATTTCACTGAGCATAATACCCTCTAGCTCCATCAATGTTGTTGCAAATGGTAGGATTTGTTTTCTTCTTATGGCTGAATAATATTCCATTGTGTATATGTACCACTTCTCCTTTATCCATTCATCTACTGATGGACACTTAGGTTGCTTCCATTTCTTGGCTATTGTAAATAGTGCTGCGATAAACATAGGGGTGCATCTGTCTTTTTCAAACTGGGCTGCTGCAGTCTTAGGGTAAATTCCTAGGAGTGGAATTCCTGGGTCAAATGGTATTTCTATTTTGAGTTTTTTGAGGTGCTTTCCACAATGGTTGAACTGATTTGCAGTCCCACCAGCAGTGTAGGAGGGTTCCCTTTTCTCCACATCCTCGCCAATATTTGTTGTCGTTTGTGTTTTGGATGTTGGCCATCCTCACTGGTGTGAGGTGTTGTCTCACTTTGGTCTCAATGTGCAGTTCTCCGATGATTAGCGATGTGGAGCATCTTTTCATGTGCCTGTTGGCCATCTGAATTTCTTCTTTAGTGTCTATTCATGTCCTCTGCCCATTTCTTAATTGGATTATTTGCTTTCTGTTTGTTAAGGTGCATGAGTTCTTTATATATTTTGGATGTCAACCCTTTATCAGATACGTTTTTTATGAATATATTCTCCCATACTATAGGATGTCTTATTGTTTTACTGATGGTGTCCTTTGCTGTACAGAAGCTTTTCAGCTTGATATAGTCCCACTTGTTCATTTTTGCTTTTGTTTCCCTTGCCCGGGGAGATATGTTCATGAAGAAGTTGCTCATGTTTATGTCCAAGAGATTTTGCCTATGTTTTTTTCTAAGAGTTTTATGGTTTCATGACTTACATTCAGGTCTTTGATCCACCTTGAGTTTACCTTTGTGTATGGGGCTAGACAATAGTCCAGTTTCATTCTCTTACATGTACCTGTCCAGTTTTTCCAACACCAGCTGCTGAAGAGGCTATCATCTCCCCATTGTATATCCAAGGCACTTTTATCAAATATTAATTGACTGTATATGTTTGGGTTAATGTTTGGATTTTCTATTCTGTTCCACTGGTCTGTGGGTCTGTTTTTGTACCAATACCAAATTGTCTTGATTACTGTGGCTTTGTAGTAGAGCTTGAAGTCAGGGAGTGTAATTCCCCCCGTTTTATTCCTCCTTCTCAGGATTGCTTTGGCTATTCGGGGTCTTTTGTGGTTCCATATGAATTTTAGAATTATTTGTTCCAGTTCATTGAAGAAAGCTGTTGGTAGTTTGATGGGGATTGCATTGAATCTGTAGATTGCTTTAGGTAGTATAGCCATTTTGACAATATTTATTCTTCCTAGCCAAGAGCATGGAATGAGTTTCCATTTGTTAGTGTCCTCTTTAATTTCTCTTAGGAGTGTCTTGTAGTTTTCAGAGTACAGGTCTTTCACTTCCTTCGTTAGGTTTATTCCTAGGTATTTTATTCTTTTTGATGGAATTGTGAATGGAATTGTTTTTCTGATTTCTCTTTCTGTTAGTTCATCATTAGTGTATAGGAAAGCAACAGATTTCTGTGTGTTAATTTTGTATCCTGCAACTTTGCTGAATTCAGATATTAGTTCTAGTAGTTTTAGAGTGGAATCTTTAGGGTTTTTTATGTACAGTATCATGTCATCTGCAAATAGTGACAATTTGACTTCTTCTTTACCAATCTGGATGCCTTGTATGTCTTTGTTTTGTCTGATTGCCATGGCTAGGACCTCCAGTACTATGTTGAATAACAGTGGAGAGAGTGGGCATCCCTGTCTTGTTCCCGATCTTAGATGAAAAGCTTTCAGCTTCTCGCTGTTAAGTATGTTAGCTGTGGGTTTGTCATATATGGCCTTTATGATGTTGAGGTACTTGCCGTCTATACCCATTTTGTTGAGAGTTTTAATCATGAATGGATGCTGAATTTTGTCAAATGCTTTTTCAGCATCTATGGAGATGATCATGTGGTTTTTGTTCTTCTTTTTGTTGATGTGGTGGATGATGTAGAAACAGACAGTTTGATGACCCCTTTTTTTTCCAGAGTATTTGCATTTGATACCCCAGAACTGCAGCCTCTGTTTGTGTGTTTCTCTCTCCCCAACCCTAATATCTGGTGGACCCGGGCAGCCATGTATATGACAACCCACCCCCTTCCCCCACCTGGGCCATAGATGATTGGAGCAAGAGTGGACATTTGAGCCATCCTGAGCCAAACTTGTTCTTACACTAGAGAATCTGAACAGAGGCAGATTCCACAGTTAGGATTGTGTTGGGCAAGGAAGCAGTGGGTCATTTGGAGTTGAGTCCAAGGTCAGGGCCATGGACATGGAGGCCACAGCTGAGGTCTGGCCCTACCTGTGTGGGAGCAGAACTGGGTGCTTTACAGATGCCAAGTTTCTTTTCAAGGATGGCAATATGAGGTCCCAGGTCACAGAAGGGAGTTACTCCTGCAATCCCAAAGATGGAGAGAATGGCAGCCTATTCACTTTTCCACTTGCTGCAACTGTGCTGTGTGAAAATCCACTTTACACCGATCCACTTTTCTTTAAGCTAACTTGTGTGGGCAAGAGCTTTTCTTAAGCTCTTGCTCTAGGCAACCAGATTATTTCCAAGTCAGAAGTTGGTGCCAGAAGTGCAGGTGCAAACCAGAGACCAAACAAAATGTTGGAACTGGTTAGGGAATGTGATCAGGGAGCGGTGGGTAGTGGGGGTTCCTGCATCCCAAGAATCTCCAGGAATGAACTGGACAGGAAGCTCATTCAAGTTCTGAGTGAGTTATGGCACAAGAAACAAAACAGGCCTGGGATTACCCTGGGCTTACAACATGGCAGAGATTTGCCCCCCACAAGGGAATCCCCCAGGACTGGGCCCAGAGGACACCAGCAGCAGCTGCAGGTGAGGACTGCTATGGCTGTTCAGACCCATGACAGGAGAACCCTCCCCAGTCCCCGGTAGACAGAACTGAGGACAGTCAGATCTGAACAGGGAACTCATGCCACTGCCAAGCAGGTGAGTCAGCAACTGACAGTGCCCTGCAGGTTCGCTAGTCTAGACCACCCACCACGGTGTGATGCCATCCTGAGGGACTCTCTCCCCCAACCCATCACTGGGAAGATGGTGGAATGGAAAACTGGTTACAAAGCCCTCAGTGAATTCAGAATCATGGAACAGAACATATCCCAGTGGGAAATCAATTTCCAGAGGGCGGGGGAGGGATGGTCTTCATCTCCCTCCTCATGACTAAGTTTATGATGTGTATGGTTTAACCCGCAGGCAGCAGGTTCGGAAACAGTTACATCTGGACAGACCGCGACAACTGGAGGAGCCCTGGACATCACTGGGGACTGGGAACCTAGAGACTAAAGCCGTCCTGGCTCTGGCACATCTCTGCAGCAGCTGGATGTGACTCTGGGCTGTCTCCTATTGGGGCAGGTGTGGGCAACCATCAGGACTGGGGGCAAAATCCCTAGCCTGCACTTGTCAGAAACGTCCTTGGGCTTGTTTGTATCCTTCTGGGGCAGGGTTTCCCAGCCTCAGCATTCTTGACATTTGAGTTGGATAGTTCTTTGTTGCAGGGGGTTGTCTAGTACACTGTAGAATGTTCAGCAGAATCCCTGACTTTTTAATGTTATACCCATTTTAAAGTTTTCTCTAAGTCCAGAGGAAGAAAGACCCAGCTCTAATAGGCAAAGAAAGGGGATGGAAATTTTGTAGGGGCCAATTTCTTGGTCAAAATCAGTGAGTTTTACCTCTGGAAAAATGTTAACAATCCTCTCTAGGCTTGCATTTGAGGTAATGGCAAGCAAAGCCATGAAAGGGAATGACCAGGGAAAGTGCCTCTGTTGACCTCCCTCTTTCTAATGACCTACTCACAGACTGGGAAGTCAATCTTGGCTACACCTTTCTGTAAAATAATGGAAAGTAAAAATAACGTAAGCCAGATGTTATTTACGAACAACAATGCTTTTTAATCTTTGCTTTCTGTCATGTGGGATCAAAGTCAAAAGTTTGCCAGACTGTTTGTACAAAGACATTACCAAATAGGAAACTTCCCTAAATGCCTTAAAAATCAAATTTTCTGTGACTTTGCTCCCTGCTATAAAATATTGATGTTCCCAGCATCATTCTTTACACTGTCATCTCATAATAATTTTTTCCCACCATCTAGTTCTGTTTCTATTGGCAAAACTTAACACATTAGGGGGAAAAAAAAGGTTCCCGTGACTGAATTAAAAAGCACCAGATTCCAGTGATCTGAGGGTTATAGCCAATCAGCAACATGTACGGAAATCCTGCTGTGTGTGTGGAAAGGGCAAGAGGGCATCATCCATGGGTAAGCTTTAGACCCAGTTAAAAAGGAGGAGACAGGAGAGAGAGAGAAAAACTGCTCACCTGAGAATATGAGATGAATGTAAACATGAAATGTGGCCAAACCACTCTCCTTTATGGGGAGTCAGAGGAAGAACGCATTGGGAGGGGGCAGCATAATGGGGCTGAAAAATAAATACATAAGGTATCTCTCTACCCAGATAAGGGTACGTTGCCTAAGTGTTGAAGAACATGATGTTCTCTGGAAATGAGCATGTGGAGATTAGTGTTAACCTGGGTCTTGTTTTAATACGATCAAGGCCCTGTGGTGGAACTACATATCACCCTCCTACTTAGCTTTTCTATTTCATAACCATAGATACAGACTATACCCACCAAACTTTAACCAGATGTTTTACCAAGGTGGATCACTCTTTAAAGTGGTAACAGTGGAGTTGGTTCCATGTGAATTCACCTCCATTCCTTAGAAAACAAGTTGGAGTATATGTTCTAATCGACAATGCTGAGGTCAGTAGCCATCTCCTTAATAAGGGTAGAGTCATACAGAGGAGGGAATTTATCCCTTTAAACATGTATTTTCTCCATGGAAACAGCATCTGCTGAAAACACATATTGCTATTTGACTACAAGTTAAGGTGCTCACTAGTTGCTTCTTTTCTAAGAATTGGTCTACATCTTACAGTCTCATGTTCCAAAAATGTATCTGAAACCTCCATGAAGCAAAAGGTTAGTTATTGTTAGGTTCACATTCAGAAAAAAAGCACTGCTAAATCCTTATTCTAGCCAAACTGACCTCCATTTTTCCCTGTGTGAAATAGGCCAGGTTTCACTGCCTCCTTGTCTTGAACACTGTTCCATCTGCCTCAGAAGGTCTCTACTATCACCACTTGTTCAGATCAAGCACCATCTCAAACACTCCTGATTCTGTAAGTCAAAGCTGTTTTTTCCTTATTCTCTACTGTATCTCTATCTTCTTAGAGTACTTTTCACTTTCCCTGATGAAATAAAAAGATACTAAGTGTTGGCAGCTTTCCCCTTCTCCCTGCCCTCTGTAAAGATAACTTTCTTTTTGTCTGCATAGGATTCTCCAAATCCAGCAACTTCTTTGGAGATTCTTGGTATTTCAGATGGGTTCCTGGGCTTTTACTGTGCAGAATAGGTATAATGGGCAGAAAGACCCAAAAAATTGCAAGGAACAATGCTAGTTTAACTAAATTACTTTGGAAAGGGGAGCAAGAGCTGCTTGCAAGGAAAACACAAGTGATACAGGATAAAAAAGGACAAAGAGAGTAAAGACTTGCAGGGCATAAATTTTGGGGTAAGTTTTTTAGTTGGGAATGAGAATGAGGAGTGATAAGAAAGGTTTCTGGGCAGCTGCAGCATGTAAGAGATACTGAGCATGAAAGTATTATGAAAAGATGATTTTAAATATTGCTGCAAGTTTACAAATTGGCTCCCCCTCAATGTTTTTCAAAGGGCTTTAGTAAAAACTTAAATATTCATACTTTAAAATTTTTGTCTAGTTGCTGGACTATTTCCTAGGATATAATTCTATGCTGAACCACATGGGATCCTGTCTTTGGTTTGAGCTATACTTGTTTGACAGTAACTGGTTTATGTGTCCTAATTCCCCTTTTAATCTGTCAGAAGGCAGGAGCCCTGTCATTTACTTTTGCCTTTTTTGGAACCTTTCACAAAGTAGGTGTTCAATAAATATTTGTTTAATGAATAATACATATCTGAGACCTGAAATGATATTGGCTGAAAAATATCCTTTTATTAAAAAAAAATCTGTAGTTCAGAAAGAATATGCTCTCATTTTCTACCACTATGAAATATTCCACCTTTAGAGTGAGTGTAGGGAAGCAGTTTCATGCAATGTGTTCTTGAGAAACATAATCTTGTCCTTATGGCACTGTATTATATTTATTCTAGCACTTTGTCATATACTAATGTATTTGCTTCTCTAATCGATTCCTCATGAACTTCCTATCTTGGGAGGTTTGGGAGTCAGAGTAAACAGACAAAAAGAGTCAGTTAAGGATATACCTCCATCTCTTTTCTTTGGTAGGAAACACCTCAGAAGCATGGCTGTATATGTTTAGAAATGGATAAATGATCACAAAGTGGTTCAAACTGTAAAAGCCAAGTAGTGTGGTTTTATCTTTAGAAATTCCTGCTTTAAGTTGATCCTCATTTAACGTGAACTTAGAATACCTACTTCAAAGCCCTTGGTTGTCCCTCTTTAAGCAATAGAATTCCATCCTCATCACAGACAATACAGTTATACTATGGAAACTGAAAACAGAATCACAGAACTTGATACAGGCAGGAATTAACCATACCTCATTTGTTGTGAGGTACAGATACCTATAAAGAACAGTAAAAATAGGTAATAGGAGAAAAGACTGTGGGAGAAGACTGATAATGTGCATGAGCTAGACAGACCTGGGTCCAAGTCTCAACTCCACCATTTAACAGCCAAGTATCACTGGGCAAGTTCATTAACCCCTATGAATACTGGTTTTATCATCTTCAATATCATGGTAGTAAGAGTAGAAATAAGAGAGAATGTGTTGAGTGCCTACACTGTGTCAGCAGTGGTGCTAAGTGCTTGTCAACATTCCCTGAAGTAGACACTATAATTCTTACACCTCTCCAAGTGTTCTTTCTCTCAGTTAACAGCACCATAATTCACTTGGTTGCTTAGATTGAAACTATAGGAGTCATCCTTTATTCAACTGTTTCTCTTTATCCAGTGCATCAGTATTTCCTGTCAGCTCATCCTTCAATACATACCTAGGATCCATTCACTTCTCCCCATCTCCATAGCTACCACTCCAATCCAAGCATGCCATCACATACCTCCTCAACTAATACAGTTGCTTCCCAGCTTGGTCTCCTTGCTTGTTTCCCTACAATTCATTCTCACTGTGGCAGCCGGAATGAACTTTTTAAAATGCAAATCTGATTGTGCTACTCCCCACCTTAAAACAGATAAACTATAGCAGTTTCCATTTGCCTCTGATTACTAATAAAAGTCAACTTCTTAACTTGGCCCACAATATGCAACAGGATCTGGCCTCTGCGTGCCTCTCCAGTCTCATCCAGTGCCATTTTCTCTCAGCTCACATACTCCATTCAGACTGGCTTTCTTTAGCTTCCTGAATATAATAAGCCTGCTCCTGTTTCATGATCTTTACACTTGCTGTTCATGCTGACTGGAACACTTGTCTGAAAGCTGGTCCCTCCCGGTCATGCAGGCCTCAAGTTATAAGTCCCTTTCTTTAGAGACCTCTATTGACCACTCAACCAAAAATGGCCTCTCAGGCACTCCTGTAACTCCTTTTTTATTTTCACCAAAAGCATTACCCAGTGTAGTCTTATGCATATATTTGTTATTTCTATGTTTCTCCCACTCTAGAAGGTAAGTTCCAGGAGAGTAGGAACTTTATCTAGTTCAGTACTAAATACCAAACACCTAAAACAAGTGCCCAAAATATCTTAAGTTGAATAAACAAATGAATCTCTGCTTTACAGGTGAGGAAAGCAAGGTACAGATCACACAGCTATAATATAGCATCACTCCCTAGGTTAATGTTGGAGTCAGACCTAGTAGTTCAGAGTTTTCAAAATGTGAGTCCACTGGTTGAATCTGAGTATGGACATTTTTGGGAAGGGGGACCCAGAAAATGTAAACATTTGGGAAATTTCACATAAATATTCAGATTTCAGGGTTTTCTTCAAGACATCAGAAGATCTGGGAATACTGCACCTGTATTCTCTATGGTAACAATAGTTTGGGTATGTCAGGTGGCTGCCTGACTTTAACTGGGACATAGCTTATTCATTCATTCATTTATTGAGCATCTACTATGTGCCATACACTGTTCTAGGCCCTTGAGCTATATGAATGAACAAAAAAGACAAAGATTCCCCATTCTTAAGAGGCTTAGATTCCAGCATGGGGAGATAGAAAATAATAAATATGATAAGTAAATTATATGTATCATAAAAGGTGGTCATTGCTATAGAAAAATAAAAAACAGAACAAATTAAGAAGTCTGAAGAATACAGAGGAATGGAGACTGAGTGTAAGAAAATCTTAAGATTATAAGTAAGATAGGGCAGACTCATTGTTAAGTTTAGAATAGAGGAAATTGTACAGTTGAAGGAAATGAGGGAGTTAATCATGTGGATATAGGAGAGGAAAGCATTCCAGACAGAGGGAGTGGCTAGTGCAAAGACCCTAAGGTTGGAGTATACCTGACATGTTTGAGAAACAGCAACGAGGTCAGAGGGCCTTCTGAGTCCTAGTAAGGACTTAACTCATCAGACGGTCTTGAGCAAAATAGAGACATATGTGACTTACATTTTAAAAAGGTCACTCTGCCTACTATATTAAGAATAGATTGCTGGGAGACATGTGGGACAAAAGAGAAATGAATTCGGTGTTTACTGGAATAATAAAGACAGAAGATGGCTGTTCAGAGCAGAGCAGTAGCAGTGCTACAGAAAGCACAAGTCTGTGCGATCCCCAATTGGAGGGAGTTAAGGTTCTGTGGGATAATCCCTTGACCAATGGGAGATGAGAGCTGAGAGAAAATTCACTCTCTTTCTTTCTGGGTCAATTATCTTGTAATACTCTCCCTCCTCCCCTTTCTCACTTCGTGTTTTTCCTTAACTCCTGTTTTCCTGGGATTACACCCTCGTAATACACACTAGCATTTGCCTCAGTATCTGTTTTCTAGGAACTCATGGTAAGACAGGAGGAAGATCAGGAGTTCAGTTTTGGACATACTGGTTCTACACTAAGGGGAGAAGCTGAAAAGTCTGTTGGATGAAAGTGTCTGCATTTCAATAGAAATATCTGGGCTGGAAGGCATACATGTTGAAGTCATCAGTGCACAGATGTTATATAAAACTATAAGATTATATAAATAGATCATGGAGTCAGTAAGTGTATATAGAGATGAAAAAAAATAAACTAAGGACCAAGCCCTAGGGCCCTCTAACACTCTTAAGAGGCCAGGGGGAATATGAGGAGCCAGCAAAGAAACTTAAGAAAGGGTAACTGGGAGAGTGTGACTCTCTGGAAGTCATGTAAAGAACATATATAAAAAAGAAGGGCATGATCACCTGTGACAAATACACTGATCAAATAAAAATAGTAAAAACTGACCTGACTGTTGGATTTAGCATTGTTGAGGTCATCGGGGACTTTGAAAAGAACGATTTTGGTGGAATACTGGAGGTAAAATTCTGATTGGAATGAGTTTAATAGACAATTAGTGGAGAGGAGCTCAAGACTCGAGTGCAGACAGCAGATTCTTTGAGGTAGCTTTGCTGCAAAGGGAGCAAGGAAATGGTGGCAGAAGCTGGCAGAGGAAGTGGAGTTGAGAGGACTTACTTAGATGACATAAATTAAATATTGACCTATGTGTATGAGAATGGAAATGATCCATGTGGAAGTACAAAATTCCATGACATAGGAGGGAGATGGGAGAATTGCTCAGGTAATATCCTTGAGTAGGCAAATAGGGATAGGATCTAGTATACAAGTGAAGTGATTGGCCTTACACAGGAACAAAGCCAGTCCATTAATGGTAACAGACTTAAAGGCAGAGTATGCAGGTACGGATGTCAGTAGGTGGGTGGATATAGTGGAAGTTCTCTCCTAATACCTTCAGTTTTTTCAGGGAAATAGGAAGCAAGGGGAAGAGATGTTTGGAGATTTGGGTAGAGCAGGCAATGTATTAGACATCTAGGAGGATGGGAGACTGAATACACTATATAGTAAGACTACATGGCAGTATTAAGGATCTGCTTGAGGTTCATGCTAAATAAGTTTAAAGTGTGTAGCTCCTGGAGACAGGGTCCCCCACCCTGGGTAAGTTTCTTATGATTGTGGTGAGACCAAAGGACAAGTGTGAGAATTTGGGGAAAGGGTTTTATTGCTCACGTCTAAATCTCTCGGTGCTTTCTGCCCCCTCTTGCTCGGCTCTGCTAGCAAGCCCGGCTCCATCCGTCCCTGCTGCCTCTGTGTGCACTCTTTTCCACCACCTGCCCCTTCCGAGAGGCATTCCACAGGCATGTCCTTAGTGACTGGTGGACGCATCACCAATTGGGCACCAGTAATGGAGGGGAGGAGAGAATGGCCATTTTCTCTCCACCACACCCCTTGCCCATGGACCTGAGGCTCTGCCATGGTAAACTTCCACTGATATGCAAATAGGCCCTTATTTGCATACCACTATGGGTAAAAACTTTCATTTACCCCACAAAGTGAGACCAGTAAACATTATATATTTTCCTTCAGTCAAGTTTAGCTGCAAGGATGCAGTTACAAGCACAGATGGAGAGTTAAGCTTAAAATGTGTTGTAGTTTTCACAAATAAGATGAAGGGAGAAAGTGTAAAGGGAATCAGGGTATATATAGGAGTGACTATAATGACTGATCATGCAATTTAAACTATGCTAGGTGGGAAGAGCACAAAAGACTGAAAAAATTGTGGAATCAGTAAACTGCAGCTCTGGGTGGGGTCAGTAGATTACTGGAATTTGGGTATAGAAAGAGTGAGCTAGAGGTAGTAACAAGAGAAGAAACATGAAAATGAGATTACTAAGGAGACTGCTACAGCCTCCAACAGTACAAAATGTTTCAGATGGTCTGCCACAGTCATTACGTTACCTTCCTCGCCCCCGAAAAGATTGTGAATTTGCAACTCCTGCAATAGGTTAAAACCTTGAAATGAAGTCACTGAAGTTTGTGTAATGATACAAGGGATGAAACTAAATATATATGTATATATGATTACCAGTATTAACTAGCTCATCAATGATTACTTGAAATTAATTATTTCATGATTATCAAATATAACCATTAATTCTTACAAAGCAGGTTATCTGCTAGTTTAAACTGTAAACATCTGCTTCCCTCCAGTAAACACACAGGAGTTCAAGTTACCTAGATTCTGTACATTAGAATGATGTTATTGTAAAGCAGAATGATATTTTATTCTATATTGTACAATAGAGTGATATTTCTTAGTATTACATAGTTCATATCCAATAGTATGGTTAGGTTTCTAAACATTGCAACATATCTTTCAATGAAATGAAAGTAAATTGCCATTACTTTGCTATTTAACATACCTATAATTTTATAAACAGATTATCAAGTTTGGGAGGTTGATAAAATAATTTTCATGTTATATATGTGTTCCTTTGTGCATAAGTAAATCAGGGACTCCCACTTGTAAACAAAAATAAGTTCAAAGAGTAAAGAATCGCATTACACTTTTGCCTATGCAAGCTAGAGAAGGCATTGAAGTTGCTTCACGACCCTGCTGTACAATCTCAGTCTTTCTGAGGTTAATTAATTATGAAAGATCCAGGTAATCATTTTTCCTACAAAAAACTATTTGGTCTCAAAATGGACACATGGGACTACATCAAACTAAAAAGCTTCTGTACAGCAAAGGACACCATCAACAGAACAAAAGGCATCCTACAATATGGGAGAATATATTTATAAACGACATATCTGACAAGGGGTTAACATCCAAAATACATAAAGAACTCACACGCCTCAACACCCAAAAAGTAAATAACTCGATTAAAAAATGGGCACAGTATGAACAGACAATTCTCCAAAGAAGAAATTCAGAAGGCCAACAAACACATGAAAAGATGCTCCACATCACTAATCATCAGGGAAATGCAAATTAAAACCACAATGAGATATCACCTCAAACCAGTAAGGATGGCCAGCATTGAAAAGACTAAGAACAACAAATGCTGGTGAGGATGCAGAGAAAGGGGAACCCTCCTACACTGCTGGTGGGAATATAAGCTAGTTCAACCATTGTGGAAAGCAATATGGAGGCTCCTCAAAAAACTAAAAATAGAAATACCATTTGACCCTGGAATCCTACTCCTTGGAATTTACCCAAAGAATACAACTTCTCAGATTCAAAAAGACATATGCACCCCTATGTTTATCACAGCACTATTTACAATAGCCAGGATATGGAAGCAACCTAAGTGTCCATCAGTAGATGAATGGATAAAGAATAGGTGGTACATATACACAATGGAATACTATTCAGCCATAAGAAAGAAACAAATCCTACCATTTGCAAGAACATGGATGAAGCTGGAGGATATTATGCTCAGTGAAATAAGCCAGGTGGAGAAAAACTAGTGCCAAATGATTTCCCTCATTTGTGGAGTATAACAATGAAGCAAAACTGAAGGAACAAAACAGCGGCAGACTCACAGACTCCAAGAAGGGACTAGAGTTTACCAATGGAAAGGGGTGTGGGAGGGTGGGTTGGGAAGGAAGGAAAAGGGGATTAAGGGGTATTATGTTTAGTACACATGGTGTGAGGGGTCATGGGGAAGACACTGTAGCACAGAGAAGGCAAATAGTGAATCTGTGGCATCTTACTACACTGATGGACAGTGACTGCAATGGGGTATGGGTGGGGACTTGATAATATGGGTAAATGTAGTAACCACATTGTTCTTTCATGTGAAACCCTCATAAGAGTGTATATCAATAATACCTTAATAAAAAAAAAACAATCTGCTCTCCTGGAAATTGCTACCTGAGCAGCTGACCTGTTGACACTTAACTTCTCAAGGATCAATAGTTGGAATTGAATTATGAGAAGTGCTCATTGTCCTTGATAATCCCTTGGTAACTATGGTATGAGTATGGTAGGAAGGTAAAAGGTAATGAAAGATATTTCTTAGTGTGTCAGGTAGATTAGGATAATTACTTTTCTTAAATTTTTTACTGAAGTATAGTTGATATACAATCATATAGGTTTCAAGTATACAATACAGTGATTCAACAGTTACCTATATTAAATCCTCACCCCAACTAGTGCAGTTACTATCTGTCAACATAGGAAGATGTTACAGAATAACTGACTACATTGTCCATGCTGTACTACCACGCCTGTCATCAACTTATATTATGATTGAGAATTTTATGCTCCTTTATTCCCCTCACTCACCCCACCCAAAGACCCCTCCCTCATGGTAACCACCAGTCACTTCTCAGCATCTGTGAGTCTACTTCTATTTTGTTTACTTAGTTTTGTTTTGTTTTTATATTCCACAAATAAGTAAAATCATATGGTATTTGTCTTTCTCTGCCTGGATTATTTCACTTGGCATAATACCCTCTAGACACATCCATATTACAAAACAGGATTTCTTTCCTTTTTATGGTTGAATGATATTCCATTGTGTGTATGTGCCACACCTTGTTTAACTGTTCATCTCCTGATGGACACTTAGGCTGCTTCCATAACTTGGCTATTCTAAGTAATGCAGCAGTAAATATAGGGGTTCATATATCTTTTCAAATCAGGGACTTCGTTTTCTTTAGGTAAATTCCTAGATGTGGAAATACTGGGTCATGTGGTATTTCTATTTTCAGTTTTCTTAGGAACCTCCATATTGCTTTCCACAGTGATTATACTAACTGACATTCCCACCAACAGTGTAAGAAGGTACATCCTTGCCAACACATGTTATTTCTTGTCTTTTGGGTAGTGGCCATTCAACTGGTGTGAGGTAATATCTCATTGTGGTTTTGATTTGCATTTCCCTAATAATTAGTGATGTGGAGCATCTTTTCATGTGCCTATTGGTCATCTGTATTTCTTCTTTGGAGAAATGTCTGTTCAGGTATTACACCCATTTTTAATTGGTTATTTGGGTTTTTTTGGTGTCAAGGCATATGAGTTCTTTATATATTTTGGATGTTAACCCCTTATCAGATAAATCATTTACAAACATGTTTTCCCATACTGTAGGTTGCCTTTTTGTTCTACTGATGGTGTCCTTTGCTGTACAGAAGCTTTTTAGTTTTGAGGTAGTCCCACTATTCATTTTTTGTTTCCCCTGCCCAAAATTTTTCCAGAAAAAAACTCATTCTTACATTCAAGACATTTTTGCCTATGTTTTCTTCTAAGAGGTTTATGGTTTCATGTCTTACATTTAGGTCTTTAATCCATTTCCAGTTTACTTTTGTATATGGAGTTTGACAGTAATCCAGTTTCATTCTCTTGCATGTAGCTGTCAGTTTTCCCAGCATTAGTTATTGAAGAGACTGTTTTTCCCCATTGTATATTTATGTCTGCTTTATCATACATGAATTGACCATATATGCATGGGTTTTACCTGGGCTCTATTCTTTTCCACTGATCTATGGGTGTGTTCTTGTGACAATTACCATACTGTTTTGATTACTATAGCTTTGTAGTAAAGTTTGAAGTCAGGGAACATAATACCCACAGCTTTGTTCTTTCTCAGGATTGGTTTGGCTATTCAGGGTCTTTCGTAGTTCCATATGAATTGTAGGACTATTTGTTCTAATTCACTAAAAAGCATTGTTGGTATTTTTATAGGGACAGCATTGAATTTGTAAACTGCTTTGGGTAGGGTGGCCATTTTGATGATATAGATTCTTCCTATCCATAAGCATAGGATAGATTTCTGTTTATATATGTCTTCTTTAATTTCTCTCATCTTTGTCATAGTTTTCAGAGTACAGAGCTCTCGCTTCCTTGGTTAGGTTTATCCTAGATATTTTATTCTTGTTGATGCAATTATAAATGGAATTGTTTACCTGATTTCTCTTTCTTCTAGTTCATTGTTATTATGTAGGAATGCAGCAGATTTCTGTGTATCAATTCTGTATCCTGCAACTTTGCTGAATCTAGTTATTAGTTCTACTAAATTTTTGGTAGAGTCTTTAGGGTTTTCTATATATACTATCATGTTATCTGAAAATGGCAAGTTTTATTTCTTCCTTACCAATTTAGATGCCTTTTATCTCTTTATCTTATCTGATTGCCATGGCTAGAACTTTGAGTAATACGTTGAATAAAAATGGTGAGAGTGGATAACCTTGTCTTATTCCTGATTTTAAAGGGAAAGCTTTTAGCTTTTTGCCACTGCATGTGATGTTAGCTGTGGGTTTGTCATATATGACCTTTTTTATGTTGAGGTATGTTCCCTCATACCCATTTTTTTAGCTTTTTTCATCATGAATGGATAGTGAATTTTCTCAAATGCTTTTTCAGCTTCTGTTGAGATGATCATGGATTTCATCCTTTTATTTGTTTATGTGGTGTATCACATTGATTGATTTATGAACATTATACCATCCTTGCATCCCTGGAATAAATTCTACTTCATTGTGATGTATGATCCTTTTGATGTATTTTTGAATTCAGTATGCTAATATTTTGATGAGGATGCACCTATGTTCATCAAGGATACTGTCTATCTTTTTTTTTTTTTTGCTGTGTCTTTGTCTAGTTTTGGTATTAGAGTAATGCTGGCCTCATAGAATGAGTTTGGAAATATTCACGCGTATGTTTTGGAATACTTTGAGAAGGACAGGTATTAGCTCTTCTTTAAATGTTTCGTAGAATTCAGCTGTGAAGCCATTGGGACCTGAAATTTTGTTTTTTGGGGGTTTTTTGATTACCAACTCAATTTTGTTACTGATAATTCGTTTGTTTAGATTTTCTGTTTTCTTCCTGGGACAGTCTTGGAAGGTTGTGCTTTTCTAGGAATTTGTCTATTTCTGCTAGGTTGTCCAATTTATTGGCATATAATTTTCATAGAATTCTCTAATAATTCTTGGTATTTCTGTGGTATCCATTGTGATTATTCCTTTTTGTTTCTGATTTTGTTTGTTAGGTATCTATTTTGTTTATCATCTCAAAGTTCCAGTTCTTGGGTTCAATGATTTTTTTCTACTGTTTTATTCTCCATTTTATTTATTTCTGCTCTGCTCTTTTTTATGTCCCTCCTTCTACTAACTTTGGGCTCTATTTGTTCTTCTTTTTCTAGTTTCCTTAATTGTGATTTTAGACTGTTTGCTTGGGATTGTTCTTGTTTCTTGAGGTAATAAGCCTGTATTTCTATGTACTTTCCTCTTAGAACTACCTTCGCTGCATCCCACAGGTTTTGGGCTCGTGTGCTTTTGTTTTCATTTGTCTCCATGTATTGCTTGATTTGTTTTAATTTGTTCATTGATCCATGATTATTTAGACACATGTTGTTTAGC
>JAVSCE010016746.1:0-119246 GCA_032199065.1 Smutsia gigantea
AGGGAAGTTTTCAGCAATTATTTCTTCAAAGACACTTTCTATCCCTTTTTCTCTCTCTTCTTCCTCTGGTACTCCTATAATGCGAATATTGTTCCGTTTGGATTGGTCACACAGTTCTCTTAATATTCTTTCATTCCTAGAAATCCTTTTATCTCTCTCTTCCTCAGCTGCTCTGTACTCCTGTTCTGTGTTTTCTATTCCATTAACAGTCTCTCGCATCTCATCCATTCTGCTGTTAAGCCCGTCAATCGCTTGTCTGATTTCTGTATTGTCTTTCTTCAGTTCCATCACTTCCTCCCTCAGCTCTTGCACATTTCTCTGTAGGTCCATCAGCATGGTTATGACTTTTATTCTGAATTCTTTTTCAGGAAGACTGTGCATTTCCATCCCTTCAGACTCCCTCTCTGGGTTGTCTGGTTGATTTTGGTCTGAACCATATTCCTCTGTCTTTTCATGACTGTATAATTTGGTCACTGATAGTTGCCACGTATGTCAGCTGGGCTCTTTAAGACTTTAAAAAGAGAAGAAAAAAAAAAAGAAAGAGAAAAAAGAAAAAAAAGAAAGAAAAGAAAAAACAAAAACAAAACAAAAAACAAAACAAAACAAAAAAAACAAAAAAATGCCCACCGTACGTAGATTCTGTGGGAATGCTCTAGGTGGCGCTATTGCCCCACTATTCAACAGCTGTGACTGTGCCGCTCCGCAGGGCCCTTTATCGCTCTGGCAGGGGTGGGAACGAATAGGAGGCTGCTGATCTCAGTGAGAAGTGTTAAGTATGGCTACGCTTCCTCAGTCGCCAGCTAAGGCGTCTGAAACTCCCCAGGACTCCCAGCCTGCTGGGCTGAGTGTGCTGGGGCGATCCGGCTCCTCCGCTGGGCTCCTGTCTCTTTAAGACCGCTGAAGAAAGCGCGCACTTTTTTTTTTCCTTCCCGGGAGCCGGCTGCAAGCACCCTGGCGCGTTCCCCGCTCAGATCCTGCCCCTCTGTCTCTCCAATCTCCGCTGCACTGCGCAATGTGGGTCAGCGCTCCCCGCGCAGATCCCCGGGGCTGGCTACTTCGCGGGGTGTGCTTCCACTCCCTCCCGGCTCTGAATCCTCTCCTCCCGCCGGTGCGCTGGGGTGGGGGAGGGCTCGGGTCCCGCCGGGTCGCGGCTCCGGATCTTACCCGCCTCTTGGGGTGCCGAGTGCTCTCGGGTGTCGCTGCACGCTGTGCGCTTTCCTGTGTATTCTCGTCTCTCTTTTAGGAATAGATGTATTTGCTGTATTTTTGTAGATAAATATAGTGTTGGGAGGAGATTTCTGCCCCCCTGCTCATGCCGCCATCGTCCAGACGTCCCTGACTTCTTCTTTACCAATCTGTATGCCTCATATTTCTTGGTTTTGTCTGAATGCCGTGGCTAGGACCTCCAGTACTATGTTGAATAACAGTGCAGAGAGTGGGCATCCCTGTCTTGTTCCCAATCGTAGATGAAAAGCTTTCAGCTTCTCACTGTTAAGTATGATGTTAGCTGTGGGTTTGTCATATATGGCCTTTATGATGTTGAGGTACTTGCCCTCTATACCCATTTTGTTGAGAGTTTTAGTCATGAATGGAGGCTGTATTTTGTCAAATGCTTTTTCAGCGTCTATGAAGATGATCATGTGGTTCTTGTTCTTCTTTTTTTTGATGTGGTGGATGATGTTGATAGATTTTCGAATGTTGTACCATCCTTGCATCCCTGTGATGAATCCCACTTGATCATGGTGTATGATCCTCTTGATGTATTTTGAATTCCGTTTGCAAATATTTTGTTGAGTATTTTTGCATCTACGTTCATCAGGGATATTGGTCTGTAATTTTCTTTTTGGTGAGGTCTTTGTCCGGTTTTGGTATTAGAGTGATGGTGGCTTCATAGAATGAGTTTAGAAGTATTCCCTCCTCTTCTATTTTTTGGAAAACTTCAAGGAGAATGGGTGTTATTTCTTCTCTATATGTCTGGTAGATTCAGAGGTGAATCCATCTGGTCCGATGATTTTGTTCTTGGGTAGTTTTTTGATTACCGATTCAATTTCATTGCTGGTGACTGGTCTGTTTAGTTTTTCTATTTCTTTTTTGGTCAGTTTTGGAAGGTTGTATTTTTCTAAAAAGTTGTCCATTTCTTCTAGGTTTTCCAGCTTGTTAGCATACAGATTCTCATAATATTCTCTTATAATTCTTTGTATTTCTGTGGGGTCTGTCATTATTTTTCCTTTCTTATTTCTGATTCTGTTTATGTGTGTAGATTCTCTTTTTCTCTTAGTGAGTCTGGCTAGGGGTTTGTCTATTTTGTTTATTTTTTCACAGAACCAGCTCCTGGTTTTATTGATTTTTTCTAGTGTTTTGTTCTTCTCAATTTTATTTATTTCTTCCCTGATCTTTATTATGTCCCTCCTTCTGGTGACTTTGGGTCTCATTTGTTCTTCTTTTTCCAATTTCAGTAATTGTGTCTTTAGACTATTCATTTGGGAATGTTCTTCCTTCTTTAGATGGGCCTGGATTGCAATATACTTTCCTCTTAGAACTGCCTTTGCTGCGTCCCATAGAAGGTGTGGCTTTGTGTTGTTGTCATTTGCCTCCATATATTCTTAGATTTCTGTTTTGATTTGGTTGGTAACCCATTGATTATTTAGGAGAATGTTGTTAAGTCTCCATGTATTTGTGAGCCTTTTTGTTTTCTTTCTAAAATTTAATTCTAGTTTTATACCTTTATGATCTGAGAGGTTGGTTGGTAGAATTTCAATATTTTTGAATTTACTGAGTTTCTTCTTGTGGCCTAGTATGTGGTCTATTCTGGAAAATGTTTCATGTGCACTTGAGAAGAATGTGTATCCTGTTGCTTTTGGGTGTTTAGTTCTGTAGATGTCTGTTAGGTCCATCTGTTCTAGTGTGTTGTTCAGTGCCTCTGTGTCTTTACTTTTTTTCTGTCTGGTTGATCTGTCCTTTGCAGTGAGTGGTGTGTTGAAGTTGCCTAAAATGAATGCATTGCTGTCTATTTCCTCCTTTAGTTCTGTTAGTATTTGTTTCATATATGCCAGTGCTCCCATATTGGGTGCATATATATGTATAATGGTTATATCCTCTTGTTGGATTGACCCCTTTATCATTATGTAATGTCCTTCTTTATCTTTTGCTACTTTCTTCATTTTGAAATCTGTTTTGTCTGATACAAGTACTGAAACACCTGAGGGAAGTCAGGAAAGACAATGCAGAAATGAGACAAGCCATCGATGGGCTTAGCAGCAGACTGGACAAGATGCAAGAGACTGTTAATGGAATAGAAATCAGAGAACAGGAATACAGAGCAGCTGAGGCAGAGAGAGATAAGAGGATCTCTAGGAATGAAAGAACATTAAGAGAACTGTGTGACCAATCCAAATGGAACAATATTCGCGTTATAGGAGTACCAGAGGAAGAAGAGAGAGAAAAAGGGATAGAAAGTGTCTTTGAAGAAATAATTGCTGAAAACTTCCCCATGCTTGGGAAGGAAATAGTCTCGCAGTCCATGGAAGCCCACAGATCTCCTAACACAAGGGACCCAAGGAAGACAACACCAAGATACATAATAATTAAAATGGAAAACATCAAAGATAAGGACAGAGTATTAAAGGCAGCTAGAGAAAGAAAAAAGATCACCTACAAAGGAAAACCCATCAGACTATCATCAGACTTCTCAACAGAAACCTTACAGGCTAGAAGAGAATGGCATGGTATATTTAACGTAATGAAACAGAAGGGCCTCGAACCAAGAATATTGTATCCAGCACGATTATCATTTAAATATGACGGAGGGATTAAGCAACTTCCATACAAGCGAAAGCTGAGAGAATTTGCCTCCCATAAAGCACCTCTACAGGACATCTTAAAGGAACTGCTCTAGAGGGAAGCACTCCTAAGGCTAAAAAGATGTCACCAGAGAAAATAAAATCATAGCAAAGAAAGCAGACCATCCAAATACTAACTAAAGGCAAAGAATAAAACACCTAGTATATAAAGAATGGAGGAGGAAGAATAAGAAGGGAGAGAAATAAAGAAACATCAGACAGTGTTTACCATAACTTAAGAAGAAAGTTAAGTTAGATTGTTAGATAGGAAAGAAGCAACCCTTGAACCTTTGGTAACCACAAATCGAAACCCAGCAATGGCAATAAGTACATATCTATTGATAATCACCCTAAATGTAAATGGACTGAATGCACCAATCAAAAGACACAGAGTAACAGAATGGATAAAAAAGCAAGACCCATCTATATGCTGCCTACAAGAAACTCACCTCAAACCCAAGTTATTGTAAACACTGTCTGATGTTTCTTTATTTCTCTCCCTTCTTATTCTTCCTCCTCCATTCTTTATATACTAGGTGTTTTATTCTTTGCCTTTAGTTAGTATTTGGATGGTCTGCTTTCTTTGCTATGATTTTATTTTCTCTGGTGACATCTTTTTAGCCTTAGGAGTGCTTCCCTCTAGAGCAGTTCCTTTAAGATGTCCTGTAGAGGTGCTTTATGGGAGGCAAATTCTCTCAGCTTTCGCTTGTATGGAAGTTGCTTAATCCCTCCGTCATATTTAAATGATAATCGTGCTGGATACAATATTCTTGGTTCGAGGCCCTTCTGTTTCATTACGTTAAATATACCATGCCATTCTCTTCTAGCCTGTAAGGTTTCTGTTGAGAAGTCTGATGATAGTCTGATGGGTTTTCCTTTGTAGGTGATCTTTTTTCTTTCTCTAGCTGCCTTTAATACTCTGTCCTTATCTTTGATGTTTTCCATTTTAATTATTATGTATCTTGGTGTTGTCTTCCTTGGGTCCCTTGTGTTAGGAGATCTGTGGGCTTCCATGGACTGCGAGACTATTTCCTTCCCAAGCATGGGGAAGTTTTCAGCAATTATTTCTTCAAAGACACTTTCTATCCCTTTTTCTCTCTCTTCTTCCTCTGGTACTCCTATAATGCGAATATTGTTCCGTTTGGATTGGTCACACAGTTCTCTTAATATTCTTTCATTCCTAGAGATCCTTTTATCTCTCTCTGCCTCAGCTGCTCTGTATTCCTGTTCTCTGATTTCTATTCCATTAACAGTCTCTTGCATCTTGTCCAGTCTGCTGCTAAGCCCATCGATGGCTTGTCTCATTTCTGCATTGTCTTTCCTGACTTCCCTCACTTCCTCCCTCAGCTCTTGCATATTTCTCTGTAGATCCATCAGCATGGTTATGACTTTTATTCTGCATTCTTTTTCAGGACGATTGTGTATTTCCGTCCCTTCAGGTTCCCTCTCAGGTGTTGTGTGGGTCTGGGTGATCTTTGTCTGTACCATATTCCTCTGTCTTTTCATGGTGATAGAACTGGTCGTTGGTAGGTGCCACATATGTCAGCTGGGCTGTTCAAGACTTTAAAAAAAAACCCAAGAAAAAACAGCAAAAACAAACAAAAAGAGGAGGAGAAAGAAAAGAGAAAAAATAAAATAAAGAAAAGAAAGGGAAAAACAAAAAAAGAAAAGAACATAAAAACCCCCAACCGGAGTGGATTCTGTAAGGATGCTGTAAGTGGCACTGTTGCTCCAGTATTCTGCAGCCGTGGCCTCACCGTGCTGCTCTTTGTAGCTCTGGCTGGGGCGGAATGAATGGGAGGCTGTTGTTCTCTATGTAACATTTCAGTGTGGCTACCTTTTCCCAGTCGCCAGCCAAGGGGTCCGAAATTCCTCAGGACTCCCAGCCCGCTGGGCTGAGCGTGTCGGGGCGATCGTGTTACCTCGCTGGCCCCCCCCTTCTCGAAGACCGCTAAAAATAGCACGCGCTTTTCTCTTTTTCCGGGGCACCAGCTGCACAGACCTGGGCGCATTCCCAGCTCAAAACCTGCACCTTCTGCCTCGGCAATATCCGATGCACCACGCGATGTGTGTCAGTGCTTCCGGCACAGATCACCGGGGCTGGTTATTTCGCGGGCCTGTTCTTCCACTCCCTCCCGGCTCTGAATCCTCTCCTCCCACCGGTGCACTGGGTCAGGGGAGTTCTCGGGTCCCGCCGGGACGCGTCTCCGTATCTTACCCGCCTTGCGGGGTGCCGAGTCCTCTCAGGTGCTGATGCAGGGTGTGCGCTGTGCTGTAAATTCTGGTCTGTCTTTTAGGAGTAGTTGTATTTGCTGTATTTTCATAGATTTATGTAGTTTTGGGAGGAGATTTCCCCCGCCTTGCTCACGCCGTCATCTTCCCGGAACTGCCGGTATACTCATTATTCATAGATTAAAAACTATATTCACATTTCCAAAGTCATGATGGAATGTCCTACAAATATTTATCAGTGGCTTATTGGAATAATTGTAAAATCTTTATTGAGAATCTATATTACTGTTTGAACTGAGTTTTCCTGGAAGATCTATACAGGAAAATGAGATGTGATAAGAGGCTGGGCTCAGAGACTCAGATCAGCTGGATAATCAGTGGCTGCTAAATGGGAAAACAATTTTACCTGTACATTATTTTGTGTAAATTTCAAATAACAGGAGTTAGGAAGAGGAAATGACACATTCCCCAACCTAGTTTTGGAATGGAGACTACAGGGGGATTCTCTTGCAGCCTCTTCATTTCAGAATCACAGGCAATGATCTAGGTCCTGCTCTCAGGCTACATAAACTGAGACCAACAGTTTGGGTCTCAGTCTGTTGATGGTAAGAGTGTCCTGGAAACATGGAGGGGGATTATCCACAGCAACAAGAAACACAGCTGCTATGGGGAAGAGAAAGCAGGGGCTCAAGTACACATGGCAAATATAATGGGCTGAGGCAAGGGTATAACAGGAGAATTAGTACCAAATTGGAGATCAGATCTTTAAGAAAGTCAGACCTTATGGGTTTCTTTCAGAGCAAAAAGATATTCTGGAAGCTTTTTGAGTTCTTCCAGTACATTATTTAGGGGCTTTATTGTTGGGAGTGGAATCTGTGAGTGGGAAGTGATTCATGCTAGCTTTGCTGTTACATCACCAGGCTCCCACTCACTTTCTTTCTGGGATATGTCATCCTATAGATTAAGAGTTGTTTTTCAAATGTAAATAGTATTTTTTAAATTAATGATTTTTCCTCAAAATATCTGTTATTGAAACAAATTTATAAGTTATAGAAAAAAGAAATACATATCAGTGCTGTCTGCATTGACTTCATGAGACAGATCACAATACCCCAAATAACCACTGTCTATTATAAACCTGTAGTACTTAACACAGTAATAAACTCATATTATGCCTATGGTTAAGAATAATTCAGATGTAATCTTGGTACAAGGACTAGTAAACAGAAAATTTTTCTGTATGAAGTTGTTTCTGAAAATAGTAATTTATAGCACAATTAATCCAGGCTTTAATGAACTGCCTACTCTTAGAATTAAAATTGGTGAAGAAAAAAATCAGAATATTATATGAAAATTAGATATTTTGTACACTAAGACAGACACACCCATTGAAGGCTTTTTTTTTTTTTGCCTACTGTTTTACTGAGAGGTTGACAGAATTACCAATGTAAAATTTTGTAAAATTTGCATGTGTGTTTGGCTGGAAGAGGAACTACATTGAGCTATCTGATGTTTGAGTTCTCTGTTCTTGTTTTGGACTAGATGAGAAAACAGCTGTTCTTGAATATAACTGGAGTATGCATTTTGGTTTAGGAGCCAGCTCTTTTGAAGTAACCTGTCCTTTTCTCTCTGACTACGTGCTAAGTAAAATACTGAAAATTTAAAACACTCTTTGCATATAAACAGATGAACTATAATGGATATTTTTGTAATTATCTTAGAATAGCAAAACTAATACCTATTATCAATTTAATCAGTTTTTAGGGAAAGGCATAAGCAAAAACATCACAGTAATTTTCCCACATTCACAGAAATAATCTAACATTCCTGTGCATAATTACTACTGGCATTTAGGAAAAATATACTTGGTTGTGTCAATGTTAAACATTTACAGAAGACAGAAAGTACTTTTTTGGGGGGGCATTTTACTTTGGGTTTCATTTTTTAGAAAAAAATAAAAATAAAACCAAGCATTTTCAGAAATAAAAAAAACTGGGCATTTGAATTAAGAAAAGAAAATTGGGAATTTCAATACCCTTGAAGCTGTTAAAAAAGAATTGTCTGTGCTATAAGAAAATATGCCCAATATATGTTGGTGGAAGAAAAAATCAGAATATTAAGAATGATTCTAGTTTCATCAAAACAAAGAACAGATACGAATAAAGCTATGTATGTTTACCTATGCAGACAATACTTTCAGCAGGATAGGCAAGAAACAGTGAACATGACTATTTGTAGGATAGAGGAGTTTTGTCATTTACACTATTTATTGGTTGAATTTTTAAAACTATGAGCATATATTACTTTTATAGTACAACTTAAAATAATTAAAAATTTTAAAAAAGTGAATTTTAACAACTTTCCTCCCCAAATAAGTGAATGCAGTAGTTTAATTTTTAGGCTAACACAAACAAAAAGCCTAAAGAAAAGGTCCAAAATGCAAACCCAAATAAAACAAGGTTGTATTACTTTTTTTTTTTTGAAAGCTTCTGAGTTTCTTTCCTCTCAGATAGCACCTCTTCTCTATTATACGCAGCTTTATAGCACACTGTGATAAAAATGCCCTGGAATAGGATTGAGGAAAACATTTTCCTGCTCTCACTTCACTTCCCTGTTGTATAGGTAATTTCTGCTTTGTTCGGGGGCTCTCTGGCCTATCAGGGAGAATAACAAGCTCCAGCCTCATCTCCTCCTCCTGCTGAGAGCAGCCAAATGTTGCCATTGCCGACTAACATTTCAATGAATCAGATGAAATGTGGGAAGGTACCTGGCACATTCAGCAAAAGAACAGGTGTGTTCCACTTGGAAGAATTTGTAAGATCCAGCGGCTCCCAAGCTCATGAAAGGTATAATTTTACTTTTTATTCTACAGCCTCAATAGATATTTAAAAAGAAAACTACTGAGGAGATTTCTCTCCTTTTTTCCTAAAAAGTAGGGAGAATACAATTCTAAAGGCTTCATGTCTTCTAAAGACATGAAGAAGGGTACAATGGAACAAACATAACACAGGTATGTAAAAAACCAGCATGACACAAAATGTGGCTAGCAGTGCAGGTAACAACTGTCTGCGTGTGTGTGTCTGTCTGTGTGGTGGAGGAAAAAGGGCACTGGCCCTAGAACACAGAGGCTGAGTCAAGTGGGAGGGTCATTCTGAATGAGCCTCTAGCTTTTCTGGATCTTGATTTCTCATCTGTAAAATGAAGAAGTTGACTAGAATAACCAGGGATGATCTCTAAGGTCCCTTTCATGTCACCAACTCTGTGATTCTATAAATTTAGGAAACGCTTCCATTCTAGCCACTTATCAGAGACTACTTTTCATCTTTTTATTTTTTTAAACATATCTTACATATGATAATAAAAATAAAACTTGCACATGAAATTAAACATCTGATAGAATTTGTGGTAGGTTTAAAGGCAGGATCTTGATAAAATCAAAGCATATATATTCTGATAAAGGAACTGAAGAAATGCAACTATACCAGGTGCTAAGGAAGCCTAGTTAACACATTTTTCAAAGGCTGGTTGTTTACATCATACCCAAGGCATTTTGATTACTTGGGAAAACCTTAATGTTTCTCAGGGCCTTCTGTGGATAAAGTGGGGTTCCTATGGCCAGGATCCTCACTGAATTTAAATGTAACTGGCCTGTTGTTATGCTACTGCTTCCACACCTTTAGGCAATAAGCCATTACTGTGTTAATACAAAGAGTTCTGCCCACTGCTCTGTGCGTGACTGGGTGGCGGGGCTGCAAGGCTGGAGGAGAGCAGAGCAGAGGCTAGAGTGGTGGCAGCGCCGAGGACAGAGGCCCAGAGGACGGCTGTGCGGGACGACTGTGCAGAGAGGCCCAGAGGACTGCTGTGTGGGACAACTGTGCAGAGAGGCCCAGAGGATGGCTGTGCGGGACGGCTGTGCAGAGAGGCCCAGAGGACGGCTGTGCGGGACGACTGTGCAGAGAGGCCCAGAGGACTGCTGTGTGGGACAACTGTGCAGAGAGGCCCAGAGGATGGCTGTGCGGGACGGCTGTGCAGAGAGGCCCAGAGGTAGGGACAGGCTTGCTGCATCCGAAGCAGCAGTGATAACAGACTCGCTCTGAGTGAACAGGATTTTAGTGACCGACCTGCCACCTGGAAATAAAGTTGGGTATAACCTTTTCACCTCAAGAACCCTTTGCTGTATTTTTTTGGTCACAGTGAATCTATAGTGAACTTGCCTGGAGCTGAAACTCATTTGCAAGACACCTTCTTTTTGTATAAGCATAAATTATTGTTTATACTTTCTTCCACAGGGAAGTAAAACATTGTCTAACTATACATGTGGTACCTTCCTAAGAGGAAAAATACATGCAGGATTCTATTCTAACACATGGATTCAGATAAACAAGATCAAATCAAGTTCTTCAACAAAAGAAATCCATGCATCTTAAAAGTTTAAAGCCCAGTTTGAGTCTATCTCCTCTGTGAGCACTGTGCTTCTCCCTTGCCCAAGCAGATTCTCATCCTCTGCAATTTTCCTTGCTTTATCTATTTTAAGATTTTAAATGTTTTGCTTTGCACCCTTGCAAGTTTCTTGAGATCTCTGAGTCTGGGCAGCAGTGGAACTGGCACAAAGCAGATCTCAAAGATCAAGCTGGATATGTGAAGAATTGGTCTGCTGGGCTATGAATATGAAGGTATATTTTAAGTATGGAGATGGGTCTGTGAGAGGAAAAGGCACACAGGATTAAAAAATCAGCTAAGTCTAAATTAAACCTATGATGCAGTGAGTTCTAAGTACAGGAGTGGCACAGGCAGTGAAAAACTGTGGGTCTGAGAGGCAGGTAAGAGGTCTCTAGCTGGAGGACCACAGGTGCTTCAAGAGGAGGAGGGGGCAATGCCAGCCTCACAGAAAACCAGTAAAACACTGACACATTCTTCACATCTGCTCTGGCTGAGGCAGACTTAGTTCAAGGCTGTTGGTCATTACGCACAGAGGTGGGGTTAGGCAACACCAGCTTCAAAGGTCAGTACGATGCACAGTCAGGGGTATCAGTAAGCCACTACAAGTAAAAGTTGTTTCTTTCATAGACTCTTGCACAGTACTTGACACAGACCACAAATACTATAGTTGTCCCAATGACTCCCTATGCCAATGTTATAAATGCTTTCATTGCATCAAGTATCTTTAAGCTGCAGATTTACATTAGCATCATCCTAAATTCTTAAATCTGGTGCTGAATTCCAAACAATGGGCAATATTACACAATTAGCATTTGCCCATAGTCAAAGTCCTTGCCAATCCTTTCTACTGTGTCCTTTGTAGTCCCCATATTGTCAGAGGCAACCATATACCCTTGCTGTATTTGAAAAACCAGTTTTCTTTCAGTTCTTTGCAAACACAAACTGTTCATTCTCACATATAACCAGCCATGGACCCCAGGCGCCTGGAGTTAACACTGACCTCCTTTCAGCTCTCTGTTGCTGATTTTAGGCTTACACTTTCAAAGCACTCCTCCCTGGATGCCTCGACACCGGACTATAACACTGTGTACATATCTTTGCAGCTGTTACCTTTGAACCTTGTGTCACTCTAACACAGTGGTTAATGTTGGTTTCACATTAAAATTACCTGGAAAGCTTTTGAAATCTACCCATGCTAAGGTCCCATTCCAGACCCATTAAAATAACCTGTGGGTTTAGGAGCAGGCATAACTGTTTAGTTTTTAAATTTCTTAGGTGATTCAATGTGAAGCAAGGTTGAGACATCTGCTCTAATACAAGAACTAAGGACTTCAGCCCCTGATTCATCAGTGTTCCCTTCATCCCAACTCTCACAATCATCTTGGACTTTTAATGTCCAAGGGAACAACCTGTCCAATACCCTGGGTCCTGCTGCCTTGGTCAGCTCAATTCTAGTACCGTGTTCTCCAACTTCCCATCAGCTCTTATACACAGCTCTGTGACTTTATCATAACCCTGAGATGCTTGACACCTGGAATACTAAATAAGCAAAAGAATTTCTAGATTTAGAGACATTAGCTCCAGCTTAACTCCTTTAGTGTGTAACTATGTGTCCTTCTGGGCATGGGTGGCTTACTGCTGCCTTGCAGAGAACCTTGCTTTCTAAGCCGGCCAGTATTCTGATTCCGCACCCTTTCCCATCTGGCTGATCCTCCACGTGGGCCACCCCAGACACTCTCTTTCCAATGCTATCAGTCTGTTATCCCCTATGTCACCCACAACTCCAATTATGTATCAAACCAAACCTGCCACTGCAATGGCCTAACGCTGAGCACTACTGAAGAAAAAAATCCAACTACAAAGAATTGTGCCAACTACATTTCTATGGTATCCAAACAGCAGCTCCCCAAACTACTCAGGAATATCTTTATATGTCCCAAATGAGCTCCTGCTCTTACTGTCCTTACAAATATTTTAATGGTCACTATTATTCCTATTTCACTCCTTTGACCGTCACTTTTGAAGTGGACTTTCTGTACTGGAGAACATAAAGATATCTTTAATGTCTAGATTAAAGATATCAATCTATCAGCTTATCTGTATTCTCCTTCACATTTACCCATCTCAGGGGTACTATTCTAAGCTCAGCACTGCTGATATTTTTGGCCAGATAATCCTTTGTTGATGGGGGCTTTTCTGTGCATTTAGGATGTTTAGCAACATCTGTGACCTCTGCCTATTAGATGCCAGGAGTGCTCCCCTCTTTGCAAATATTTGCAAGAATATTTCTAGGCCTTGCCAAATGCATCCTGGGACGCAATGTCACTCTCAGTAGAGAATCACTCCTCAAAGTCAAGATAATCTATCAACCTGTCTTTCTGAGAAAAACCTGCTTCCTTCAAGATCCATCTGTGCTTTCTTCATCTATCTTCAATTTGAACATATTTTTTGGCTTTGTCTCCTTAGTATAAATTTTTATATGTTACTCCAGTATTTAAAAAGTCATTCCTGGAGCCAGATCTCCTTCCAGCCAGTGCCTGAGCTTTTTTTTCTTTAAGTGAAGCTATGAGAATGACTTCTGTGAGTTCCTTGCTGAGGAACTGCTGTTCCATTCTTCAATCCTTGTCATAGTATTAATCCTTGATACTACCACTAAAGTGCCAGGGTTGTCCTGATCATCATGTGCTTAGACAACCCAGCCGACTGGCTGTCTCGGATGCCACTGACTGTTCCCTCTTTGAACCTCTCTCTCCCCTGGCTTCCAGGGCACTTCTTTCTTCTGGTCCTTCCCTTCCACTTCTATTATTCTTTCTTAATCATCTCCTCTTCCTCTGATTACCCCTTACATACTAGTGTTCAACTGAGATTCTGTCCTTGGCCTTCTTTTCTCAGAACTCTGTAATATTTTTTATGGGTTATGTCCAGTACAAGCTTCAGCTCTACTGATATAATAAAATAAATACACTAACTCCTCCCCATTTTATTTTGAAGTGCTACCTTCCCTCAAATTCCAACCCTGCATTTCTGGCTCCGTAGTGAATAGGACCACTACAGACACTACTAATCAAGATATCTAAAACTGAACTTATCACATCCTATGCTCCACACCATTCCTGTCTGTCTTTCTCCAAATCTTCCTTATTCTTTTATTATTTCTGTGGTACCACTACCCATTTGGTTATATAATAAGCCAGGGCCCTTAGCACAATCCTAGATTCCAACCTCATTAATCACATTCAACCAATCATAAAATCCTGCCAATTATACCTTATGACGCTTCCCCTCCATCCCCACTAATACAGGCTTTTATATTTTATTTCAAGGATAACTAACTAATATCCCTGTTCCAGGTCTTAGGTATTTATAATCTAACCACCATGCTGTCACTAGAATAATATTTTTAACATGCAAATCTGTACATGTAATTCCTGGGATTGCCTCCCCTAAGGGATTCCTTTTGTTTGAAGGATACAATCTAAGCATCTTAGCAGAGTATGCTAGACTCACCATGGCCTGACTCCTGCTTTCTCTTATCTTTCTCTCCATAGATCCTGTGTGCCCCAATAATAACCATACCATACCACACCTTACTCAAGTTATTCTCTCTGTTAGAATATTTTTTCCAAAGATCTTTTACCCAGCACATACTTTTTCATCCTATAAGTCTCAGCTTAAGCACAGGGAACTATTCCTGGACTCTCCAGGGCAGATCTGTAGGGTTTCTTCCTGTGTGTTCCCAGGGCATTATGTACATATTTTCATTACAGTTCCTACCACAGTCTGTTGGAACTACCTGCTAGCAGGTGTCTCGCACACCAGTCTAAGCTCCTCAAGGGCTAGAGCCTTGCCTACTCTATCCTCTTTCAGTGCAGACTAATAGAGTACTCAGCATGGCACTAAGCACTCAACAAATACAGGCTGAATGACTGAATGATACATGACAGATTCAAATGTCAAAAAACTCCATCATAACATGGTATTTGTAAAAAAAAAATTATATATATATTTTTGTATATAAATATGTTCATGGATATCATGAAGAAGCAAAGTTATTCGGTCCAAGGTAAGAGCTAATGTCATATAGTAAGTTCCACAAGTAATACCCTGAGGGATTTGATAGCACAAGCTAAAATATATTAACAGTTCTCTGACCGATAGCATATCCACATTTGTTTCAACCTGAAAACATTTTGAATCACTAGCAAGTAAAAGGAATGCCCTAAGAAGACAGAACATATTTAATCTGTGGCTTCCAAGGACCTTTGGCATAAATGTGTACCCCTCTGGTGGGGATATGACAGTGTCAGTATCACAATCACAGAAACAAGTATAGAATGGAAATAGAATCACAAGTTCCACTAGGGCCCTCATTCCACCACTAAGTCTTTGTGACTTGAGGGTCTACCTTCAATATCTCTGAGCCTCCTCAGTTTCCTTATCTGGAAAATGGCTATAATGATATTTGCCTTATGTATTTCACAATGTTGGTGTCAGTATTAAAAGAAATAATAATGTAAACAATGAAGGATATAAGCATGAAAAATAAAGTAGTATTTCATCCAGAGAGTGAAAATCAAAGTAAAAATGCAATACATATTCTTGAAAACATTTACCTTTTGAAAAGCTGAAAAAGGTTTCTCCATTTTGGTTTTTTCCTTGGGGGTTAAAGGAGGGGATCGCTCCTTTATCTCTGGAGGCAGTTCTTGATATAGTGCTGGAATTAAACAAGGAATTCATGTAATTGAACTGAGAAAAACTGTTCCATGGGGGAAAAAATAATGTTGGAGGTGGGCAAATATGAAACTAAGAAACTATGATATTCATTTCCTTGGTGTAACAAGCTATCAAGCACTTACTGTCCAGATGATTTATATTATAGTCTTACACATTAGTTATCAAAAGAACATAATTTGTAAATGGACAGTTTTGATTAGCAGGATTTCAGGAATGTAGAAGGTGTCATTTTCACTTACTACATGGTCTTGCAAATGCTTATTTCATTTTATCTCAATAAACATTTACCAGGAAGCTGTTATACACAAAGTTATCTGCCAGGTATGGCTGGAGGAGATATAAAGATTATCAAAAGACAGTCTTTGCTCTCAAGGAGCTTACAATCTGGTCAGAGTCAGATAAATTATATGTTACAAGTAACTGTACTATAAAAATAGAATGTGACATTAGCTGAAAGAAATACTAACAAAGGCAAATTCTGATGTGGGGATGGCAAATGCTTAATGGAAAAAGAGGTAGGTGTGTCAAACTCTGAAGAATAGGTAGGGTTTTTGCCAGGCAGAGGTGTGGAGAAAGGATTATTTGGGAAAGGATATGACACAAATACAGTGCTAGGACTGTTCACAATACTGAATCTATTCACGGTGTTGAATCTGAGATTCTTATAACGTAAAATTATAATCTACATAATCTCGTCAGTCTTCACATGGTGTGGAATCTAAAAGTTATGTGGGAATTTGAAAAGGCTAAGAAGAAAATCTGTTCTGGTTAAATGACTTGGGCAAATCTGAATTGAGAGAAATTGCTAAAATATACCTGATCAAAATTCTAAAATTATGAGATATATTAATTGGCTTTGTGTATGGGTTGGTTTTATTATTGGGGTTATCTCTTAGTGGAAAGGATGTTAGATATGATTAAGGAAAGCTGATCTTGTTTTTCTTTCCAGTGGCTTAAGATACAAAGGGAGAAAGTCCTTTATAATAATGGTGTACAACGTCTTCTACTGAGTTCTCTCAGAGGACATGGCTTTCATTTGAGCAGTTGGTAGAGATTCTATTCAAATATGAACACTCTTTTAGATCTTTTGCTTTGCATATCTGGCTTCAGATAAAGATCAAAGACAAATTTCCTACTATTTTGAGAGTGGAATATGCTGCTGACAGTTTTTTCCTTCTGGCAGATGAGTTTTTTAAAAACTCAGGTAAAAAGTGGGATAAAAAGAAAGGAGACTAACCCCTGATGAGATGAGAATTCAGTCATTATATTTCTTAGGTTTTCTGAGAATTTTTTATTTGTTTTAGCCTATACAGAACTTTTCAACAAGCAATGAATGACTGGTCCCAAAAGAAAACATCAATTATTCTGGGATATAACACAGCATTTTGGCAGTCAAAGGATGGTCACTACTTAAGATGTGGAACTTTTAATTTAAAATGTTTAAATTTTTATTTTTTTTTATTGAATTAGAGTTGACACGATATTACATTAATTTCAAGTGTACAACACAGTGATTCAACATTTACAAACATTATGAAATGCTTACCATGACAAGTATAGTTACTATCGATCACCATAAAGTTATTACAATATAATTGACTATATTCCCTATGCTGTACTTCTTATCCCTGTGACTTATGTATTTTATAACTGGAAGTTATTACCTCTTAATCCCTTTCTATTTTGCCTGCATCCCAACACCCCTCCACTCCACCAACCATGAGTTTGTATTTGAGTCAGTTTCTAGGTTTTAGTTTGTTTTGTTTTTAAGACTCCACATGTAAGTGAAATCATATGATATTTGTCTTTGGCATGTTTCACTTTTTTAGCATTATACCCTCTAGGTCCATCTGACATGTAATTGATTTTTGCATATAGCCACCAACCACCATTGTAGTATGCTTCAGAAGGCTCAATTTGATTATTATGGAAGAAAAATCTTACTAAATTTTTAACCCAAAGTGGATCAAATATCTGTCTTTTCAAGATTTGCAAGCCTAAAAGGTTATTTGTACAAACTAAGAAGACTCTAAAGTTTAATCACCTAATACCATCCTTCTTGGAACTACATAATCTTTTTATATTGTCAAGTGAAAAAGTATTTCAAACGTTTTCACTTGTATCTGGAAGAAACAATGGATTGTAAATGTCCAGTTAAAATTACAGCTATCCAAAGTGACTGCAATTGTGCAGGCAGCTCTTGGTTTAAAAACAGAAGGCACCCCTTCTGAACTCTAGTTGCTGATCCCCTGAGAAAGCCATCACTGGAAAGGGGAGGGAAGGAGCTTGGATATCTGTGATTATCTGTAAGTTAGAAGTGCTGAGTTTATGAGAGACGACTAAACCTGTCCTAAAATTTCTTCCTCCCACGCTGCTACAAGTTTTCTCCACTGTGTATCTTCTTTTAAACATAAAAATAGAGTCAGCTAGAGTTTAAGAGCTGTCAACTGTTTACTATTCAGAGAGAAAGAAAACAGTGGCACAGAGGAAATTAAGAATTTTGTTATGAGAGAGAAAAGTGGGTAATTTTTGACACACAGCACTTTTGAGGGGAGGAGTGTGCTGAGAGCAGCAGATGAGCTGAGGAAAGGAGGCTTAGAGTCTCAAGAGACTGGGGCAGGGAGCACTGGGGTGCAGACAGGGTGGGGGAGGGTACCAAAGAGAAATACTTTCATCTGGAACCTGGCCCAGCACCCAATATTCATGGAAGAAATTCTTCTTCCTCCTTCTTTCATCTCTTTTGCTCTCAAAATTCAGAACTTGGGTTAGGAGTCAATAGTACCTTTGTTTAGCCATAGTTCGGGTTAAATGAAGTTTCACAGACTAAACTGAACATCAACTATTATTTCTAATAATTACTTCTTTGCAGAAACAGAAGACTTAGTAAATGTTTGACACACAGGATGTTCTCAAGACTGCCTATACTACATTTTAAATCACAACTATATGCTTTTAGTGTTTCTGGAAGAAAGTTTAGAGATCATCAAGCTTAATTTCCTCATTTTATATAGGAAGAAACTGAGGCATATCAGTATTAGTCCTCAAACTAGGATTAGAAGTCAGTTTTCCTGACTCCTGAGTGTTGTGCTTGTCCTTCCCAGCAGCAAGTTAATTTCTGATAGGAAGCATCTACTAAAGGTGCACTGCTGTATTTCTTCCCTTTCCTCGAGTCTTTAAACTATTTTATTCTCAGGCTCTGTTAGTTCTATTTTTACCTCTCAAGTCCTAGTAGTAAATTTACTAGCTTTCAGAAACTCATATTGAGGATTTCTCCTCCAGCTCCTTTCTTTTTCCTCAGTTGTGAGGGCTTAATTTACTGGATTATGAACGCTCTACTGTAGTTTTGTTTTAGCAGGTACCAGCTAGGACTGAGGTCTACAAAGTGAATGAATGGGAGTTGGGGAACTAGAGGTTCTTAAGGTGCCTGTCAACTGAGGAGTCACTGTGGCAGAAGAGCTGACATAAGCAGGCATGAGGCAGCTGGCAGGCAAAAGGGGTTTAAGAAGGTTGGTGGATGAACAAGTCACCTGGGATGAGAAGTCCTTGAAGCAAATATTGCAGTCTCAGAATGTAATAGGTTTCTAGTCACATTAGTGCCGCCCTCCCCTTTTATTTTTTTGCATCCTGAGAATGAAAAGGAATACATATTGGTAAACGCATGCAAAAGTTACAAACAGTAAATTAAAGGGTAGAAAATGATAAAATCTTGGACTATCAGTTATACCATATTAGTAAACCAGGAAGGGAGCATAAAACTTACTTTCACTAGCCACATGATTAGCTGGAAAATAACCTTCCTGTCCCTTTCCTATGCTGCCATACCACCAGTCTTCATTATCTTTGAAAAACACTCGGATAATGTCTCCGCGATGGATGGTGAGTTCATCTGATCGATTCGCTGTGTAGTCATAAAGAGCCACTACCTAAGAGAGAGATAAGACCACCACAGCTTTATCACAACTGTACCACAGAGAAAACCCCCAACATTCACTTCCTCTTGCAGAAGAGCAGCTGAAACCAAAGCAGTACTTTGGTAAGTCTGAGGCTGTCTCAAGGTTTGCTAATGGGATCAGGGGTGGTGGGAACACAGCAGGAGAAGCAAGATAAAAGACTGTGGGATTGAGAAATGGTTAAGAGCATTCAATACACTAAGATTAGCTTCAAAATAGCAGATGTCAATTTTTTTTTAAAGTAAATTACTTGTGAAGCAAATAAAAAAAATGCTCACACCATTCACTTTCTTAGAATTGTTTTATATTACCCCTAGATCCCCGTGTCTGGCCAAAAGCAGCTGCATCTGAAAAAAAATTCTTCACCATGTCAACAACTTTACAAAAAGGAAAAGCTAAATGGAACAACCTGATTACATAACTTCATTGCTTTATGTTAATATCTCTTTTTGAAATACATTTTTCTACATATGTGTAGTTTTTGGTATTTCATATCAACAATCAACATTTTGATAACCTTTAAAAATACCCTTATAAACTTATTTTCATTTACAAATTTGTATTTTCATTTACAAATTGAAGCGGAAAAGCTTTTTTAGGAGAATCCTCTTTTCTGTGTTGTTACAGTAGTCACTGTGTTTGATTTTTTTCTTTTGAAAAACCAAAATCAAAATGAATGGCTGCACAGGCATTTACAAATCCCTTTCAGCATTACAAGGAGGAAGACTTCAACCCATTTTAGATGTGATGTATTATATAAAGGGCATAATATGTATACTAGAGAATAAGCACCTCTACTTTTTTTCTAATTAAATAGTATTTGAAAATTTACAGGTTATATAGCTACACATGTAATGGAAAATTATCATTATAATTCTTTGTGTTTAGGTTGAGTACTGATTCATTCACTTAACAAGTATTTCCTTACATGTATTTACTGATTCATTCACTTAACAGGTATTACTAACGTACTGGTACTGTTCTAGGGGCTAAACAGACAATGATAAATAGGATAATTTCTAGAAGGCATGCCTCATTTAGGCTTTGCAGGAGAATAAAAGATAGTCAAGAATCACCTGGGTGAAGAGATGTAAGGTATGTCTCAAGCAGACTGTATCATGTGTGTGAGAGTTTGGAAGAAAACCCCAAATAGTTCAATATGGAGTCTGGCATTAGAAGTAGGAGCCTAGATAGAAGGGTGGGGGGAAACTGTGATTACACAAGTAAACAAGGGCTAGATTCTACATGCTGAAAGAGTTCAGACTTAAAACATGGGCAATGGGACAGGACACATTTTAAGCAGGGGAGTCCATAGAGTTCACAAAATTCTTTCTGGCACCTTTGAATTAATTTACAAAATTTGTTAACACATTAACCAGGAGAATTTAATAGATAAATCTGGAATTAACTGCTGTCACTGTATGGTATAAGGACAGTAATGCTAATTTCATTAAAATAGTACAAATGCAACGCCTACTTAACTGCTTAGTTAAGTCCTTAACTTATACCATGCTATGCAGGATGTTGTTTAAAGTTGACATATCTTTTATAACTTTTGGATAACGATGCCAAATCACTTATATTTTTAAAAGTGGAACTTTTAACTTTTCCTTTTGTTTTTCTCCAAACCTCTTCTTTATTTTCCTACCTGGCACTATCTTCAAAGAAGGAAACTAATTAAAATGTTCTGAGTGTCTGCCACATTCTAGGTACCATGCAAGTTGCTTACGTAACTTATTTTACTCAATGTTTATGAAAATCCTGTGAGGGCATAAATTCTTATTTCAATTTTATAAATGAGGAATTTGATGTACAAAGAAATTTAGTAACTTGCCTAAAGTCAAGTAAACTAATAAGTGGCAGAATCAGGACTTAAACTCTGTATTCTTTCACTTAAAAAAAAATTAAATACATTACCTCTGGAATCAAACATGGGGAAGAAGCAGCAGAGAGAAAAGGAGGAGGGACAAGAGAACCTAATCTGTCATGAGAGATAAGACACATTTTCAGATAGTAGCACTTAAGCAGTCAGCTGTGCTGAGAAGATCAACTACTCAGGGTCACCTGCAGGCCCACTGTGCTCTTCCCATGACATATGAAACCCAGTCTCAGAAAACCGTGTGGGGATTTGTTCCTGCTATTCTTCATCCTGGTACATCAAACAGTATAACTTTGATGAATCTTATGCAAATATTAAGTTAGTGTATGCTTATTTATCCAGAGCCAGAGGTGGCTGCTAGGAAGAAGAGTAGGAGAGATTCAGCTTAGGCAACAGAATCATTAGAAGTCCCATATCAGGTTTGTGTCTTTGTGCAGACTACTGACATCCTGGAATTCACCAAACTGGAGTCAGAAAACCTATTCTGAATTTTCCACCAGGGTCTGTTGATGAAAAAGTCCCTTCAGAGGTACAGGGATCCAAAAGATCTATAAGATTCTACATTACAATTTTCCTTTAAAGTACACACTGATTATCCTCAAATACAATCAAACATAGCACCCAAATCTCACATGGCCCTTCAGTCCTGCTAACCTTGTAAACATGTTCCATACTCCACGTCCCTGTTACAGACTGAATTGTGTCCCCCACCAAAATCCACAGGTTGAAGCCCTAACCATCAATGTGACCGCATTCGGACATAGGGCCTTTAAAGAGGTAATTAAGGTTAAAAAATGAGGTCAAATGGGTGGGGCCCTAATCCACTAAAACTGGTTTCCTTTCAAAAAGATGAGATGCCAGGAGCACACATGCACAGTGAAAAAGGCCATTTGAGGACACAGGGAGAAGGTCTGGAAGCCAAGGAGAGAAGCCTCAGGAGGAACCAGTCAGCCAGCTCCTTGATCTTGGACTTTCAGCCTCTAGAACCGTGAGCAAATAAATTTCTGTTGTTTAAATCACCCAGACCATGGTATTTTGTTATGGCAGCCCTGGCAGACTAATACAGTCCTACAACCTGATGGTGTTAGATTAATCACTCACTATCAGCCTGTCATGGCACTGCAAATGGGCAATGTCTCACTTGTATCCATTTTAGGTCTTTACCAGTTTACAGTACTGTGTCCACACTATTATTATATTATCTCCTGATGTAGAAACAATGTTCTTGTCAAAACACTCCACAACCAACATCCTTAGGAGGGTAATGGTTGGGGAGGCTATGTCCCCCAAAACAAAGGAACAGTCCTTGGAGCATGTCACCATCATAGCATTACTGACATGTAAATGCAAAATTGCTATACAGTGAGGAATCAGTGTGTTTCACATGCCAAGAGTCCACACTCTGGCAGTGGAGTTATGACCATTCTCTCACTATACTGAAGGCACACAACAAAAGCCACATGGCTCACAAGAATGTGCTTGTATTCCAGTGTGTGTTATCTCATTTCTGAAGACACCTTTCTCACTTCTGAGCATCATAGTATGTGCAGTAAACTTCTTTGCTTGTTTTAATTTGGTGATGGACATTGCATAAATTACATCTTCCTCATCTCCAATTAGATTGTTATTATTTTGCTGTTTTAGGGTAAAGTAAAGCTCTATAAAAGTCAGGAAACAATCCCATCAAAGAGGTTTGTTTTGAAATAATACTATTTCTATTTTCTCCCTATTCTGGTAGGTGTTGTCATAGAAAATCTGTCATGACCACTCTTTGATGAGTATCTTCTTTAGCATACCATCCCTTGCACACAGTGGTCTGGCATATAGGCATGACAGAATATTCTCAGCAACATGATTTGAATCTTGAGCTGACAGAGCAGTTATGAAATCTTTCTGCAACAGAAGTTTAACAGATGAGTTTATAAGTCCAAGTTTGTAATGACAGGTCTAGGAAATGAAATGTTCCACAAAATACACCTGTTCAAATTTGACCATTATCCACATATTTGAAAGAGTTCTTTCTCTTTCTCAAAAGTTGTTAAGTTGCTTGGGCATAATCATGGTAGAGGTGTCCCTGGCAAGTTTTTTTTTTTTGTACATACATTTTTGTCTTTATAGCAGTGCTTGCCAGATACTATTTTTGGTTTAAGCAGAGTCTGCCAGGCTGCTATAAGACATTTAAATGAATTTCAATTTATATTATCTTCTGAGAGATTTTTCATTATTATAGTTGTCTCAATGGTTCTTGAAACCAGTTTACTGAAGGAACATTAGCCAGTAGTGTTTGTCAGCAAATGTTCCTTACAACTTCATCTATAATACCATCTAAAAAAATCAATATTCATAATGGCCCCAAGTCATCCAACAAGCTAAATTATGTTGAATAAACTCATATACCTAAGCACTTTCTCCTCCAGCACTGTTTCAGCTGGGTCCATGATCACTGGGCAACTTTGTGCCATCTGCAGCCAAAGTGGCTTCTGGATCCTACTACCTTCCTTCTTGCTCCTTACTTGATTTTACATTTCTGGTCTCCAGACAGTGAAAGAATAAATTTCTGTTATTATAAGCCATGGCAAATTTGTGGTAATTTGTTAAAACAGCCCTGGGAAACTAATATATGTAAATTTTACATTGGTGAATGGATTTCTTGTGTTCTTTTAGAACATTGAACCCTCTCTTGGCATCAGTTACCTGAGATCAGTTTGACCCTTTCCAGGTTTGCTTTTAAGTTTTTGTTAGAGCAGATTCAGGAAGGCTTTACTTTAGGGCTCAATAAACTGTACTACCAGGGTGGGATCCTTCTGATAATTCTACCTGATGCACCATATATTAGGTTTTCTCATTCTGGCTGTCAGGTATGTGAATTATTCCCATTCTGTTTTGCAGTCTACTATTTCTGATAACAATTTCCTCATAGAGTTTTACCCCATGCACATACAGCTCAATACTCAGCCATAGACTTATTAGAGGCAATTCTTACGGTTATTGGCAGGATTATTACCAACTTCCAATATAAGGGGAAACAAAAAGTAACATCTTAGTAATTATTTTATTTTTTTCCAGAAGCCTTGTTACAGTTTAATGCACATTAACTAAAATGTGTGCATTTTCAGTGTTCATGATAAATGCAGTTATCACCTTATTGAACTTCTGGCATTCTTTAAGTACATTAAGCTTTAGTATCAAAGTATTTAGGTAAACCTGTGCTTAAGTGGTAAGAAAACATTTGTTCTTTTTTTGATCTTAAACATTTTCATCTCACACATAGCCATCTTTTATATGCTTGGAGTTACCTTTTGCTATGTAGCTGGCCTTGTTATTTCACCACTCCCGATATACTATAATAGAAAGCAATTTACATATAAGAACAATTAATTGAGCAAAGGGAGAAGATATTTCTTTGTGCAGATTCCATAAGAACTGCAGAAATATCTTTGTATGGTCTAAAACAGGCAGTTTCATTTATAGCACTGTTTTTTATGTAGTTACAACATAATGTGACTGTAGCTTTTTAAACTACAAAACCCCGAGTGATTATACCTTCTAGTTAAAATAAAGTATTAATAACTGATTGTGGTTTCAGATGCTATTTGCTGTTTCTTGGATGTTTAGGAAATACTTCCTGATGAATTTTATAGAAATCTGAGGTGTCTTGACAACAGGTTTCAGCTCTGGGCAAGTTCACTATGGATTCAACGTGACCAAAGAAATGACAGTAGGACGTTCTTGGGGTGACAGGGTTATACCCAACTTTACTTCCATGGTGGCAAGTTAATCACTAGAATCTCGTCCACTCAGAGCGAGTTTGCATGCAGCAAGCCAATCTCTGCCTCTGGGCCTCTCTGCCTGCACAACTGTCTTCTGGGCCTCTGTCCTCAGTGCAGCCACCACTCCAGCCTCTGCTCTGCTCTCCTGCAGCCTTGCAGCCTTGCCACCATATCGCCCAGCACACTGGGCAGGGTTCTTTATACAGAGTCAGTAACGATGCATTGCCCACATGTGTGTAGTGAGCTAGCCAAACAGGGCCAGGTGAGAACCCTGGCCACGGGAACCTTCACTTTATCCACATGAGGACAGAGTATTTTTTTTTCTTTTAAGTTTAAAACTGCTTCATTACTAATAAGAGATCTGGGTATAGCTGCAGCATTTCATATGCTTTCTGAGAGAAATGGACCATTTCCTTGGCCACTAAAGATGTTTCTCATGTAACTGAACAATAGTTTATACATCTTGATTGTATTTATTTTCTGTGTATTTCTTTGGAGTTAAAATAGCTATTGATAACCTCATTAATACTGATAGCTTCATCAACAGTCTTCAATCCCTTCTGGGTTAAAGCTGAACCTTTCACATAGCACACTCTTATCTCTTGTAGTTTCTGTCCTTGTTTCACACATACACTGGTTTTTATTTCACATCATTCAGTCTTGTTGGAAGTTTTGGGGTCACCTTGGAGATCAATAAGAGTTGCCATTAATAAAAAGGGTACATTTGGTGTATATTCTTTAAGTTCTGGCACCCATTCCTCTTTCACATTCTAAAATGAGGATAGGTTTGCTACAGAGGAACATATAAGGAAGACCTCAGTTACTGGATAAGATAAAAGCTGCAGATCATCACAGTCTTCTTGTCTGGCTGTGTCCGAGAAAGCCAGGAGGTACTGCTTGCCTTGGCAGGTGGTGATGACCGTGTAATGGTTGAACAAGGCAGGCATGTCCTCTTCCAGGAAGGCGCTGCTGGCCTAGCCCACGAGGAGCCTGTCTTTGCCCACTCCCCTGTTGTCAACCACCATGCACCTGAGCATCAGTGTGCTGGCAGATGGCCAGCCTCTGGGCATGGCTCCCCCCACTGTCCCCTCAGGAATCATTTAACAAATGAAATAAAGTTTAAGAAAGTCTCATTTCTCAGTAATGCCAGTTAAGGAGTATTTGATTATTGTTATTAAAACAGAAAAAAGAGCATGTAAAAATGTTAGTAGAAAGCTGAATTTAACAATAAATTCTAAACTGTATAGAAGTACATTTATTAAAGATCAAATTACTCCTTGACCAGTACTGACATTGGGATTGTATTTTATTTCATGAGAGGAATAAAGCAGAATACAGTCCTATTTCTAGCATCATGTGGTAAAAAAATATAGTCTCTTATGGTTATTTCAATGAATACTACATAAGATACCCTAAAGACATTTATTAAAAAAAGAAACCAAGTTTTTTTAACTGATCTTATCTGGATGATAATAAATTAAGAAAACAAAGATAAAGAAAGCAAATAATTGCACAAAGTTTATTGTCTCTGTACCAAACTATGTGTTCCTATTCTGCTATATAATGCTAGTGTAAGTGAACCTAAAACACTTCACCAAATACTGAAAATATTTAATTCCAAATACATTTTTGTAAAGTAACTACCAAAGGTAATGGAAAGAATACCAAGCTAGGAATCAATACAGTGAGTTTTCCTGTATGGACCACCAGGGTTAAAGTATAGTACAGAACGCTCAGACTGCATGTCTGTGAACTAAGGGGTTTGGATCAGATGGTATGTGGTACACCTTCCAGCTTTAAAATTCTATCATACTAGATATTCAAACAACTATTCCAAAACAATAGCACTCATAGATTTTAAAAGTAAATTCAAAATATTAATCTGTTGAGTAACAGTGTGGCTGTATTGCTTTTGATCATATATGACTTAGAAAAGCTTTTTTGACTGCTGCAATATTACACAGGAAAAGCCTTCCAGTAATAATTAAAGAACAATAATGGTAAAGCATTTCTCCTGCATTTATTTACCATTTGGAAATACTTCTTTCTTCTCTGACAAATAGGAATGATTTGACCTTTGGACTTCACAAATAAAACTATTTAATTTATATGGTGATCGGTATCAAAACTTTTCTTCCTGGAAATCACATTCATATACTTTGTTACAGTGAATCATTAGTGTTTCATAAGGCTCTATGTATTTTTTTTATTGTTTTTTTCCTAAAGAAATCAAGAGAATGATACAGACCTTTCTAGACTGGACTTCAGATTTCTTTTTTGTTAGCAAAGAAAATGATAGTATACTTTAATTTTCTTTTTTGGGAGGGACAGCAAAGGAAGAATTATGGATTCTGGTTTAGATTACAGTTCTCAACATGTGATCTCTGCACAGCAGCAACATTAGCAGAAACGTGTTAGAAACGCAAATTTCTGGGTTCTGTTCCAGACCAACTAACATCATGTATTTGATGGGCCCAGAAGTCCAGAAGTGTTTTAACAAGCCTTCCAGGTGATTCTGATATACCTCAATTTAGTTAATACTTTATTCCAATGACCTACTTTATTAAACATGTACACTTATTTTTTGTACATATCATGTATACGACTGAATGGGTAAGAAATATAATTTAAAATATAAAATGACAAATCTTATAACAAAGTGCTTCTGGCAAAACTTAAAAAAACCTGTTGCTCTTTTCCTATTAGTTTTACTTATTTGCTTAGTTTCCCTCTTATCACTAAACTACTGACTAGCTCCAGATCTGAGTAACTTAACATTTATTTCATCATTTTATCAACACATGCACGCTCAAACTGCAACTAGGAGTCATAATACACATTTCTCAGGTTTCCCTACAACCTTTAAGGATTAATGAAAATTCTGAAGCAGAAAAACAAGCAAAATTGAAAGATTAAATCTATTCATCAAGCAATAATTATTACATATCTATTGTGTCTGGGCTACTTTTACAGGCTGGGGAGACAGCAGCGAACAATGGAGAAAAGTCCTTGCCCTCAGGGAGCTTCTGTTTTATTGGATGTTTTATTGTTTCTAGTCTGGTAGACCTTTTCAAAAAAGGGATACCTTTAATATTTGTATAAGTTACTCTTCTGTTTAAGTTGCCAATAAACAGTACCAGGGTGCATGTTGATAATGAATACTAAAATAATTTATTTATGAATTACTTCAGAAAGCATAATGAATTTCTTTAAATTCTATTAATGAACGAGTAGCTATGAGTAAATACAAGTTATAAGTAAAAAAGAACGAGATGCAGACAATATTTCTGAACAAAAATAAATTCAAGTATTTGCAAATAACATTCAGAATCTATAGTTTTAGTAGTTATAAATTTTATACTTCACATTTTAAGCGGTGACTTACAGAGATTATATATAGAAATATATCCCTTATGATAAATCAAATATTCTTCTTTTAAGTGTACTGCATTTATTAGTTGGCTTTATTTACCTCTACATGCTACTCTCCTGGCCAGGTGCTCCCCACAGCCATAAGTATTGTGAGAAGTAGTAAAAAAAATTTTTAAATACATAAACATACAAATATATAAATATTAAAATAAAAAAACTATTAAGTTTGTTAACAATATAAACACATGAATATATAACTATTACAACTCTTAATACATATAGATACACATATAAGTTATTAAAGGTTTTCAAATAGACAGACTTGTTGTAGTGCTTTAAAACTACTTTGGAAAAGCCTTTTTTAAACTTGACTAGGAACGTACAGGACCACAAAAATACCTAAATGATCTACTACAATTTCCCTTGATCTCTTTGAGTGAAATATGGGGGTGCTTCTTTGTGCATAAATACACCTAACAGAGATACTAGACCTATTACTTAAAAAGAACATGAGCTCTGCAGGCAAGTCTTTTGAGAATCAAGTTAAAACTCTTTTTGAAGCTTAAAAGTATCTTCAGGATTTCTGGGTATCAGTTTAAGTGCAAAGAGTTGTAGTTCTCAATATTTCAAGATAATATGTATAGAAACTTTTGAGAACTACTTAAGAACACTGCTAAGAAAATTTGTTTAAAATTATTAAATTTGTCAGAACTCATTAAAATTATAAATATATAAAAAGATGAATTAATATTCATATAATAAACATCTCAAGTGTGTGTTATATGTGTGATACTGTACATTGCATGGGAAATACAATGAAATACTGCATACAGTCTTGACGTGAAGATGCTTAGGTTATAATTAAGAAAAACATACTGTTTCAAATAATACATACTTAAAAATATTAAAATTTAGCATAAATTAATCTATTTATAATCATCTACTCTGTTTTGTGAAATATTTCATTTAAAAACACTCATGGGGGGAGGGCTCAAGATGGCGATGTGAGCAGGATGGCAGAAATCTCCTCCCAAAACCATATATATTTTTAAAAATACAACAAATACAACTATTCCTAAAAGAGACACCAGAAGATACAGTACAACAGCCAGGCTACATCTACATCTACAAGAACTCAGCATCTTACGAAGGGGGTAAGACAAAAAGCTGTGACCCAGCGGGACCTGAGCACTCCCCCACCCCAGCTCACAGGCGGGAGGAAAAGAATCAGAGTGGGGAGGGAGTGGAAGCACAGAACTGCTAAATAACCAGCCCTGGTGACCTACACTGGGAGCACAGACACACATTGCACGGTGTACTGGATATCAGAAAAATGGAAGGGCTGGAACCAAGACGGAGAGTGCAAGAGGGCCTCCACAGCCGGTTCCTCTGGGACAAAAGAAAAGCGGGCGCTTTTTTAAAAGTCTTCAAGGGACAAGGGCCCAACAGATGAACAAAATTGTCCCAGCACACTCAGCCCAGCAGGCTGGGAATCTTGAGGAACTTCGGGCCCCTAACCCCTGCAGGGTAAAGGAGCCTCGAAGCCCCTCACGCCGATAAGCAGCCTGCCATTGGTTCCCATTGGTCAGTGCTGCAAATGGACTGGCTGACCCGCCACAGCTACGGAGCAGCCGGAGAGTGGCCCTGCCCACAGCAACTAGACAGTCTCCCCCCAGTGTGCAGCTAACCGGACAGGCAGCGGAAGCTGGAGCAAGGTCCACAAGGTGCAAAGGGGCCCATCCTCGCAGTAGAACACACCTGGCGTGGCTGCCACCCCTCACAGTGTTCTAGGCTAGCCTGAGGGTGGCCCAGCCCACGGAAGCTTAGGGGATTATCCCAGAGACTGCCTCCTGGTGTGCGGTTAACTGGCACAGGCAGCGGAGAAGGGCAAGGCGAACAACAAGCAGGAAGGGACTTTGTTCTTCCAGCTGACACATGTGCCACCTGCCTGCAACCACTTCTATTGCCATGAAAAGACAGAAGAATCTGGTCCAGTCAAAAATCACTCAGACAACTCCAGAGAAAGGGCATGGTGGGATACATTTAACCAATTTTCCTGAAAAAGAATTCAAAATAAAAGTCATAACCATGCTGATGGACCTACAGAGAAATATGCAAGAGCTAAGGGATGTAGTCCCGAGGGAGATTACAGATATGAAACAATCGACAGACCAGCTTAAGAGCAGACAGGATGAGATGCAAGAGACTGTTAATGGAACAGAAATCAGAGAACAGGAGTACAGAGAAGCTGAGGCAGAGAGAGATAAAAGGATCTCTAGGAATGAAAGAATATTAAGAGAACTGTGTGACCAATCCAAACGGAACAATATTCACATTATAGCGGTACGAGAAGAAGATGAGAGAGAAAAAGGGATAGAAAGTATTTTTGAAGAAATAACTGAAAACTTCCCCAAGCTGGGGAAGGGAATAGTCTCTCAGACCATGGAAGCTCACAGATTTCCCAACACAAGGGACTAAAGGAGGACAACAACAAGACATATAATAATTAAAATGGCAAAGATCAAAGACAAGGAAAGAGTATTAAAGGCAGCCAGAGAGAGAAAAAAGATCACCTACAAAGGAAAACCCATCAGGCTATCATCAGACTTCTCAACAGAAACCTTACAAGCCAGAAGAGAATGGCATGATACATTTAATGAAATGAAACAGAAGGGCCTTGAACCAAGAATACTGTATCCAGCACGATTATCATTTAAATTTGGGCCATGGATTAAACAATTCCCAGATAAGCAAAAGTTGAGGGAATTTGCCTCCACAAACCACCTCTACAGGATATTTTAAAGGGACTGCTCTAGATGGAAGCACTCCTAAGGCTAAAAATATTTCACCAGAGAAAATAAAATCACAGCAAAGAAAGCAGACCATCCAAATATTAACTAAAGGCAAAAAATAGTATCAACTATCTACAAAAACAGTCAAAGGAAACACAAAAGAGTACAGAATAAAACACCTAACATATAAAGAATGGAGGAGGAAGAATAAGAAGGGAGAGAAATAATCATCGGACTGTGTTTATAGTAGCGTAATAAGAGAGATAAGTTAGACTGTTAGATAATAAAGAAGCTATGCTTGAACCTTTGGTAACCACAAATCCAAACCCTGCAATGGCAATAAGTACATATCTATCGATAATCACCCTAAATGTAAATGGACTGAATGCACCAATCAAAAGACACAGAGTAATAGAATGGATAAAAAAGCAAGACCCATCTATATGCTCCTTACAAGAGACTCACCTCAAACCCAAAGATAGACACAGACTAAAAGTGAAGGGACAGAAAAAGATATTTCATGCAAACAACAGGGAGAAAAAAGCAGGAGTGGCAGTACTTGTATCAGACAAAATAGACTTCAAAACAAAGAAAGTAACAAGAGATAAAGAAGGACATTACATAATGATAAAGGGGTCAGTCCAACAAGAGGATATAACCATTATAAATATATATGCACCCAACACAGGAGCGCCACCATATGTGAAACAAATACTAACAGAATTAAAGGAGGGAATAGACAGCAATGCATTCATTTTAGGAGACGTCAACACACCACTCACTCCAAAGGACATATCAACCAGACAGAAAAAAAGTAAAGACACAGAGGCACTGAACAACACACTAGAACAGATGGACCTAACAGACATCTACAGAACTCTACACCCAAAAGCAGCAGGATATACATTCTTCTTAAGTGCACATGGAATATTTTCCAGAAGAGACCACATACTAGGCCACAAAAAGAACCTCAGTAATTTCAAAAATATTGAAATTCTACCAACCAACTTCTCAGATCACAAAGGTGTAAAACTAGAAATAAATTGTACTAAGAAAACAAAAAGGCTCACAAACACATGGAGGCTTAACAACATGGTCCTAAATGATCAATGGATCAACGACCAAATTAAAACACAGATCAAATAATATATGGAGACAAATGACAGCAACAGCACAAAGCCCCAACTTCTGTGGGACGCAGCAAAGGCAGTTCTAAGAGGAAAGTACATTGCAATCAAGGCCTATTTAAAGAAGGAAGAACAATCCCAAATGAATAGTCTAAAGTCACAATTATTGAAATTGGAAAAAGAAGAACAAATGAGGCCCAAAGTCACCAGAAGAAGGGACATAATAAAGATCAGAAAATAAATAAATAAAATTGAGAAGAATAAAACAGTAGAAAAAAATCAATGAAACCAAGAGCTGGTTCTTTGAAAAAACAAACAAATTAGAAAAACTCTTAGCTAGAATTATTAAGAGAAAAAGAGAATCTACATACATACAGAATCAGAAATGAGAAAGAAAATATCACGATGGATCCAACAGAAATACAAAGAATTATTAGAGAATACTATGAAAATCTATATGCTAACAGATGGAAAACCTAGAAGAAATGGACAACTTCTTAGAAAAATACAACCTTTGAAGACTGACAAAGGAAGAAACAGAAAATCTAAACAGACCAATTACCAGCAACGAAATTGAATCAGTAATCAAAAAACTATCCAAGAACAAAACCCCTGGGCCAGATGGATTCACCACTTAATTTTATCAGACATATAGAGAAGACATAATACCCATTCTCATTAAAGGTTTCCAAAAAATAGAATAGGAGGGAATACTTCCAAACTCATTCTATGAAGCCAGCATCACTCTAATACCAAAACCGGGCAAAGACCTCACCAAAAAAGAAAATTACAGACCAATATCCTTGATGAACATAGATGCAAAAATACTCAACAAAATATTAGCAAACCAAATTCAAAAATACATCAAGAGGATCATACACCATGATCAAGTGGGATTCATCTCAGGGATGCAAGGATGGCACAACATTTGAAAATCGATCAACATCATCCACCACATCAACAAAAAGAACAAAACTACATGATCATCTTCATAGATGCTGAAAAAGCATTTGACAAAATTCAGCATCCATTCATGATAAAAACTCTCAACAAAATGGGTATAGAGGGCAAGTACCTCAACATCATAAAGGCCATATACGACAAATCCACAGCCAACATCATACTTAACTGCAAGAAGCTGAAAGCTTTTCCTTTAAGATTGGGAATTAGACAGGGATGCCCACTCTCCCCACTGTTATTCAACATAGTACTGGAGGTCCTAGCCACGGCAATCAGACAAAACAATGAAATACAAGGCATCCAGATTGGTAAAGAAGAAGTCAAACTGTCCCTGTTTGCTGATGACATGATAGTGTACATAAAAAACCCTAATGACTCCACTCCAAAACTAATAGAACCAATATCTGAATTCAGGAAAGTTGCAGGATACAAAATTAATACACAGAAGTCTGTTGCTTTCCTATACACTAATGATGAGGTTATAGAAAGAGAAATCAGAAAAACAATTCCATTCACAATTGCATCAAAAAGAATAAAATACCTAGGAATAAACCTATCCAAGGAAGAGAACACCCTAAACCCTGAAAACTGCTAGACACTCCTAAGAGAAATTAAAGAGGACACTAACAAATGGAAATTCATCCCGTGCTCTTGGCTAAGAAAAATAAATATTGTCAAAATGGCTATACTACCTAAAGTAATCTACAGATTCAATGCAATCCCTATCAAAATACCAACAGCATTCTTCAATGAACTGGAACAAATAGTTCTAAAATTCATATGGAACCACAAAAGACCCCGAATAGCCAAAGCAATCCTGAGAAGGAGAATAAAACAGGGGGAGGTATGCTCCCTGACTTCAAGCTCTACTACAAAGCCACAGTAATCAAGACAATTTGGTATTGGCACAAAAACAGACCCACAGACCAGTGGAACAGAATAGAAAATCCACATATTAACCCAAACATATATGGTCAATTAATATATTATAAAGGAGCCTTGGATATACAATGGGGAGATGACGGCCTCTTCAGCAGCTGGTGTTGGCAAAACTGGACAGCTGCATGTAAGAGAATGAAACTGGACTACTGTCTAACCTCATACACAAAAGTACACTCAAAATGGATCAAAGACCTGAATGTGAGTCATGAAACCATAAAACTCTTAGAAAAAAACAGGCAAAAATCTCTTGGACATAAACACGAGCAACTTCTTCATGAACATATGTCCCCAGGGAAGGGAAACAAAAGCAAAAATGAACAAGTGGGACTATATCAAGCTGAAAACCTTCTGCACAGCAAAGGACACCATCAGTCCTACAGTATGGAAGAATATATTCATAAATGACATATCCGATAAGGGGTTGACATCCAAAATATATAAAGAGCTCATGCACCTCAACAAACAAAAAGCAAATAATCCAATTAAAAAATGGGCAGAGGAGCTGAACAGACACTTCTCCAAAGAAGAAATTCAGATGGCCAACAGGCACATGAAAAGATGCTCCACATCGGTAATCATCAGAGAAATGCAAATTAAAACCACAATGAGATATCACCTCACACCAGTAAGGATGGCCAACATCGAAAACACAAACAACAAATGTTGGAGAGGATGTGGAGAAAGGGGAACCCTCCTACACTGCTGGTGGGAATGTAAATTAGTTCAACCATTGTGGAAAGCAGTATGGAGGTTCCTCAAAAAACTCAAAATAGAAATACCATTTGACCCAGGAATCCCACTCCTAGGAATTTACCCTAAGAATGCAGCAGCCCAGTTTGAAAAAGACAGATGCACCCCTATGTTTATCACAGCACTATATACAATAGCCAAGAAATGGAAGCAACCTAAGTGTCCATCAGTAGATGAATGGATAAAGAAGATGTGGTACATATACACAATGAATATTATTCAGCCATAAGAAGAAAACAAATCCTACCATTTGCAACAACATGGATGGAGCTAGAGGGTATTATGCTCAGTGAAATAAGCCAGGCAGAAAAAGACAAGTATCAAATGATTTCACTCACATGTGGAGTATAAGAACAAAGAAAAAAACAAGGAACAAAATAGGAGCAGACTCACAGAACCCAAGAATGGACTAACAGTTACCCAAGGGAAAGGGACTGGGTAGGATGGGTGGGAAGGGAGGGACAAGGGAGAAATAGGGTATTACAGTTAGCAGACATAATGTAGCGGTGGGGCATGGGGAGGGCTGTACAACTCAGAGAAGATAAGTAGTGATTCTTTTACCTCTCACTACGCTAATGGACAGTGACTCTAATGGTGTATGTGGTGGGGACTTGATGATGTGGTGAGTCTTGTAACCATGATGTTGCACGTGTAATTGTAGATTAATGATACCAAAATAAAAAAAAAGAAAATAAACAAAAAAAAAACCCATCTCATGTAGAGGTTTTACTTTTATTCAACCAAGGTTTTGAAATTCATTAATTTTCATGATAAGTTCTTAAACCTCAGTTTGGGTTTTTTCAGTATCAGTGTATATCTACTGTTATTACTTAATTTGCTATGCTATAGTTATATTTGTGTATTTGTCTAGACACATCTAGATATATATGTATCTACCATTTATTTAATGCTCAATATGTGCCAGGGATGTGCTGAAGCATTTTAATATACACATGCATATACAAATACACACACAAATATATTTGTAACTACTCTAGAATTTATCATAACTCTTCCTTAATTACAATATAAAGTAAAAGAATTATTGTCTTAATCACACAGTGTCAGATTCTAGATATTAGCAGGTCTACTTTTCTCCTAAGCCTATGCTTTTAATCACTAAACTTACATATTTAAGTTTGAAGTAGAGATTTTCATGGGACTAAAAGCAAATACAATTCTGCTTGGTCCATTGCCTGTGACTTTCCTTAAGATTATGCCAAATGAAAGGTCTTACAGAATTGGTGTTTCCATAAATAAGGCACCTGAAGGAGATCACCAGAGCACTTTTCTTCATATTAGCTTCTCAGTCACAACTTGTTGAGGCCACTGAACTGGGAAGTTGCACAGGAAACTGAAATTGGGCCAAGGTGACAGCTTATATATGTATATTAACATCCATGTCCATCTTATCACTGTAGTTTACACTTAAGGGTGGAGGGAATCAGGGAAAAAGTTATAGGTAGAATTAATCTGGAGAGACTTCATGAAGGAATCTTGAGTAATATATTTAAATGGAAAGAGGAAAGCTTTTTAGGTTGCTGATAGCCGGACATCAATAATTAGCTGCTCATATTATTTAAACACTGAGGCTTATCTATTTCTAATTCTGATGTCAATTCAAATATCCTAGGAAAACTCATGCACATACATGTGAGTATCTGGTTTAGTGGGAAGATAAGAAGATAATAATAGAAGGATAATGAAGAAGCTGAATATAATTCTAATTGTGATATATACGAAAAAGTACACAGTTAAGCAGAGGCTCTAAATACTGTTTCAAAGGGCAAAACAGAGGTCAGCAAATAGAATTTTTAAGAAGCAAATGTAAAACTCTGAACTTAAGACCAAATAAATAGAAGGGACCCACTTCCAGAATCAGGGAATAATGAAAACAGGATCTTCTATAAAAGCAAAAACACTGATAAAAATTGTCAAAATCTTTTTAAGAACTCTGAAAATTTGTCAAAGGATTCCAACAATCCAGGAGGTAGTCATGAAAAACATTTGAGTCTCGGTAAAAAAGCAAGCTTTGTGAAGTTTCAACCTGCCCTGTTTCCATTACCCTCTTGCCAGCTTCATGGCAGCCTTAAAAACTGAGACTCATAACTGTAAGTGTAAAAACCAGCAGGCTAACAGTTACTGGATAGGGCAGAATGGGTTCAGAGTGTCTCCAAAGACCCATCTCCAGAGAAGTGCCACTATATGACCTAAGTGGAAGTCCTTAAAAAGCACCATTCTCAGGTCCTGTCTTTATTTGATGTGACTCACAGCCAGCTGTGTGAATATATTCCTAAAAATAAATGTCAAAAACAATCTATGGCAAATTAGGCAGTGACACAAATTAGAACAAACAAGGGATTGACCAAAAAATTAAAAGGAAAAACTGGGAAATGACATGTCTATAGGATACTCTGAAAAGCTCCAACACATTCCTAGAAATCTAGAAAGCTGTGTTCATGCACAAGACTGTGTGTATTCCCAGTGAACACCAGAGAAAGCTCTAATCTTTTACCTCTAGCCAACCCTGAAAATCTGCATAAGCAGAAAGTGAAGTCAAAGCAAAGCAAAGTTATAAAGAGCCTACTGAAGCACTGAAAATGTATCCCAAAACACACACAGAATCCCTGCAAAAGGCTGCAGGACTTGGTTCCAGGTACTTAAGGAAATCTCTGTCTAATCATTAACTGACAACTAAGCTAACCAAGCAGACACCTCAGTGGTTGCACACAAAAATACAGACTTTACAGAATTACTGAAGAAAAGTCCTAACTGAGCAAAGAGCAATAGTAATAACAAAAATGACAAACCTAGGATGGGGATGGGGGTAGAGAATCTGATTTCCAGGTTTGTCACATTATTATCTTAAATGTTCAGTTATCAACAAAAAATTATGAGACAGGTAAAGAAACAGTGAAACAGTGAAGAATAACCTTAAACAAGAGTCAAAGAAGTCAATAGAAATTGTCTGAGAAAGCTCATATATTAGATATACTAGAAAAGATTTTAAGTCAGTCTGTGCATGTTAAAAGACCTACATGAAACCATGTCTAGAGAATTAAGAGAAAGTATGAGAATAATTATCTCAGCAAAGAGAAAGTATCAATAAAAAGAAATTAAATATAAATTCTGGAGTTGAAAAGTACAATATGCTCATGTGAGAGGCAAATAGTAGATGTGAAATGGCAGAGGGAAGACTCACTTAGCTCTTAAGTAAATTAAGATTATCTAGTCTGAGGGACAGAAAAGAAAAAGAATGAAGAAAAATGTCAGAACCTCAGAAAACCATAGAATGCTTTCAAGTGTACTGACATATGTATACTGGGAGTTGCAGAAGGAAAGGAAACAGAAAAAGGGGTGAAAATATTAATTTAGCCCCCCAAAAGAGAGGAATAAAGGAACAAAAAAAGTCATCAGACATAAAACTAAACTGTCCACTTAATTCTACCTTATCAGTAATTACATTAAATGTAAACAGATTAAACACTCCAAACAGAATGCAGAGATCATCAGAACAAACAAAAACAAAACAAAACCATGATCCAATTATATGCTGGCCTACAAGAGGAACAATTTAAACACACACGCAAAAAAGCTGACAAGGATGAAAAAGATATGCCATATAAAGAAATTAGAAGAGAGGAGTGGCTATACTGATATCAGAAAAACAGCATTTCATACAAAAACTGTCAGTAGAGACAAAGGAGGACATTTTAAATGATAAAAGGGTCAACCAGGAAGACACAAATAAGTATAAATATATATACATCTAATACAGCCTCAAAATACATAAGGCAACTGACAGGACTGAAAGGTAAGATGGACAACTCAACAACAGTTGGAGACTTCAATATCCTACTTTTGACAGTGAAAAGAACTAGGCAGATCAATATGAAAACAGAAGACTTGATCAACACTATAAGCCAACTAAATCTAACAGGTATCTATAGAATACTCCACCTGACAACAGCAGTACATATTCTTACATATACACAGAACATTCTCTAAGATAGACAATACACTAGGCCATAAAATAAGCCTTTAAGAAAATCCAAAATCATATAATATGTTCTACAACCACAATGGAATAAAAAGAGAAATTAGTTACAGGAAGACATTTGGGAAATTCACAAATACGTGGAAATTAACACATTCCTAAATAACCAATTATAGCAGAAGATGCTTTTATTGAGAAGAAAAAATCAAATCAATAACCTAACATTATGATTTAAACTAGAAAAATAAAAGTAAGCCAAAAGCAAGAAGGAAAGAAATGGTAAATATTAGAAAGCAACAAATACATAATAATAGAGAAAATTAATGAGACCAAACATGGGGTCTTTGAATATCAAGAAAATTAACAAAAGGGATGAAAAAATAAAGGTAATATGCAAATTAATAAAATCAGGAATGAAAGAGGAGATATCACTACTGTCCTTAGAGAAATAAAAAATATTATGAGGGAGTGCTGTTATTAACTGTATGCTAACAAATTCAAGACCCTAAGTCAAAGAGACAAATTCTTGGAATGACACAATTTTAAAGTAATTGAAGAAGAAAAAGAAAATCTGAATAGACCTGTAAGAATAAAGAGACTGAATTAGCAATCAAAAAGCTTTTCACAAAGAAAAGCCCAGGCACAAAAATGCATCAATGGTGAATTGTTCCAAATGTTTAAAGAGAAATAATATCAATCTTTCACAAATTTTTCCAAAAAAGTAAAAGAGAAAAGAACACTTTCCAACTCATTCTATGGTTATTACTGATCCCAAAACTAGGCAAGAAAAGAAAACTACAGGCCAAGATCTCTTATGAAAACTGATGTAAAAGCATCAACAAAGTACTATTATACAGAATCTACAGCATATAAAAAGGATTATACACCATGACCAAGTGGGATTTATCCTAAAACTGAAAGGCTGATTTAACATATGAAAAGCAGTTTATGCACTAGACCACATTAATAGCATTAAGGACAAAACTCACACAATCATCTCAAGAGATACAGAAAAAGCATTTAACAAAATCCGACATCTTCTTCTGATAAAAACACTCAACAAAGTAAGAATAGAGGGGACTTCCTCAACCAGATAAAGGTTATGCCTAAAAAACACTAAGCTAATAACATAATGGTGAAAGACTGGAAGTTTTCCCTCTACAATTAGGAACAACACAAGACAAAGACATCCACTCTTGCCACTTCAACACTGCACTGGAGAGACTGGCCAAGAAATAAGAAGTGGTAGGAGAAGATATTTGCAAATCATACATCTGCTAAGGGGTTAATATCCAAAATATTTAAAGGGCTTACACAACTTAATATCAAAACAACCCAATTAAAAAATGGGCCAAGGACTTGAATAGACAGTTTTCCCAAGAATACATACAGATGGTCAACAGACACAAGAAAAGACGCTCAACATCACTAAGCATCACAAAAATGCAAATCAAAACCACAATGAGATATCACCACATACTTGTCAGATTGGCTCTCATCCAAAATAATGAGTGTTGACCAGGATGTCAGGAAAAGGGAACCCTGTCTAGTACACTGTTGGTGGGAATGTAAATTGATACAGCTACTATGGAAAACAGTATGGAGGTTCCTTAAAAATTAAAACAGAACTACTGTATGATCCAGCAATTCCACTTCCAGGAATTTATCCAAAGAAAATGAAAACACCAAACTGATGTATTCTTATGTTCACTGCAGCATTACTTAAAATAGCCAAGATAGGGAAGCAACCTATGTGTCCACCAATGGATGAGTGGATAAAGATGTGGTACATATGTCTATGTATTACGCAGCCATAAAAAAGAATGAAACCATACCATTTGCAGCATGGATGGGTCTAGAGGGTATTATACTAAATGAAGTAAGTCAGACAAAGACAAATACTGTATGATTTCACTTATATGTGGCATCTTAAAAACAAAATATAAAAGACTCATAGATACAAGAAACAAACTATTGAATACCAGAGGGAGGAGAGGTATTGGGAAGGGTGAGCAAAATAGGTAAAGGGGATTAATAGGTATAAACCCCAGCTACAAAATAAATGAGTTAAGGGAATATAATGCATAGAAGATGGAATATAGTCAAAAATACTGTAATAACCTTGTATAATGATAGACAGTAACTAAATTTATCATGGGGGTGATTTCATAATATATAAAAATGAAAAATCACTGTGATATACCTGAAACTAATAAGATATTGTGTTAATTATAATTCAATTAACAAAAGAAGAAGAAAATGAGTAAAGGATTTGAACAGATTCTCCAAAGATGATATATATGTATGAATAGCACTTCAAAAGATACTCACATCATTAGTCATTAAGTAAATGCAAATCAGAATCATTAGATCCCACTTCCCACCCACTAGGATGGCTATGATGAAAGGACAGTAACAAGTGTTGGTGAAGATATGGAGAAACTGAAAATCTCATACATGGTTGTAGGATTGTAAAATGGTTCAGTCACTTTGAAGAATATTTTGGTAGTTCCTTAAAATGTTAAATATAGACATTATATGATGCAGCAATTCTGCTACTCAATATATACCCAAAAGAATTGTAAACATGTTCACACAAAAATCTGTATGTGAATGTTCATATAACACTATTCATAACAGCTAAAAATGTAAGCAACCCAAATGTTCATCAGTGAGTTAATGGATAAAATGTGGCATATCTATATAGTAGAATATTACTGTCATACAAAGGAATGAAAATCTGATGCATCAACAACATGGATGAATCTTGAAGACATCATGGTAAGTGAAAGCTGCCAGATACAAAGGTTCACATATAATTGAATTTATGTAAAATGTCAAGAATAGGCAAATTCATAGAGATAGAAAGTAGATTAGTATTTGTCAGGCGCTAGAGAGAGAAAGGGCAATGGAGTGGCAGGGGTAACTACTGAGTATGGGATTTCTTTTTGGGGTGATAAATATGTTTTAAAATTAGAGAATGATGATGGTTGCAAAACTGTGAATATACTAAAAGCCACTGACTTGTTAGGCTTTAAAAATATACTTTATGTGAATTATATCAAAGTAATACATAAAAAAAGGACATCATAGAAATTATGATTATGGTAGTTGAAATTGCTTATGATGAATAAAGCAACAGATACAAACAAAAATAAAGAGAAGGAGACCATAGCTCTCCATGTCAGTGAGGAAAGCCTTGATTCTGGCTCTGGAAATGACAAAAGAGGTTAGATTGTGAAAATATAATGAAAGAGAAAGCAATATATGTGGAACATGAGAGAAAAAGATAAGCTTAATACATTACCTAAGGTTTTCTTGGTAAGAACTAAGCATCTGGTATTACAAGTGATAGAAAAATTAAAGTGGAAACGCTCAAAGACTGGGGAAGACAGAAACTTTATTGAGCTGTACTAAGTTTTAGGTTCTTTGGTTTACCAAACAGTTAAGAGCCTAAGCACTTATTATAATGATTTTTCTAGTGGAATGGATAAAAGAAAGAATAATTAAGATTAGAAACATTAATTGAGGAGTCATTCATACTTAGCCTTCGGCTCCAACTTAAAGTATATACACTGAGCTTTAAAATAGGTCTCAAGAGAAAGGGACAAAGCCCAATCACCTCATTATTGGGTGATATTCACCATTACCTTCTCATTCCTTCACTCCTGTTCTTCAAACAGCTGTCTGTGGCATGTGGGTAGCATAGTTTGAAGTGTAGCAGGTGTTTGTAATTTCCTTTCTCAAGGTCACAGGTGACTCTGCCAGTGAACTAGATAAACCACAGCTTCTGGGCCCCTTTCTTCCCACCAAACCCCAAGATCCCCTTCTCACATCCAGTTTACTCTCTGCTACTTTAACCCACCCCACAACTATCAGAATTGAAATGGCACTATTCCCTGAAAATCTTTTGACTCTGTCCACTAACCTCAAATCATATCTGATTAAAATTTACTGGTAGGTGGATGAGATGTTTTCCAAGAACAATTTTTGAAACTAGTTTTGTTAGGTAACTTTCACGGTAGATGTATTAAGATGGAGGAATCTGTATATGGCTACGTCCCCTTCTCAAATCAAGGCCTTCATGACCCTTTTTGGCTGTCATTCTGGTCAGCTTTTCTTCTAATGCTCAGTTGTCTATACCTTTCATTACCACCCTCCGCGTAATCCATTACAAGTTATAGTGATGACACAATGACTGTATGAGATAACAGAGTATGTAGCAGGGCTTTTAAAACTGTAAGTTGTTTTTATAAGTGTTAATTGCTGTGAATATTACCTTAACTGCTCCCAACTTCCACAGAATCTACCTTGTACTACTGAGTGACAGAGTTTAATGTTTTATTCACATAAACTGATTCTGCTTTTAGGGAGTTAGCATTTTTGGCTCATCTACAATAATGCATTAACATATTCAATTTAAGTTTTTCTAGAAGACCCTTAAAGACTTTTTGTGTTTCAGTTTCCTACAGGTAAATGATGATAATAGCAATTTTATTGTTTAGAATTATTATGACATTTAAGTGAGATAACCTACATAAAAAAGTTTGCTTAGTGCACGGTACACAGTAAGTGCCTAATAAACGCTGGTTATAACTATCATTACTCAACTCCTAAAGTTTTTCAAGATATCATACAGGAATGGTGCTTTGTCATAAATAAGTTTTTTGTAGAACACACACAACTATAAACACGACTATACTTTCAAAACAAATATAGACCTGCTAACTCAAACTCCATTTCTTAAAACAAAAGTTTTATTTCTAGGTTTGACAAAATAAGCTTTGAACCCACAAAGTGCCTTCAGATGAGTCTGCTCATGCTGCCATAAGATATTACCAGGCAGAGATCTGGTTACAAGAAAACTTTATGTAAAGTTTTATTAAAAACACTGAACAAAACAGTGTCATTTCCCCTAGGGATTTAGCTCAATCTTTATGTATCAAACTAATCTGTGACCCAATTATGTGGTTATAACAAGAGGTGTCTGAAGTACTGACTGCTGTGCTGCTGAAGACTGTTCTCTAGGGACATGGAGTTGACGGACGGATAAAGAGCATCAAAGGAAGAAGAAACTTGTCAAACTGTGTATGTTAATCAAGAGAAGAAAAGAATGTATGGATCATTAGTAGTGGCAGATGGTAAATGTCCATCTAAGCGGGAAAAATAGAACACTAATTTGATAACTTTTGATTAAATTTCTTCCAAAATGAAAAATAATACTGACATAAGATTATGAGTGTTAACTTTTTTCTTTTTTATATAATCATTTTCTTCATTTTATGGCATGATCAACTCAAGTTTTGGTTTCTGCTATGCACTGTATTAATGCTTCTTTTAAATGGATCATATTCTATACTAACTAGGAGTAAAATTTCAAGTAATCACCAAATCTTATTTTAAAAGACATGGAAGTAGACACTTTGCTAAAGCACAATGAATGCAACATTGAAATTGCTTTTAAATAATGATATCTCCCAAACAAAATGGCTTATAAAAAAAACTGTCCATCAGTAAAGAAGTCATTGCCATTTTGATTAAGTTCACTGTTCAATCTTTTTCTAAAGTTTTGAACAAATATAACCAATAAGGGACATTGTAAAATTTGTCAGTTTGGTGAGTTTGGGAGAGAGCTATTGTCATAGCTCAAAGAAATCAAGATTCAACAGAATTTTAACAGGCCGGATAGTGACTCAAAATAAAATGATGAAATCCAACAAAGATAAATGGGAAATTCTGAATTTACATAAACTGTAACAGCTAATAGCTGAGAAATTACTGTGTGCTAGACACTGTACTCAGTACTTGAAACAAGAGAACAACACTAATGAGATTGGCAGTATTATTATCTCCATTCTAGAGATGAGAAGAGAGAATACTAGGGCACAAAGAGGTAAATAATGTCCTGACAGCACATCTTTAAACAATCAAGGAGTTATGGTAGGTCATAATTCAGTATCAAATACAGTATACAGATTACAGAAACCAGTAATACCATATTTTTCATATCACAATTAGAATATTAAGTCCAATTCTGGATGCCACTTTTCCAAAAAATGTGAACAAATTGGATTGAAATTAATATAGATTAAGATAAGTAAAAGAAATTGGGTATATTTAGCCTAAGAATGAGAAGATCAAGATGAAAAGACACTCTCAAACATATTAAGAGCTTCATGTATAAAAGAGGAAAATGATTTGCTCTATGATATTGTCTAGAAGCAGAGTAGAGCTAAGATACTAATAATTTGTAGTAAAGTACAATACTTCAATAATTAATTAAAACACAGGGTAGTATTTATAAGGCAGAACTAGTTTCTGTGTTCCAGGAAATAATATATCCAAAAGTAAGGGGACTTCTTTAGTAGCCAGTAACAATCTTTTTCATATGTTGATGCTGAATGACTAGAAATGTATAGATTAGAAATATTTTGATACTCTTATCACAATATCCCATTATTAGCAGATAATGTAGTCTTTGGAAAAGTCTTGATGTCATATCAAGAACACAGAGGCTCTTAGATAACATTTTAATTAAAAAAGAAAACTATCTCCTGATTCTGTGTTTACTATCTGTGTGATCCTAGACAAGACTCTTCATGTCTCAGTGTCTCAGTTCATAATATATAAAATGTGAATAACAGTACCTAAGAATTATGCAGATGAAAATATAAAGATATACTATGACATAGCAAACATTCAATACATGTACATCATTAATGTTCACAACAAGGCATTAAAGAGTTGAAGAATAATTTGACATAATTATGATTAACTTACCCTTGGAGATTCAGGATCATTATGAATATCAGTAATATAATAACCAGTGATATTATATGCAATGAATTGTAGAATGTTCCTATTGTAGTGAACAAGAACATGCAAAATCCCTCTTGATGGAGTCTGAATTTTACTAGGGGGCAGAAAATTCCCTAATATTTTTTTATAGGCTATTCTGCTGTAAGGCTTCATTTCTGTAAAACCATGAACTAAATTTAACAGGGCTTATGGAAAAAATGTGTTTGTTACAGACTACTTAAAATCTATGATTTTGTAATTAGGGTGCTGACAGAAATAATAACAATTCTAATCAAAGTATAAATTTGGATTAAATCTTTGCTGGCATTTGTATCCAGTATTACTGTCATATCAATCCTAATCTTCTACAGCCTTACACACTAGCGTCTGTGAGACCTTTGAAATACAAGTCCTTGAAATAATTTGAGACCAGTTTATGAAAACATAAAACCCAATCCAGGTCTTAGACTTCATATTCTATATATACGTTCATCTCATGGCAGCCCTTTTGGAAAAATGCTTTCTTTTGTGAAATAAGTGAGCAACACATACACACAGGGCTAAGTTAATTGCTATTCTCTTTTCCATCCTCCTCCCATGACAGGTTTCCTGTATTGCTTCCAGTTTACCATGCCTCCAAGTGTGATCAACTAGCTTCTTTTCTAGGGCCCTGTCCTAAGTCCCCCAAAACATTTCTAGTTACCTATTATAGAACCAAAACTTCCTCCACTTCCATACTTCCCTGGCTTCCCAGATGCTACACTATACCTGATCTCTATGTCTCTCTCCTCTATTTATCTTCTGTGAGGGTTCTTCTAACCTTTTGAATATGGATACCTCAAGCCCAGCTTGGCTCTGCTCCTATTTATCCCTATAGTTTCAGCATATTTTCATTTAATTATCTAAGCAGTATCTACTGACAGTCTGTGAACAGTGGTCATGTAAGACATAGTCATTGCTTTCATAAACTTACAGCCTGTTGGAGAGGACAGTTGATAAAGAAGAAAACATCTAAATAAAAATGACAAATTGGGGTAAGTATTAAGGAGAAAAAAACAAGGTGCAGTAATAAACACTAAGTGGGGAGTATCCACTTTTGATAGAGTGGTGAAGGAAGATCCTTTGAAAAGTTGACATTTACTGGGATCTAAAGAAAAGGCCAGTTAGGCAAAAAAGTGTATACTTTACTGGCAGAGAGATCAAATGTTTAAAGGCTAACAGGTGAGTGGGAGAAAGCTTGGCTATCTTTAAGAAACTCACAGCAGAAAGTATCAAGGGAAAACTGTCTAAGAAAAACACAAATGCCAGTGTAGTATGCTAATGGGAAAAATCAACATAAGCTTCATAATTTACAAAGTTGGGAGAAAAAAACTAATATGGTACTTAAGAAAAATGGATGACTCACAAGTGGTCTTAAAGGAGAATCATTTTGCATTTATATTTGAATTTCAATAGAGCTTCTCTGAATTGCTACTTTATTGATAAGTGAAAACAGATTCTTCTATGACAAGTTATAAAAACTTATAGTTTATCAGTTCCCTCTCCACCCTGCAATTACCTACAGGGATTGGCCACAAGTTCTATTTTATGAGTTTTATAGGGGCACATTCACCCCAGTTTACATACTATGAATTCCTGGAAAATTCTATAGATTGGAGAAAATAAAGTACTTCCTTTGGATCAAAGACATTTTACTTGAACTGAAGTATTTATCCATAAACAAACTGCCCCAAATATTATGTTAAAATGTGAGAGGCATTTCACATAAATATATGTATAATGTATATTATACTAATGTATAATAATGAAATATGTAGCAATTTTGTGAACCTACAGAGTGGACTCAACAATGATAACAATCTAGGAACAAAACAACTCAAAATGTTGTAGCAACAGGTATCATATAATCTAAAAGAGTCTCAAAATAAAATTTAATTTGTATGATTCAGATCAACACATTTATGAATAAGTTTAGCGTTAAAGGCAAGCAACATCATGAACATCTCAGATATGTTTTCAGAAAAAAAATAAAACATTAGTTTAATATTGATGAAAATTACGTCACAAAAATTTATCAATTATAAGTCTAGAAGGAGTATAACTGCAGAATGAATGAATGAATAGCTTGTTAAACTGGCCTTATAACAATGAAGAACAGTGAATCAACATTTAAATTTCCAATCAAGATAGGATATTTTAATTCATATTAATACAATATTTAGATGTTTGGCAAAAATGTTCCACAACTGGTGTGATACTGATGAGATAACCTGAAATTTTTTTCAACCTGTTCTGGCCAATTTTGTTCAACCTGCTGGGTGTGTAGGCCTCTGTGAAAATCCAAGCTGTAATTTTATAAATTGCCAAAAAATACATTTGTTAAAAGAAAATTTGCTCTCATTAATGCGGCTTGTGGGATCACTGAATAAAATAAGAAAAGAGTAATATTAATTATAGGTTTGGAAAGCAGAAGCTTTACAAAAATCAGCAATTAATAACAATAGGCCTTATTAATGTTATTTGAGCTTTCTATCCATTTCTACTGATTCAAAAACAATTCACCTGAAATCGCTAAAAATTTTTATGTATTCGGCATGGCTTAACATGTTTTAATTTGACCACAAAATATGAAAAGCTAAGGGCACTGCTGTGCATATGATCATACATTAAAAGGCAGAGGTGTTTTAACTACATTCCTCATGTAGTAACCTCAAATAAGAAAAGACCAAACTTGTGGGGGGAAATTTCTTTATGCTAGTTGCTGTTTCTTTTTTATTTCCAAGTATGACCTTCATTTAAAGTAAATATGGGATTTAGGCCTATGCTGACTTAACTATTAACTAACTTTTACACCTGCCTTTCAGGGCTCACACAATGGCCTTAGATCAATCTGGGTCTCATATCATCCTTAGTTTGCTGCAGGCTATAAACAGGGGCAGCAACTAGTTCTTAAAGTGGCATGATCTAATTATTGTCTTATATCTAATATCGTGATTGTCTAATAACTGTCTTGCTTTTCCTATAATAGTGTCTGAGTGAATACTGTTTAGGATAAAAATCAGTGAAAAGAAAGCCATACAGTGAACCATCATAACTGAACCAGGGCATTAGGTATAAAGAAAATAAAAGAAAAATCTATATAAGAGCAGGTAAAACAAGTTACCTATACAGAAGAATAACTATCAGGCTAGAATACTAAATGCCAGAAGGCAAAAGATGATCAATTTTCATGTTTTGAGGAGAGAAGGTTATGTCCAAATAATTAAAAACCCTGGCAAGCTGTCTCCTGTAAAGATAGCTGATATTTCAAAATATGTAGACTCAGATAATATACCTTTCAATTTGTATTTCTTGAATATAAATTAATAGTTCAAAATGCAAAAAAAAAAAGAATAGGGATTATAGCCACTTAAAAAGAGAGGTTTTACTTTTTTTGATGTAGAGGTTATGCCATGTGGGAATATCCTGTTTTACTTCCTATCAAAGTCATCTCAAAAACACATATGGTATTATTTATGTCAGAAAGAAAAGAATCCCAAACAAAAAAATTAAAGTTTATGTAATAAGTGAAAAAAAGAAAAGAAAAAAACAGTAGTTAAAAAGAAAGTAAGAGAGAACACAGAGAGACAGGTGATTTTGTTCTCAGGCTAACCTGTATTTCAAGAACACTGCATCACATTATGGTGCTATAGGATCAAACTATCCTCTGTAACCGTATCTTTACTGAAAAGTCCATTCCAAATTGGAATGTCAAGAAATGCATCTTTCCTTGTTATAGAGGCTTGAAGAAATCTCATTTCTCTCACCTGGTGAGCAGTTTTAACTGGGATCTAGCACTCTCCAAGACCCAACCCATTTACGGTAGTACCTGGAGCAAGAGGGAGGGGGGAGTGATAATGTGTAGAGAAGGTGAGCTGGAAACTGGTGGTTAGGTATGAGGTCAAAAAGTCATTCAGAACCCCAGCTTCAGCTTTCTGAAATTCTGGTCCATTCCTTCTCTAATTTATTCTTAAGCCCCAGGAGTATCCCTCCTCTTTGAGCCAGTACTGTTTACAAAGTATGAACTTAAAAATATCCCATTTAAAAAAAAATTTTAGACAGACTTTTTCCTATTTCTTTTATCTCTAAATATTTTCTCTTAAACCCTTTAAGGAAAATAAGGGAACTTACGTACAGGAGGGAAATTAGGTAAAATTATATTCCTGTGAAAATCAGACTTTACCTGTCCTGGGGACTAGAGGTCCCTGGGTAATGAACAGACTTATGCTTCCATTTAGAAGTTATAGAGAAAGGGCCAAAGTTAACAGTCAGCTGGAGTACTATGGGAGAGGAGGCAGTAGTTTATAGTCAAGATAGGAAAAGAGCTCAGGAAAACACATCAAAAAGGAAGAGGCTCAAGTCAAAACCTAGGGAACTAAGGGGTGTTTGGGGAGTGCTTGCATAAACCAAGTATACTAAAACTTACTGACTGCACAGCATTGAGATGTTATTAATACATTAGGAACTACCATTTAATAATACAACTGGAAAAACATAATCAAAAGGTCAATAATACCTAAACTATTATGTACTGTGTATTATTCCTAATGCATTAGAGTAATTTTGAGATCATTAGGGCAAATATCATAAATATTAATACCATTATTAATACCAACTCTGCCAGGTTGCACTTTTCTGAGTTCCAGAAAGTTAAAAAAAACAAAAATGTAAACACAGATACAACAGATCATGCTTAGTGAAGAGTAAGATATATTCTAGTCTATATCATCTTATGATTTAAGTGGGAACTAGCAACTGATACATATTCTATACAAATATATTCAAAGATTAAAAGGAAAATTTGTCTTCCTTCTATATTATCTTTTATAATTATTTTTAATGTAGTAAATAGCTACTGTAAATGTTAAAAGCCTTTTGCCTGGTAGTAATCTGAGAGGGACAAAAGATTTCACTTTTATCATAATTAAACAGTAATCCATAGGAAAAATGAAACATAATGGTTCTCTTTTATTACTACAAAATATTCACTCTAAATAATAATACAATGCACAAAATAACATTTTTTAAAAGGGTGAAAATCAATTTGCATAAGACTTACATTACTTTATCAAAAGTATAAAGTATTTTTAAATTAAAAAATATTATTTATTCCATCAGTAGATGAATGGATAAAGAAGATGTGGTACATATACACAATGGAATATTATTCAGCCATAAGAAGAAAACAAATCCTACCATTTGCAACAACATGGATGGAGCTAAAGGGTATTATGCTCAGTGAAATAAGCCAAGCCGAAAAAGACAAGTATCAAATGATTTCACTCATATGTGGAGTATAAGAACAAAGAAAAAAACTGAAGGAACAAACAGCAGCAGACTCACAGAACCCAAGAACGGACTAATAGTTACCAAAGGGAAAGGGACTGGGGAAAATGGGCGGGAAGGGAGGGATAAGAGGAAAAAAGGGGCATTACGATTAGCAGATGTAATGTTGGGGGGGCACGGGGAGGGCAGTACAACTCAGAGAAGACAAGTAGTGATTCTATAGCATCTCACTACGCTGATGGACAGTGACTGTAATGGGGTTGGTGGGGGGGACTTGATGAAGGGGTAGTTTAATAATCGTAATATTGCACATGTAATTGTAAATTAATGATAATAAAATATATTAAAAAATGGCTTTAGGCAGAAAATCAAAAAAAAATATTATTTATTACATTAATATAAACAAGTACCTGTAAAAATGATACCATATCTTATTTTCCTGTATCTTGGTAAAAACTAGTACATTTTCTTCATTAATTAGAAAACATAAACTTAATTTTCTTGAAGGCATATATCTTTTGGCAAAAGGAGGTTATAAAATTTTCTACAATAGCATTTTGTGTCACTATAACCAGCATCATTTTGTAGCTTATTAGTTTTAATAATGCTGAAATAGAGTGCCTTACCGTTGGTGCTGTATCTACGTGATGGTTACAAGGCTTTCTTTCTAGGCTGATAATCCCTGTGAAAAGAAAAGACTGTGAATATTTTACCTATCCATTTTATTTTGGAAACATTTACATCAGTAAGACATGACTCCTACAGCTTACAAGAAAAAGTCTCATTTGGATGATAGGATCCTTTTAAGTTGTACCATGAATTCTTCAGTCAGAAACAGTTGGAGCGTTTAGCTAAGAGACTGACTAATGGTGAGCTAGGCCAATTTTACCATTCAAGTGGCATTTAGTAATAGCACAAGATGTGTCCATATCTTGCTCAAAAATTTTACTATTAACTCCGCTCTGCTGAATTTCTTCAAGTTTTTTGACTTGAGGTCATCAAGTGTTCATGAAGATATCAGAAAGGCTATGAAAGAAATAACTTATTTTCCCAAAAGAATAAATAAATCTACTTGAATTTCTCTTAGATCATCTGACTTCCTATTCTGACATATTCTGCTATTCATTCAATCACCACAGAGTGTGTCTGAAAAGAAAAGTTCCCCTAATTCTTTCCTTTAAAATGATAGCATTGATTGCTAAGCTGGAGAAGAATCCTTTTATCACATGTGGATTTATCTTTTTGCTCCCAGTGTCTTCTATGCATTTCTTTGTAATAAACCGCTTTTAAGGATGTAACACATTGTATCTCATCCTTAAAGGTAATGGTTAAAAGTCTAGCTCAAGTTAGAAAAGGACACAGGTGTGGGTCTCATTTACTTTACTATCTCTGTTCATCAGCAAACTAACATGTGAGTTAGGATAACAGGATAGTTTGTTCAAATAATGGTAAATGCTGTCACAAGCAGGGCTGGTTAGAATTAAGAACTGCAATGTACTGTTAGGAGCAATTAGCAAAATTCCTAGTTGAAACAAAACATTAGTTCCTTTCATTTATAAGCAGTTTACTCATTTTTCTTAAAGTCTTGTAAGGGATTGAGATGAACACAAAAAACAATCACTGTTTTTCACTTTGCAGGAATATCTTCAAAATGAACAAAGCACTGTGAAATGTGAGTTAAAAAACCCCACATTTTGGTTCATTTAAAAAAATTCTCTCAACAGTATTGTTAGCCAGTGGAGTATAAAGCACTATACTACCTTTATCCAATCAACTAGTATTATTGAGTGGCTATTGGGTACTCAGTGATAAAAGATAAATTATAAAGGACAAATTATGATTTCTGACTTCAAAAGTCTAGTACAGAGATATCCTTTTATGAAGAAATACTACAGAGAAAATTGTTTTGTCTTAATGTAATAAACTCTTCAAAGTAATTCTGATAGACACATTTTTATTCATTAATATCAACTTAAATAAAAAACCCCAAGTAATATTAGAAAAATTTCAAATAGTGCCAATTGTTACTGTAAATAAGATTTTAATAATACTTAAATATACAGAAAATATGGTAAAATCCCCACCTTTCCAGCCCCCACACTCTCACAACTCTCTCTAGCTGTTACTACTGAGAGCAGTCTGGCATGGCACACTGGCTTTTAAATAAGAGTAGTCATAAAAAGGGTTCAGGAATTAGCAACATCTAACATGTGTGTTCTCACTATTATAATCTGACTGCTATAAAACTGACCTATGGTGATTACTGATTCTAAAGTTCTTACCAATTAGAAAGTAAGTTCAAAATGATGAAAATAAAAAACTAAAAAAGCCCCAAATCTACATCCTCAGCATATAAAATTACAAAGAAAAAAATACATATTTTACAGTTTCAATTTCAGGATAAAAACGTGTTGAAAGCTAGAATTTTTAAAAGTGGATCATCCAGACATAATCTTAGTTTTAAATTTATATTGCCTTTTGAAATAATATCATTTGAAAATACAATCATATATGTTTGTTCAAGCTTTCAGTAAAGAATATACAGAAAGGAATAAGCTTAAGGAAAAATGTCCCAAAGTAGCTTCCTTCCTATTTTAAGTAAATTCTATCTAAAAAGCCTATATTTGCATTTATTTTACTTTTATTAAGGTATAATGTAAGTGAAATTTTGCTGTGCTGGTTATTTTTCTGTGTCAATTTGGCTAGGCCACAGTACCCAGATATTTGGCCAAGCATTCCAGATGTTTCTATGAAGATTTTTGAATGGGATTAGTAGACTTTGAGTAGACTGCTCTCCCATAATATGAGTGGGCTTCATCCAATCAATTGAAGGCCTTAACAAAAAGAAAAGATGGACATCTCCTGAAAGGGGAAAATTTGTCAACATACTGCTTTCATACTTGAACTGTAAACTCCTTCCTAGGCCTCCAGCCTGCCAACCAACTGCAGGTTTTTGACCTGCCAACCCCTACAATTGTGTGAACATATTCCTTAAAATAAATCTATCTACAGTTGACCCTTGAACAACATAGGTTTGAATTACGTGGGTCCAATTATTTGCAGATTTTTTCAGCAAATATATTGGAGAACTTTTGGAGATTTGAGAGAATTTGAAAAAACATTTTATTTTCTCTAGCTTACTTTAAGAATGCAGTATATATTACATATAACATACAAAATATATGTTAATAGACTGTTTTCATTATTGGTAAGGCTTCAGCAACAGTAGGCTAGTAGTAGCTAAGTTTCTGGGGAGTCAAAAGTTACATGTGGATTTTCACTGTGCAGGGACCAGTGTCCCTCTCCCACAATGTTGTTCAAGGGTCAACTGTAAATACACATCTTATTGGTTCTGTTTCTCTGGAGAATGCTAACCAATAAACTTATTTTCTGGGAAACATTAAATAAAATGAAAATACAATTATTTGTATTTATTTTAACCTAAATATTTGTTTGCTAAATGTTTTAATTGTGCAGGGATATAATTAAAATATCCAATCAATCATGTGGTATTTTTATGTTAGAATGCCTCAAAATGAACTTTAGAATATACAACTGTAAAGCAAATCAATCTATCAAATATAAAATAAGTGTGAATATTTACTGCTAAATTGTCCATCTGAGAATCCTTGATTTTTAATGCTTAGACTATTCATATTTAATACAGTTACTGATATGTCTGTGTTTAAGTCTGCCATCTTGTTACTTCATTTGAATCTATTTGGTCCCTTCCTTCCTTCCTTCCTTTCTATGCTCTTAGAATAATCAAATATTTTTACTATTCTATTTTATGTGCCTTGATGGCTAAATTTTTAGCTATACTCTTTATACTTTTTATGGTAAATCTACAGATAATATACAACTTTATTACAATATAATTTGAATTAGGACTTTCCACCTCATAAACCTTAAGCACATTGTAACAGTATTATTCCATTTAGTCTACCAGTCTTTACGCTAGTTGTATTTTATGTCTATAAATCCCAAGCCAGTATTTGTTTTAAATAGTCTTTTTTTAAGAATTAAAAAAATTAGTCTCTTCCTAATATATATATATATATACACACTAGTAAATATATCCTACCCTATGTTTATTCCTCCCAGTGTTTTCATTCCTTCCTGCAGATCCAAGCTGTCATCCGAGATCATTTCCCTTCAGAGTGATGAACCCCCTGTAGAATCTCTTATAGTGTAAATTTGCTAGTGATTTTTTTTTCTGAAAAGTCCTTAATAGGCATTCATTTATGAGTTAATATTCTTCCTGGGTATTGAAATCTAGGTTGATAGCCCTTTTCTTAAAAAAATTTTTTTTCATTTATTCAGATCATCTTTTTTCAGCAAAGTTTTATATTTTTCATTATTATACATCTTTTATCCAAGTAATCTCTTAATATTTCATATTTTGATACCATTGTAAATGGTATTACTTTTTAAATTTTAATTTCAACATCCATTTTATTGACCTCAAAGAACAACTTTTGATTTTATTGACTCTCCTGTTTTTCTGCCTATTTTTTAAATTGGATTATAGTTGATACACACTTTTACATTGCCTTCAAGTATACAACACAGTAATTCAACAGTTACCCAATATTATTAAATCCTCATCCCACTAGGGCAGTTACTATCTGTCAACATAGGAAGATGTTACAGAATTGTTAACTATATTCTCCATGCTGTACTGCACCATCCTTGTAACAACTTGTATTATGACTGAGAATTTTTGTGCCCCTTTATCCCCCTTACTCTTCCCACCTATCCACCCTAGCCCCTCCCTCATTGTAACCACAAGTCACTTCTCAGTGTCTCTGAGTCTACTGGCTCTTTTTTGTTTTTATAGTCCACAAATAAGTGAAATCATATGGTATTTGTCTTTCTCCACCTGGATAGCTATTTTCTTACAGCACTTCAATGGTTTTATTGCATTGTTTCTTATGAGGAGACCACCATTAACTCTTGTTGTAATGCATTTTTTCTTCTGACTGCTTATACAATTTCCCTTTAGGTTTCATTTTCTTAAGTTTAATTAAAATGTACTTGGGTGTGGTTTCACTTATATGTATCTTTCTTGAGGTTTGTTAAGCTTTCTATATCTATTAAGTTAATATCTTAGAATCAGAAGACTCCTAGCCTATTATTTCTTCACCTTATTTTCTCTATTTTCCTTCTGAAATTTCAATTACACCTGTTTAGTCTATTTGATGTAGTCACACAGGTCTGATGTTCATCTCCTTCCTTTACCACATGCTTCAATTTGTATAATTTTTAATTTTAAATTCTTAGGTTCACTGATCCTTTCTTTCCATCTGCACCATCTGCAATTAGACCCATTTAATAAATTTTTCATTTCATTTTATTATGCTTCTCTAGTGTACAATTTCCATTCCTTTCATAGGCTTCCATTTCCCTGCTAAAATTCTCCATCATTTTACTCCTTGTGTCTGTTTCCTTAAAAATTATTTAAGATATATATAAATGTTATTTTAAAGTTTTTGTTTGCAAATTCCAACATTTTGATCACCTGTGGTTTCCTTCTTTTTCTTATGATGGGTCACCAATTCCTTCCTGCTTATTCACACCTCATAATTCCAGTTGTTGGTTAGACCTGCTAGACATATAATCAGTAGAAAACGGAATAGAAAAACATCTTTGCCCAGAAAAGGCTCACCTTTTCCTCTTTTGGAAAGATATGATGAGGGGTACAGCTCTTTGCTCAAATGAGAAGTTGGCTGGGGTTGTTGCTTTAATTTCAGTGTATCCATTAAATATCCAAAAAATAAGATCAGTTCCTCCTTCTAGGAAGACTTTGGGATTTAAACTTCTGGAGATTAAGGGAATTCTGTGTGTGTCAATTTCTAATATCACTGGTTATGTTGCAAAAGTCCCATGGAAGACAGCTGATGGCTAGAAAGAACTGACTTAAGTTAGGGGCTTTCAAATTTCAGTCCATCATGTTAACCCACGTGGTCCTGAGAACTTCAGTTGATTTCTGTTTTAGCAAAGTCACACTGCCTACAAAAGGCTTGCTCTTCTGCTCTTTTGTGTCTCTATCTCAAGTAAATGCTCCCAGGTATAAAGTGACTGCTGGTCTCCACTTTATGGAGGACTTTTTCCTCTTTGGAATTTATTTCATTTCGACTTCTCTGGGTATTTTTCTGATGACTTTATTTGACATGAGGTCTTCTCAATACTGCAGTAGAAGGGATGATCATTACCAACCTTGAACATCACAGCTGGAAGCAAAACTCTACTTCCATTTAGTTTCATTGTTGCTTTTTACTTTTCTCTTTTCTTCTTTCTAGTCAGTTTCAGAGAATATTACTTTTTTGCATGATTTTGTGTTTTCAGTTTCCACCAAGCTTTCAATGTGCTACGTGGTTACTTTCCTAATTTTAAGACTAATAAATACATTAGTAACAGGATTGAAGATGGCGGCGTGAGGGGTGAGACAGAGAACTCCTCCCAAAACCACAAATGGTACAAAAATATAGTTAATTAATACAACTAACCCTAAAATAGCAACAGGAAAGAAGGCTGAACCAGACTGCATACAGAACTCATGAACAGAGCAGACCTCATGAAACACGGCACCAGCTCTGCTCCCCTACGAACCCTAACATCACTCTAGGGGCTGAGCAGCTCCAGAGACTGGAGCTTCTGGGCACTAGAGGACACCACATAGGAATATGAAACGTCAAAGAACCTGGTTCAGGCCAAAATCTCACAAACCCCAGAAAAAGGGTCAAATGAACCTGAACTCACCAATCTTCCTGAAAGAGAGTTCAAAATAAAAATCATAAACATGCTTATGGAGGTACAGAAAAATATTCAAGAACTCAGGAATGAATTTAAGATGGAGGTTCAATAACTAAGAAATTCCATATCTGAAAGAAAACATACAATGGAGGGATTTAAAAGCAGATTAGATGTACTGGAAGAGACGGTAAATAGAATAGAAATTAGAGAAGAGGAATACAAAGTAGCCGAGGCACAGAGGAAAAAAGAATCTCTAAGAATGAAAGAATATTAAGAGAACTGTGTGACCAATCCAAACGGAACAATATTCGCATTATAGGGGTACCAGAAGAAGAAGAGAGAGAAAAAGGGATAGAAACTGTCATTGAGGAGGCAATTGCTGAAAACTCCTGGGGAAGGAGATAGTCTCTCAAGCCATGGAGGTGCACAGATATCCCAACACCAGGGACCCAAGGAAGACAACATCAAGACATATAATAATTAAAATGGCAAAGATCAAGGATAAAGACACACATTTAAAAGAGCTAGAGAGAGAAAAAAAGATCACATACAAAGGAAAACCCATCAGGCTATCACCAGATTTCTCAACAGAAACCTTACAGGCCAGAAGGGAGTGGCATGATATATTTAATGCAATGAAGTAGAAGGGCCTTGAACCAAGAATACACTACCCAGCAAGATTATCATTTAAATTTTAAAGAGGGATTAAACAATTTTCAGATAAGCAAAAGCTGAGAGAATTTACCTCCCACAAACCACCTCTATAGTGCATTTTGGAGGGACTACTATAGACGGAAGCATTCCTAAGGCTAAATAGATGTCACCCAAGGGATAGACAAAGAGTACAGAAAGTGATTCATAACATACAAAGACTGGAGGAGGAAGAAAAAGGAAGAAAAAAAAAAAGAACCTTTAGATTGTGTTTATAATAGCATACGAAGTGAGTTAAATTAGACTGTTAGATAGTAAGGGAATTCCTTTGAACCTTTGGTAACCACGAATCTAAAGCCTGCAATGGCAGTAAGTACATACCTATCAATAATCACCCTAAATGTAAATGGTCTGAATGCACCAGTCAAAAGACAAAGAGTCACTGAATGGATAAAAAGGCAAGACCCATCTATATGCTGCCTACAAGAGACTCACTTCAAATCCAAAGACAGACACAGACTGAAAGTAAAGGGATGGAAAAAGATAATTCATGCAACTAACAGGAAGAAAAAAGAAGGAGTTGCAGTACTTGTATCGGACAAAATAGACTTCAAAACAAAGAAGTCACAAGAGACAAAAAAGGACATTACATAATGATAAAAGGGTCAGTCTAACAAGAGGATATAACTATTATAAATACCTATGCACCCAACACAGGATCACCTACATATGTGAAACAAATATTAACAAAATTAAAGGGGGAAATAGAATGCAATGCATTCATTTTAGGAGACTTCAACACACCACTCACTCCAAAGGACAGATCAACCAGACAGAAAAGAAGTACAGAGACAGAGGAACTGAAAAACGTATTAGAAGAGATGGACCTAAAGGACATCTATGGAACACTCCATCCAAAAGCAACAGGATACACATTCTTCTCAAGTGCACATGGAACATTTTCAAGAATAGATCAGATACTAGGCCACAAAAAGAACCTCAGTAAATTTAAAAAGATTGAAATTGTATCAACCAGCTTCTCAGACCATAAATGTATGAAACTAGGAATAAATTACACAAAGAAAATGAAAAAGCACACAAACACATGGAGGCTTAATAACATGCTCCTAAATAATCAATGGATCAATGACCAAATAAAAACAGAGATCAAGCAATATATGGAGACAAATGACAACAATAATTCAACACCACAAAATCTGTGGGACGCTGTGAAGGCTGTGCTTGGTGGGAAATATGTTGCAATACAGGCCTACCTCAGGAAAGAAGAAAAATCCCAAATGAACAGTCTAAACTCACAATTAATGAAACTAGCAAAGGAAGAAAAATGAGGCTCAAAGTCAGTAGAAGGAGGGACATAATAAAGATTAAAGCAGAAATAAATAAAATTGAGAACAATAAAACAATAGAAAGAATCAATGAAAGCAGGCGCTGGTTCTTTGGGAAAATAAGCAAAACAGATCAACCCCTAGCCAGACTTATCAAATAAAAAAGAGAGTCTACACACATAAATAGAATCAGAAATGAGAAAGGAAAAATCACTATGGACACCTCAGAATTACAAATAATCATGTGAGAATAGTATGAAAAATTATATGGTAACAAACTGGATAACCTAGAAGAAATGGACAACTTTCTAGAAAAATACAACCTTCCAAGGATGACTCAGGAAGAAACAGAAAATAGGAATAGACCAATTACCAGCAAAGAAATTGAATTGGTAATCAAAAAAATACCTAAGAACAAAACCCTGTCCCAGATGGTTTCACTGCTGAATTTTATCAAACATTTAGTGAAGACCTAATACCCATACTCATTAATGTTTTCCAAAGAGTAGAGGAGGAGGGAACACTCCCAAGCTCATTGTATGAGGCCAACATCACTCTAATACCAAAACCAGGCAAAGACACCACAAAAAAGAAAATTACAGACCAATATCCCTGATAAACATAGATACAAAAATACTCAACAAAATATTAGCAAACCGAATTCAAAAATACATTAAAAAAAATCATCCATCATGATCAAGGGGGATTCATACCAGGGTGCAAGGATGGTACAACATTCAAAAATCCATCAACATCATCCACCACATCAACAAAAAGAAGGACAAAAACCACATGATCATCTCCATAGATGCTGAAAAAGTATTCGACGAAATACAACATCCATTCATGATAAAAACTCTCAAAAAAATGGGTCTAGAGGGCAAGTTCCTCAACATAATAAAGGCCATATATGACAAACCCATAGCCAACATCATACTTAACTGCAAGAAGCTGAAAGCTTTTCTTTTAAGATTGGGAACTAGACATGGATGTTCACTCTCCTCACTGTCATTCAACAGAGTTCTGGAAGTCCTAGTCATGGCAATCAGACAACGCAAAGAAATAAAAGGCATCCAGATTGGCAAGGAAGAAGTCAAACTGTCCCTGTTTTCAGATGACATGATAGTGTACATAAAAAACGCTAAAGAATCCACTCCAAAACTACTAGATCTAATATCTGAATCAGCGACGTTGTGGGGTACAAAATTAATACACAGAAATCTGTTGCATTCCTATCACTAATGATGAACAAACAGAAAGAGAAATCAGAAAAACAATTCCATTCACAACTGCATTAAAAAGAATAAAATACCTAGGAATAAACCTAACCAAGGAAGTGAAGGATCGATACCCTGAAAACTACAAGAAACTCTTAAGAGAAATTACAGAGGACACTAATAAGTGGAAATTCATCCCATGCTCTAGGCTAGGAAGAATAAATATTGTCAAAATGGCTATACTACCTAAAGAAATCTACAGATTCAGTGCAATCCCTATCAAAATACCAACAGCATTCTTCAATGAACAAGAGCAAATAATTCTAAAACTCATATGGAGCCACAAAAGACCATGAATAGCCAAAACAATCCTGAGAAGGAAGAATAAAGCAGGGGGATTTACGCTCCCTGACTTCAAGCTCTACTACAAAGCCACAGTAATCAAGATAATTTGGTATTGGCACAAGAACAGACCCATAGATCAGTGGAACAGACTAGAGACCCCAGATATAAACCCAAGCATATATGGTCAAATAATATACTATAAAGGAGCCATGGATATACAATGGGACAGCTGGTGTTGGCAAAAATGGACAGCTACATGTAAGAGAATGAAACTGGATTATTGTCTAACCCCATACTCAAAAGTAAACTCAAAATGGATCAAAGACGTGAATGTAAGTCATGAAACGATAAAACTCTTAGAAAAAAACATAGGCAAAAATCTCTTGGATATAAACATGAGCAAATTCTTCATGAACATATCTCCCTGGGCAAGGGAAACAAAAGCAAAAATGAACAAGTGGGACTATATCAAACTAAAAAGCTTCTGTACAGCAAAGGACACCATTAGTAGGACAAAAAGACATCCTATAGCATGGGAGAATGTATTCATAAATGACATATCCGATAAGGGGTTGACATCCAAATTACATAAAGAGCTCACACACTTCAACAAACAAAAAGCAAATAAGCCAATTAAAAAATGGGCAGAGGCACCTAACAGACACTTCTCCAAAGAAGAAATTCAGATGGCCAACTGGCACATGAAAAGACGCTCCATATCCCTAATCATCAGAGAAATGCAAATTAAAACCAAAATGAGATATCACCTCACACCAGTAAGGATGGCCACCATCCAAAAGACAAATAACAACAAATGTTGGCGATGATGTGGAGAAAGGGGAACCTTCCTACACTGCTGGTGGGAATGGAAATTAGTTCAACCATTGTGGAAAGCAGTATGGAGGTTCCTCAAAAAACTCAAAATAGAAATACCATTTGACCCAGGAATTCCACTCCTAGGAATTTATCCTAAGAATGCAGGAGCCGAGTTTGAAAAAGACAGATGCACCCCTATGTTTATCGCAGCACTTTTTACAATAGCCAAGAAATGGAAGCAACCTAAGTGTCCATCAGTAGATGAATGGATAAAGAAGAGGTGGTACATATACACAATGGAATATTATTCAGTCATAAGAAGAAAACAAATCCTACCATTTGCAACAACATGGACGGAGCTAGAGGGTATTATGCTCAGTGAAATAAGCCAGGTTGAGAAAGACAAGTATGAAATGATTTCACTCATCTATTGAGTATAAGAATAAAGAAAAAACTGAAGGCATAAAACAGCAGCAGACTCACAGAACCCAAGAATGGACTAACAGTTACCAAAGGGAAATGGATTGGGGAGGATGGGTGGGAAGGGAGGAATAAGGGGGAAAAGGGGTCATTATGATTAGCATGTGTAATGTGGGGGGGGGGACATGGGGAAGGCAGTGTAACACAGACAAAACAAGTAGTGATTCTATAGCATGTTACTATGCTGATGGACAGTGACCGTAATGGGGTTATGTGTTGGGGACTTGATAATAAGGGGAGTCTAGTAACCATAATGTTCATGTAATTGTAGATTAATGACAGCAAAAAAAAACATTAGTAACTATGTATCCTAATAAAATATCTGAATCTCCCTTAACCAAGATACTATACTTACCAATACCTCCTCACTCCACACAAGATTAAACTTTACAAGTCTTTTTCTTCTCTATTCTTTTACATAAATTCAGTTGAGTTTAAATGCATGAAAATGCACAGGAATTTACAAAAGTGGTAAGCATGCATTTACAAAACAAAAAATACTGTACAAAGACTTAATGTTTATTCTATGCCTAAGTGAAAAATCTAATGTTTTCCCTTATGTCTTGAGATTTCTGCTCTATTTTACTGTCATTTGGTTTAGAGTACCTTCTAAATCCTCAAATATCCAAATATTCCTTCCTTTGTCAACAAATGTCTGATACTTTGTCTGAATAATGGATTTTTAGGTAAGAAATCCTTTATCTTGGTTTTCTGGACATGTTATTTCATGATCAGCCAGCTTCTAGAGGTTTAGGTGAGAAGTCCAATTCTCATTTGACTCTCTTTCCAAAGTAAGGAACCTATTTTGTGAGATTTTTCCTTTAGGAATCAGAAATTTCACCAGGGTTATCTTTAAGTATGTCTTGGTTACAATTAATCTTTCTTGGGACTTGGTAAATCCTTTTGTCTGCGGAGACTTGTTCTTCTGCTCAGGGAAATTTTATGCTATTATTAATTTTGCAGTTTATTTTTACTTTCATAACTTTCTTCTTTATGATAAATGTTCCATTTAAATCTCCTAGATGAACATTTTTTTCACTTTGTCTAATGTGAAATTATGTAGTTTATTTTCTAGAGGCCTACAAAGACTAAGGCAAAAAGGATGGCAAACCCTGGAGAGTATATCAGAAGATAACTTTTTTTCTGGGATCTCAGTGCTAGCACATCAGGCAAGGGGCGGGATGGGGAGGCTCTGTTCTCCTTGGTACTGAGTAAGGGCCTGTGCAGGAAAAGGAGGTCTCTTCCATAAGTGTAGGCAGAAAATGGGTTTTTCAGGATTCACTGAAGACTTTCAGACAGGAGAAGCTATAATTTCTCTGGGTAACTGGCTATATCTATCAGTTTAACGTTTGTAGTACACCTGAGCCTGGCGGTCCTATGGACTACAGTGAACCTAAAGAGGCCTATATGCAAAGGTATCTGTATACCTGGAGGAATTTTATTCCAAGCTCAGTCTTTGGGAGATGGCTGTAACTTGCAACAGATGAGACTTGAGAAGAGTAGCTTACTTCTGTGCCTCAGCTGGACAGGTTTCTGTTTTTTTTTGCTGTAACTCAGACTTCTATCAGTATAGTTAGCACCACAAATTATGAACATGCAAGCAAAACTAACAACTCTTATAAGGCGCTTCAGTAACCTGAAGATGATCAAATAATCCTCTAGGACTGGTAGTGCCATTGATGACAATGGAAGAATTAGGGTCTCTCTTAAGTCAAAACAAAACAAAACAGAATCACTATTAAAAATTTTAAGGTAGCTATTAACAAACAACAAAGAGACTCCCATCTTTAAGGAAGGAAAAGTGGCTTTCAAAAAGTAAATCTAAAGATAGGTAACATGCCTGAGGTCACACAACCAATGAGCAAGCAGTACTATGACTGAAATCACGTATCTAACTCATAAACCCTCCAGATCCATTTATGTGGGTGTTTGGACCCTGTGGTCAGGACCTGATTTTATTCATCTTTGCATTCACAGTGCTTAGTCCAAAAGCCTGGAACAGAGAAGGTCCTTAATAGTTGACTCAAATATTAACAGACTGGGTTCATATGTTATAATGCAGTGCTCACTGTGTGCATAAGTCATCAGAATGTGTTAATATTTTGGGACTGTTTTCAAAAATATTAATTTACTACTTCCTTTGGTAATAATGTTTCCAAACTTACTGTAAAAGTTAAATATTTTACCTAAAAATTTTCCAAATTTTCCAGACAACACACCCTAGAGAAGATTATAGAAGAAATTTTATGTGTTTTGGGAAACATTTTAGGTATTTTGTTTTGTAGAGAATAAGAACATGATGTTTTAGTCCATCTGTACATGAATGATCTAAGAGCAGATTATACATATATTTAGTTTCCCTAAGCTCTACCAACCTTTAACTCAGGACCATGAGCAAAGGAAAAAGAGAACAATGATGACCAGATTTATTGCAAAAGGAAAAATAGGCAAGAATACATGCCAGATTCTTAAGCCAGAACATATATCCAGCAATCTTATGTATTGTCACCAAATGTTTATGCGCTACCCACTATGGACAAGGAACTGTAGTACGGACAGGAGAACCTCTATCCTCACTTGTATGACACCTTTTTAAGAACTACAACATACCTCATTTTATTATGCTTTGCAGATGTTGGGTTTTTAACAAAATTTCAAGTTTGTGGCAACCCTGCATTGGGCAATTCTATAGGCACAATTTTTATAACAGCATTTGCTTACGTGGTGTCTTTGTGTCACATTTTGGTAATTCTTGAAATATTTCAAACTTTCTCATTATTACTGTATTTGTTATAGTGACCTGTGATCAGTGATCTTTGATGTTACTGCTATAATTGTTTTAGAGTACCACCAACTATGTCCACAAAAGACTGTGAATGTAATCAATAAACTTTCATTTCTATGACTGCCCCACCCACTGGGCGCTCATTATCTGGGTCTCCTCAGGCCTCCCTAGTCCCTGAGACACAACAGTGTTGAAATAAGGCTAATAAATAACACTACAATGGCCTCAAGGGTTCAAGTGAAGGGAAGAGTAAGATGTCTCTCACTGTAAATGATTAAGCCTTGTGAGGAAGGCATCAAAAGCTGAGTGAGCCCAAAAGCTATGCTTCTTGTGCCAGTTAGGCAAGTTGTGAATGCAAAGGAGAGGATCTTGAAAGAAAGTAAAAGTGCTACCAATGTACACAGGAATGATAAAAAAGCAAAAGAGACTTCCGGGAAGATGGCGGCATGAGCAGGGCAGCAGAAATCTCCTCCCAACACTATATTTATCTACAAAAATACAGCAAATACAACTATTCCTAAAAGAGAGACCACAATACACAGGAAAGTGCACAGCATGCAGCTACACCCAAGAGGACTCGGCACCCCAAGAGGAAGGTAGGATACGGAGCCGCGACCTGGCGGGACCTGAGCACTCACCCACGCCAGTGCACCGGTGGGAGGAAAGGATTCAGAGCCGGGAGGGAGTGGAAGTACAGCCCGTAAAATAACCAGCCCTGGTGATCTGCACAGGGAGCGCTGACACACATAGCGCAGTGTAGCAGAGATTGGAGAGACAGAGGGGCAGGATCTGAGCGGCGAATGCGCCACGGTGCTTGCAGCCGGCTCCCGGGAAGGAAAAAGAAAAAAAAAAAAGAAAAGCAAGCGCTTTCTTCAGCGGTCTTAAAGAGACAGGACCCCAGTGGAGGAGCTAGGTGGCCCTGGCACACTCAGCCCAGTAGGCGGGGGGTCCTGGGGAGTTTCGGACCCCTTAGCTGGTAACGGGGAAAGGGTGGCCGCACATCCACGTCCCACAGAGATCAACAGCCTCCCATTCATTCTCACCCTGGCCAGAGCTATAAATGACCCTGCGGAGTGGCGTGGCCACGGCTGCAGAACAGTGGGGAAACAGCGCCACCTACAGCATCCCCACAGAATCTACTGCCAATGGGCGTTTTTTTTTTGTTTTGTTTTGCTTTTTGTTTTTTCTTTTCTTTTTTTTCTTTCTTTCTTTTTTTTCTTCTCTTTTTAAGAGCCCAGTTGACATACGTGGCAACTACCAGCGACCACTTCTATAGCCATGAAAAGACAGAGGAATATAGTCCAGACTAAAATCAACCAGACAACCACAGAGAGGGAGTCTGAAGGGATGGAAATGCACAATCTTGCTGAAAAAGAATTCAGAATAAAAGTCATTACCATGCTGATGGATCTACAGAGAAATGAGCAAGAGCTGAGGGAGGAAGTGAGGGAAGTGAGGAAAGACAATGCAGATATCAGACAAGCGATCGAAGGGCTTAACAGCAGAATGGATGAGATGCAAGAGACTGTTGATAGAATAGAAATCAGAGAGCAGGAATACAGAGAAGCTAAGGCAGAGAGAGATAAAAGGATTTCTAGGAATGAAAGAATATTAAGAGAACTGTGTGACCAATCCAAACTGAACAATATTCGCATTATAGGAGTACCAGAGGAAGAAGAGAGGGAAAAAGGGATAGAAAGTGACTTTGAAGAAATAATTGCTGAAAACTTTCCCTCGCTGGGGAAGGAAATAGTCTCGCAGTCCACGGAAGCCCACAGATCTCACAACACAAGGGACCCAAGGAAGACAAAACCAAGACACATAATAATTAAGATGGCAAAGATCAAATATAAAGACAGAGTATTAAAGGCAGATAGAGAGAGAAAAAAGATCACCAACAAAGGAAAACCCATCAGACTATCAGAATTCTCAACAGAAACCATACAGGCCAGCAGAGAATGGCATGATATATTTAACATAATGAAACAGAAGGGTCTCGAGCCAAGAATATTGTATCGAGCACGATTATCATTTAAATATGACGGAGCGATTACAATTTTCCAGACAAATGAAAGTTGAGAGAGTGCCTCTCATAAAGCACCTCTTCAGGATATCTTAAATGGACTGCTCTAGAGGGAAGCACTCCTAAGGCTAAAAAGATGTCACCAGAGAAAATAAAATTATAGCAAAGAAAGGAGACCATCTAAATACTAACTAAAGGCAAAGAATAAAATACCTAAAGAATGGAGGAGGAAGAATAAGAGGGGAGAGAAATAAAGAAACATCAGACGGTGCTCACAATAACTTAACAAAGGTAGATTGTTAGATAGTAAAGAAGCAACCCTAGAACCTCTGGTAAAAACGAATCTAAAGCCAGCAGTGGCAATAAGTACATATCTATCAATAATCACCCAAATGTAAATGGACTGAATGCACCAATCAAAAGACACAGAGTAACAGAATGGATAAAAGAGCAAGACCCACCTATATGCTGCCTACAAGAAACTCACCTCAAACCCAAAGATATACACAGACTAAAAGTGAAGGGATGGAAAAAGATATTTCATGCAAACAACAAAGAGAAAAAAGCAGGTGTTGCAGTACTTGTATCAGACAAAATAGACTTCAAAACGAAGAAAGAAGCAAGAGATAAAGAAGGACATTACATAATGATAAAGGCGTCAGTCCAACAAGAAGATATAACCATTATAAATATATATGCACCCAACACAGGAGTGCCAGCATATGTAAAAAAATACTAACAGAATTAAAGGAGGAAATAGAAAGCAATGCATTCATTTTAGGAGACTTCAACACACCACTCACTCCAAAGGACAGATTAACCGGAGAGAAAATAAGTAAAGACACAGAGGCACTGAACAACACACTAGAACAGATGGACCTAACAGACATCTACAGAACTCTACACCCAAAAGCAACAGGATACACATTCTTCTCAAGTGCACATGGAACATTTTCCAGAATAGACCACATACTAGTCCATGAAAAGAACCTCAGTAAATTCAAAAATATTGAAATCCTACCAACCAATTTCTCAGATCACCAAGGTATAAAACTAGAAATAAATTTTAGAAAGAAATCAAAAAGGCTCACAAATACATGGAGACTAACAACATTCTCCTAATTAATCAATGGGTTAATGACCAAATCAAAACAGAAATCAAAGAATATATGGAGACTAATGACAACAAAAACACAAAGCCACAACTTCTGTAGGACCCAGCAAAGGAAGTTCCAAGAGGAAAGGACATTGCAATCCAGGCCTATTTAAAGAAAGAAGAACATTCCCAAATGAATAGTCTAAAGACACTATTACTGAAATTAGAAAAAGAAGAACAAATGAGGCCCAAAGTCACCAGAAGGAGGGACATAATAAAGATGAGAGAAGAAATAAATAAAACTGAGAAGAATAAAACAACAGAAAAAATCAATGAAACCAAGAGCTGGTTCTTTGAAAAAATAAACAAAATAGATAAACCCCTAGCCAGACTCATTAAGAGAAAAAGAGAATCTACACACATACACAGAATCAGAAATAAGAAAGGAAAAATCATGACAGACACCAAAGAAATACAAAGAATTATAAGAGAATGCTATGAGAATCTATAGGCTAACAAGCTGGAAAACATAGAAGAAATGGACAACTACTTAGAAAAATACAACCTTCCAAGACTGACCAAGCAAGAAACAGAAAAGTTAAACAGACCAATCACCAGCAACAAAATTGAATCGGTAATCAAAAAAGTACCCAAGAACAAAACCCCTGAGCCAGCCGGATTCACCTCTGAATTCTACCAAACATATAGAGAAGAAATAATACCCATTCTCCTTAAAGTTTTCCAAAAAATAGAAGAGGAGGGAATACTTCCAAACTCATTCTATGAAGCCAGCATCACTCTAATACCAAAACCTGGCAAAGACCTCACCAAAAAAGACAATTACAGACCAATATCCCTGATGAACATAGATGGAAAACACTCAACAAAATATTAGCAAACCGAATTCAAAAATACATCAAGAGGATCATACACCATGATCAAGTGGGATTCATCCCAGGGATGCAAGGATGGTACAACATTCGAAAATCCATCAACATCATCCACCACATCAACAAAAAGAAGAACAAAAACCACATGATCATCTCCATAGATGCTGTAAAAGCATCTGACAAAATTCAACATCCACTCATGATAAAAACTCTCAACAAAATGGTATAGACAGCAAGTGCTTCAACATCATAAAGGCCATATATGACAACCCCACAGCTAACATCATACTTAACGGCGAGAAGCTGAAAGCTTTTCATCTAAGATCGGGAACAAGACAGGGATGCCCACTCTCTCCACTGTTATTCAACATAGTACTGAAGGTTCTAGCATGGCAATCAGAAAAAACAAAGACATACAACGCATCCAGATTGGTAAAGAAGAAGTCAAATTGTCACTATTTGCAGATGACATAATACTGTACATAAAAAACCCTAAAGACTCCATTCCAAAACTACTAGAACTAGTATCCAAATTCAGCCAGGTTGCAGGATACAAAGTTGACACACAGAAATCTTTGCTTTCCTATACACTAATGATGAACTAACAGAAAGAGAAATCAGAAAAACAATTCCATTCACAATTGCATCAAAAATAATAAAATACCTAGGAATAAACCTAACGAAGGAAGTGAAAGACCTGTACTCTGAAAACTACAAGCACTCCTAAGAGAAATTAAAGAGGACACTAGCAAATGGAAATGCATCCCATGCTCTTGGCTAGGAAGAATAAATATTGTCAAAATGGCTATACTACCCAAAGCAATCTACAGATTCAACGCCATCCCTATCAATTACCAACAGCTTTCTTCAATGAACTGGAACAAATAATTCTACAATTCATATGGAACCACAAAAGACCCTGAAAAGCCAAAGCAATCCTTAGAAGGAGGAATAAAACAGGGGGAAATACGCTCCCTGACTTCAAGCTCTACTACAAAGCCACAGTAATCAAGATAATTTGGTACTGGCACAAAAACAGACCCACAGACCAGTGGAACAGAATAGAAAATCCAAACATTAAGCCAAACATATACAGTCAATTAATATTTGATAAAGGAGCCTTGGATATACAATGGGGAGATGACAGCCTCTTCAGCAGCTGGTGTTGGAAAAACTGGACAGCTATATGTAAGACAATGAAACTGGACTAGTGTCTAGCACCATACACAAAGGTAAACTCAAGGTGGATCAAAGACCTGAATGTAAGTCATGAAACCATAAAACTCTTAGAAAAAAATATAGGCAAAATCTCTTGGACATAAACATGAGCGACTTCTTCATGAATCTATCTCCCTGGGCAAGGGAAACAAAAGGAAAAATGAACAAGTGGAACTAAATCAAGCTGAAAAGCTTCTGTACAGCAAAGGAGACCATTAGTAGAACAAAAAGACATCCTACAGTATGGGAGAATATATTCATAAATGATGTATCTGATAAAGGGTTGACATGCAAAATATATAAGGAACTCATGCACCTTAACAAACAAAAAGCAAATAATCCCATTAAGAAATGGGCAGAGGACATGAATAGACACTTCTCTAAAGAAGAAATTCAGATGGCTAACAGGCACATGAATAGATGCTCCACATTCCTAATCATCAGAGAAATGCAGATTAAAACCAGAATGAGATATCACCTCACACCAGTAAGATGTGCAACATCGAAAACACAAACAACAACAAATGTTGGCGAGGATGTAGAGAAAAGGGAACCCTCTTACATTGCTGGTGGGACTGCATATTAGGTCAACCATTGTGGAAAGCAGTATGGAGGTTTCTCAAAAAACTCAAAATAGAAATACCATTTGACCCAGGAATTCCACTCCTAGGAATTTACCCTAAGACTGTAGCAGCCCAGTTTGAAAAAGACATATGCAACCCTATGTTTATTGCAGCACTATTTACAATAGCCAAGAAATGGAAGCAACCTAAGTGTCCATCAGTAGATGAATGGATAAAGAAGAGGTGGTACATATACACAATGGAATATTATTCAGCCATAAGAAGAAAACAAATCCTACCATTTGCAACAACATGGATGGAGCTAGAGGGTATTATGCTCAGTGAAATAAGCCAAGCCGAAAAAGACAAGTATCAAATGATTTCACTCATATGTGGGGTATAAGAACAAAGAAAGAAATACTGAAGGAACAAAACAGCAGCAGACTCACAGAACCCAAGAACAGACTAATAGTTACCAAAGGGAAAGGGAGTGGGGAAGATGGGTAGGAAGGGAGGGATAAGAGGCAAAAACGGGTATTACGATTAGCAGATGTAATGTTGGTGGTGGGGGGCTCGGGGAGGGTTGTACAACTCAGAGAAGACAAGTAGTGATTCTATAGCATCTCACTTTGCTGATGGACAGTGACTGTAATGGGGTTGGTGGGGGCGACCTGATGAAGGGGTAGTTTAATAACCATAATATTGCACATGTAATTGTGGAGTAATGATACCAAAATAAAGTATAAAAAAAAAAGCAAAAGAGCCTTTTTTTGCTTATATGGAGAAAGTTTTAGCAGTCTGGATAGCAAATCAAACCAGCCATAACATTCCCTTAAGTCAAAGCCTAATCCTGAGGAAGGCCCTAACTCTTAAATTCTATGAAGGCTGCAGGAGAAAAGTTTGAAGCTAGCAAAGAGTGGTTCATGAAGTTTAATGAAAAAGCTGTCTTCATAATGGAAAAGTGCAAGGTGAAGCAGCAAGCAGTAATGAAGAACGTGAATCAAGTTACCCAGATCTAGCAAAGATCAGTGATGAAGATAGCCACACTAAAGAACAGATTTTCAATGCAGATGAACAGCCTTCCATTGCAAGAAGATGCCATCTAGGACTTTCATAGGTAGAGAGGAGAAGTCAATGACTGGCTTCAAATTTTCAAAGGACAGGCTGACTCTCGTTGGAGGTTAATGCAGCTGCTGACTTTAAACAAAAGCCAATGTTCATTTACTCTTCTGAAACACTAAGGCCCTTGCAAATTACATTAAATCTACCCTGCCTGTGCTCTGTAAATGGAGTAACAAAGTTTGGAAGACAGAACATCTGTTTATAACATGGGTTAACTGAGTATTTTAAGCCTACTGCTAAGAAAAGCTTTCTTTCAAAATACTACTGCTCACTGGCAATGTACCTGGTCACCCAGGATCTCTAATGATGTGCAGTGAGATTCATGATGTTTTCATGCCTATTAATACAACATCCACTCTGCAGCCCATGGATCAAGCAGTACTTCTGACTTTCAAGTGGAATTATTACAAGAAATACATTTTGTACAGCCTTAGCTGCCATAGATAGTGATTCCTCTTATGGATCTGGGCAAAACTGAAAACCTACTGGAAAGGATTCACCATTCCAGATGCCATTAAGAATATTTGTGATTTACTGAATGAGGTCAAAACATTACCATAAAACAGGAGTTTGGAAAAAGCTGATTCAGCCCTCATGGTAACTTTTGAGGAGTTCCAGACTTCAGTAGAGGAAGTAACTGGGATGTGGAGGAAACAGCATGAGAATTAGAATTAGAAAAGGAGCCTGATTGCGGCAATCTCATGATAAAACTTGAATGTATGAGGAGTTGCTTCTCATGGATGAGCAAAGAATGTTTTTTTGAGATGGAATCTACTGGTGAAGATGCTGTGAAGAGTGTTGAAATGACAAGAAAGGATTTCAAATACTTTATAAACTTAGCTGATAAAACAGTGTTTGAGAGGACTGGCTCCAATTCTGAAAGGAGTTCAACTATGGGTAAAATACTATGAAACAACATCACATGCTACAGAGAAATCGTTCACGAAAGTAAGAGTCAGTCTACGAGTACTGTTGTATTTTAAGAAACTGCTTTCAGCAACCACCACCCTGATCAGTCAGCAGCTATCAACATGAAGGCAAGAACCTCTACCAGCAAAAACATCATGAAGATGTTATGATGGTTAGAATACTTGAGCAATAAAGTATTTTTAAAATTTTGTACATTCTTTTAGATGTAATGCTATTGCACACTTAACAGACTACAGTAGAGTGTAAACATAACTTTTATATGCACTGGAAACCAAAAATTCATTTGACTAGCTTTATCATGATATTTACTTCATTGCAGTGGTCTGGAACTAAACCTGCATTATCTCTAAGCTATGCTTGTATTTGCTTCAGGCACTATTATAACTATACATTCTACCTGAGTTTTGAAAATATCGATATAGGGCAGAGAAAGAATTATGCTTGGGTTATCTATGGTAGGAGAAAGTGAAGTAAAACATATTATATTCCAATAGAATACAGAGTTTTAGTTTAGAAGGCAAGGTTTTTTCCTGCCAAACTTAAAGTTGTCTGTACTGAGATTGCACATCATTCTTAAGAACTGGAAAAGAAGTAAAACTTTTTCAGATAATATGACTTTATAGATAGAAAGTCCAAAAGAATCAATGCTAAAATTAATGTGGCCAATAACAACTAATAAATCATAAAGTTAGCACATTCTAAAATTTAATATACAAAAATCAATATCCTTTACATATTTAAACAAGATAGGAAATATCATGGAGAAGAAAATTCCATTATGAAGAGCAATATAACAGAAGGAATGTGCAAAACAGTATGAAGAAAATGTTAAAATACTTCTGAAACACATAAAAGTAGTCTTGAACAAATGGAAAGACATCCTTTGTTCTGAGATAATGTAATATCATATGGATGTCAATTCTCTCCAAGAGAATATATGAATTTACTGTGATTCCCCCAAAAACCTTTTTTCTCCAGCACTAGATAAGTTTATTCTAAAATTCATAGAGAAGAATATGTAAGAACACTCTGGGGGAGTATGTCAGAAATTTCACAGAGAAGAATAAAATTCATAGAGAAGAAAATGTAAGAAAAATGCTGGGGGAAAGAAAAAAGCAAGAAGTGGAAATAAATATTACCATAATATATATTAAATACTCATTGTAAAAAGCCTCTGCAATAAAACAATGCAGTAATGACACATGTAGACAAGTAAACAAATGAATACATTAAAATGTTCAGAAAAAGATCCAAGAACTTGTGGAAACGCAGTGATATTTGAAGTGATATGTGAAGAAGAGATATTTTTAAATACATGGCCTTGGGACAATGGGATGGATGTTTTGAAAAGGAAATTGTATCTGTACCTCATACCATAAACCAGAACAATTAATTCTTAATGGTCAGATTTAAATGTTAAAAATGAAGCAATAAATACATGGCCTTGGGACAATGGGATGGATGTTTTGAAAAGGAAATTGTATCTGTACCTCATACCATAAACCAGAACAATTAATTCTTAATGGTCAGATTTAAATGTTAAAAATGAAGCAATACCAATCCTAAAAGCAAACACTAAATTCCTTTATAAGCCTAGGTATGAGGAAAGCTTTTCTAAACAAAACTTTTGCACTGCAAGTAAAAGCCAAACAAGAAACTGCGAGAAAACATTTGCAACCTGTATTACTGACAAATGTCAAGTCTCCCTATTACAGAAAGCAAAAACATACAAGTCTACAATTATGGTAATTTAAAGTTTGAATTGGAAATAGCAGGATAAACTTACTGGTTTTTAAAAACTTTATTTCCTAGATATGTCTTCTTAAAGGTCCTGGAAGCAATGACATCTCAATAGCAATAGGTGTACTTAGCCACAGATTTTAATTTCTAAATTCCATTATCTACTAAATGATACCAGAGCTCATTGGAGAAATGACTGACTCCAACGTTGAGGCAGGGAAGCACAAGGTGAACCTAGGATATCGTAAGAAGGAAGTACTCAAAGGTGAATTAGTTCATATCAAAGGACATGGGAATAGACATGAAGAGACTCTCCTTTGCCAAATTAGGGAACAGCTGAGCAACACAAAGAAAAAGATAGTAAAGAAATATAACAAATTGAATGAAAAAAACTCCATAACACTTCTAAGAGATGGGCAGGAAAAAGCAGTGCTCTTATTGACCAGAGACTGTCCAATAAATGGAGAAGTAATGACATTAGAAACTCACCATTTTGCATTCCCTAACCATTGCAACGGTTAAGTCAGGCAAGGATGATCAATAGATGTTGTGTAAAGTTTTTTGGGAACAGGCTAGTCACATGATCTCACATTCCACAGATTACTCAGCAATTACAAAGAGAAAATGTTATCTTTACAACAGAGATGTAGTGTTCACCACCTTAATCATGGGACTATCTGACATCATATGCCACCTAATGTGATGCAAAAAAAGTACATTATTACTTACAGTATTCCTGCCAAAAAAGTTTAGCCTAAATATGATCACAGTGAAATAGATAAAATTAAGACTGGGTATTTTATAGGACAACTGGCTCAGTGAGACAATTTTTTTTTTAAAGTCAGTGTCATCAAAAACCAACAAACAAAAAAAATCTAAATTAATTGAGATTAAATGAGACTAAAATGACCTAGCAACCAATGTAGGTGTGAATCTGGATTAGATGCTGGATAAAATAAGCAAGTAAACAAAAAATTGCTTAAGTGATTTTAGACACAATTAGGAAAATCTGAATATGAACTGTTTATTAGTTATTAATAGAATCATAGTTAATTCTCCTAAATGTGATAATGGTACTATGGTTATATAGGAGAATATCCTTATTCTTAGCAGATATATGAAGTTTTTGAAGGGAAGAAGCATGTTTTGAATTTAGGATTTTTCAACTTCTTTGTGGTTTAAAAAATTTTCAAAATAAAGTTGGATAAAGGATTATAGGCCCTTAATAGACTTTTAGTAACCTAATGTTAGGAAAGCAAACTTTTGATGGTTTTTGAACATTATATAATCATTCACATGAACAAACAGTTTAAGTTCTTATGGAAAAAAAATTTCAGCATTATTTAAAGACAAACAGCCAACAAAAAAAACAAAAACACTTCTCCCCAAACTCTGGATTTATTAGAACACCTTCCTAAAGTGCATGAATGAATAACTTTTCTAATATGTATTTATATTTACATATTGATAGCTCCACTCAATTATTGAAAAATGTTAATTGGACAAAGTACCTACCCAAATCAGAGGTATGAGTTATTTATAATTCTCTATTATTAGATTTTGTTCTTTTACAATTAGAAAAAACACATTTCAAAGGACAGTTTATTAGCATAATATTTCTTGACTCTGGAACCACTCTGTTATGTTTCAGAATACTGGCTCTGGCAATTATTAGATATGTGACTTTGGGCAAGTTATTGAACCTCTGTGCCTTTGTTTCTTCACTCAGTACAGGTGAAATAATATGTATCTCATAGACTGATGGGAGGATTAAATTAGTTAATTAATATAGGAAAAAGTACTTCAAATTTTGCTTGGCATACTGAACACATGCCTGTGTGTGCACACATGAATTTACATATGGTACCAGAATGTTTATTTTTACTTCAGTGTTTCAAATATGCTATATTTGCCATATTTTTTCAATAGCCTTTAAATACATGTAGAACTGAAGTTTTAAAGGAATAAAATACATAGTAAGCATTATAATTAAATATTTATATGACAAGGGTTAGCTATTCTAACAATAAATTCTGCTTTAGAAAACTCAGTGGCTTGCATCATACAATCTGAGGTGAAAACATTGAGTTTATCATAACTTGAGAATATTTTTATTAAAGAATATGCACACAGATACATATATGTATACAGTCATATATGGATTTTATATGTGTGTGTGTATCTGTAATATATACGTATAACCTGTCCCTTCCTCTCTGTCCCATTACTTAATTTGGACCCTCTCCTATCATTTGGATTAATGGAATAGCTTCCTAACCAAACTCCCTGACTTGTTCCGTAAGCCTTCCAATGATATCCCACACTGCCCGAGTGACTCTACTAAAGGGAAAATTGTTACCTTGTCATTCTACAGCTTAATCATCAGAATAGAAATCACCTTCCTGGAGTGTTTAACTCCAACTGCTTTACTCAAAATGGCACACAAAGCCATTCATAATGTAGCTACCTCCTAGCTCATTAGCCTTCACCTGTGACATCTGTCCTTGCCATTCCTCTAGCCACTGTTTACTCCAACAAAAAGGGTAAGCTCTCTCCCTTTCTAACATCCCCTTCCTAGCATAATTATTTCCTAGGCATTCTTTAAAGCTCAGGTCGAATATCATGTTCTCTAGGAAACAGTTCATGATTTTCTTCTCCCCTCCCTATCTTTTCCCTCTGTTAGCATACCTGTGCAATCCTCTATCACAGCATTTTCCTCACTGTATCTACCAAAACTAGTTTTAGTTGCATGTGTCATGTAGTTCATATTCACAGATGTTTGCTGAATGACTGCATACATGAATAGAGAAAATGAAAGTTGTAAAAAATCTTGCAGCACAACAGGCTACAGACTCGACATTGGTATGTCATCCCATATTCGAAATATTCATGTAAAAATAAATTTTTAATAAATCTCAGAGTGGCTTATCCTCATTTAGTCAAGTTAAGTGTTAATATTTATTTCATATTGGACTTTTTCAGGACGCTATGGGAAACCCTCTATTTACTAAGTACATTATTTCAAAGATTTCAGAAAGAGAACATTTTTTAACATTACTTTTCATATGTTATATGAATAAATTCGCCCAAACTCAGAAACATCAAAGACTGAGAGCCCTGAGTTTACAAGGTTTCAATGTCCACACAGACCACATATGTTAAAAACACAATGAATATTCAAAACCACAAATCAGTAGACTTTCCTATGTTAGTCATGGAAATAAGTAGTGACCCACTCACCAGGGTACGCAAACATGAATGAGTAGGTATGATGCTGAGAATTGGAAAAAAAGGTCTGTAAGATTTGAAAATGGTAAATTAATGTTTGTGAAAAGTACAAAACAAGAGGGGAAAAGGAGGTAGTTCTATGGTGTGGACTGCATCAGTCAGACAGCATGGCTCCTGGTTTCAGCCCCGCCGCCAAGAGTGAATATAACTTAATCTTTCTGTGATTCAGTTAAGCCTCACACCTTCGGAGAAGATCCCCTGGACTATGCTAGACTCTAATGATCTGTGCTATTTATTTCCAAATATTAATCAAAAATTAAATTCATTGATCCAATGAATACAAAGTTAACCTGTGTTTAACTTTTAAACTGACACTCAATTTAATTGTCCTAACCAATAATCAGTCAAAATCCTACGGTTCTTATTTCTATTTAAAAACAATTAAGAACATAAAATGTTTAATACTTGACAAATTCCTCAGGAAACTCCAACAGGAGACTGTAATCTGTCCAAATCACATCCTTTGTGACATGCTTTAGATACTCAATTTGAGGACAGTCAGGTTAATAAAATTGTGCCACATATTATACAAAGCCAAATACTTCAATTCTGTGTTCAATACTCAAAACATAATTTAGTATCCGTAAGTCTTTAACACTGTCAATTATTTTAACAATAATTTTATAGTAAGTACCTTAAAATCACAAGTATAGGTACAAAAAATAAAGGTATAATATAATTCAGGCATTTCCTTTTTATTCAGACTTTTTATTGCAAGGAGGAATTTTTTTTTAAGAAGAGAGCATCAAAAGAGCCTTTGTTTTTGCCTGGGTCCTCAATTTTTTCCCTTTATTGTCTTTTTGGATAGCAAACATCCAAACTATCAGCCTCATGGTTGTCCTAAAGGTTTTTAGTCTTATGGTCTCTTTTCATTCAGTAGCCTCTACCAGCTTATCCCATTAACTCCTGTAGATTCAAAGACTACACAGATGCCACTGACTACTTAATATATACTTATGTTCCAAGCCTATATTTCAAACTATACAGTCTAGTTCCTGGCTGAGGGCTTGACTCACAGTAGGGTATTTAATAAATGAGGCTCAAATTCATGAGCAAGATATTAGATAGCTCACTCCAGATGTCTCCAGTCAACTCAAACTCAATATATCCAAAATACAATTCATTATCTTTTTTCCAATATTCCTATATTTCCCTATTTTTGTTAAAGGATTGCTATCCATTCACTGAAAATTAGAAGCCTTTGTCACCCTCAAATTCTACTTCTCTATCCCTTACAACTCATATCCCAAATCTCTAATACTTGATGATTTAACATCTCTACTTTCTTACTTCAATCCCATTCTCCCACCTCAATTATTAAAATAATTTTTTAACTGGCCTTCTTGGCTGGAACGCCCTAACATCTTTTATGATTATTAGTCTTCTCATTTGGTAACCATTAGCTTAAATATTGCCTCCTCTATGAGGCATCATATATATATACTACATCATATATATTCTCCAGTATACTATTCATTTTATTTATTACAGCAGGTATAAAACTGTACAGACCTACCCATCTTCCCCTCTTAAAAATATATCTCTAGTGAATACTGCCAGTGCTGGGGGGAGAGGCAGTGTTCTGACCTTCATTTATACAAGATTCTGCACAGTTTTTCCCCCTGCTTTTTTTCCCAATTGGCTCCACTGTCTTCTACTTTCCCCTTCCATTCCCTTTACTTAACCTGTACTGGCCTCTTTGCTGTTCAAAATGAATACCAGGCACATTCCTGACTTGGGATCTTGGTTAGGGATGCTATTTTTCCAAACAAAAGGCTTTTTTCTTTAAAATTTGCTGTTTTTCAGCTTCTTTGTGAAGCTCTCTTTGACCAGTCTATTTAAAACAGCAACCTAACCTCAACTCTCTAGTTCTATCCCTCTTCTCTGCTTTGCTTGTTACTTATTCTGTACTTATTTGTTTACTGCCTGTCCTTCTGCACTAGAAAATAAGTTGAACAAGGACATGGATTTTTCCCTGTTTTGTTTACTGATACTGGGACAAAGTAAGTACTCACTGGGTACTTATGAATGAATCTTGCATTCCCAGTATCTGCATGTGCAGGAATTAAACATCTTTTAGAATTAAAAACAAAGCAAAAAAAAGAACAAAGTTAAAATGAGAAAGGATTTAATAATGGAAAAAGTATTTTCATTTATTACACTGGTTTGGTATTGAGAATGTAGGAAGGTGAGAACTCATTTCCTCATCCATAAAACATATAATTTAAATTCTTGGGGGACATAATATATTTAAATTTTGAATGTAAGCATGATGATTTAGAAGACATTTTCCATAAATCAAAGAAAGCAAAGTTATTTAAAAAATATGCTTATTATGCTATATCAACTTTTTCCTTAGAAAAGTTCAATGAATATTAAGAAGTACACTAATTTGCCTAAATGCTGTACTGTGCATTTATAGCTGCCTTTCACTTCTAAGTAGCTTTACTTTCAACTGTTTGTTAATCTTCACTTGAAAATATACAGACTAAAAAGCCAGGATGACTTTAACTATCAAGCTTCATAATGGTACTACAAAAGTAAAGAATTAGAAGAAAAAAGACAAACAAGAGACATTCCCCCAAGAAAACCCCCCAAACTTTGCTAATTCTGAACAGCCAAAATTAAAAAATCTTTTCACTTCCTACTTTGCTCAAAAGTAACAGCTTTGAGATTTGAAAAACTTGATTCCTTTTAAAAGAAGGTCAAGTAAACATCACACACACACAGAGTCACGCACAGTCACTTACACACATTAATATGAAAGAAACTGGAATTCTTTATAGATATTCACTCACTTATTTCCAGAATACCAGGATACCCTTGAGAGGCAGACCTGAAGGATGTAGCACAGTAATTAAGCCTATATTACATGACTTGGGACACATTAGCCTTGTAAAGGGCTAGCAACAAAATCCAGATTTCTAGTTCTAAGCTATCTTTTAGAGGAATCTAAGTGGACAATATCGTTCTATATTGTATAGACAACACAGAATTCTAAGCAGGCCATGAAACTAAGTACATTTTATAAAGATAATATATTTCCTCAGATTGATTCCTTTCTCTGTACTCCTTTAATGTTTTATGTTTGTCTCCTGTTGAACTCACACACTCCCCCCACCCCTTGTATTTTAACTATTTCTTGGCCTGCTGGATTCTCCAACTAAACTGGGAGGGTTCTGAGGGTAGTTTTTCATCTTCCAGTTCTCCTAGAGCTTGGCAAAGTCCCTGTCACATAGTAGGCTCTTAATAAACAGTGGCTGAGAAACTGCATTAATTAATTTTTGATAAAGTATACAAAGGTTTTTAGCAACAGCTTTTGTTAGGGTGTTTCTACTAAAATACAGCATTTCTGGTTCTGATCAGAAAGAAAAAGATGCACGCTAGTCAAAAATCATTCCCAGTTTGTACACCTTATGAAATTATAGCTGAATGCTTCTTCAGAGGAGAAAGTTGAGAAAAAAGCAAATTGCCTGATTAGAACATTAAAACAATGTTCTACTTTTTACATACTGAACATTTACAATGCCAGAAACTCTTTAATTATTAAAAAAAATGACCAGTCACTCCAGTTAGTCATTTCTTAGTTGCAATATTTGTCATCAACTTTGCTCTCAGACTTGCAGACAAGTTGCTGACTAAGAACAACACAGAGAAGAGACTTTATATTTTCATTCACTTTTCATTCAAGGAAAAAGCTTCCTAAAAACACACATTTAAAATTCTGGAAAATACAAATCAACATTATCTAGATGTCCTTATTACCAGAAGGTCTGGTGACCAAATCTAATTTCCATTGTTAGTTGACATTTTCAATTAGTGATGGATAGTCATTTCCAGAAAACATTACCAGTAAATTCTATGATATCACTGTTCACTATCCAGACCAAACTGACTAAACCACAAAATGTAAAAGCATGCATATAGTTAGTCTAAAGGCAAACCTTTAGCTATTCTGAATACAGTCTTATAAAGTGTAACCTGAGTAAGAGTGAATGAGAACTTAGACAGCTCTCTTCCTCTGAATTTACAGGGTCTTCTGTAGATTTAAACCAAAATATTTAAAAACTAAAGTATTTCTTGTCACAGACTTAATTTTTAAAAAAGTTACTTTAGGGCATAGGGATTTACACAGGAAACAAAAATAATTTTTATGATATAAATTGCTATTCATTTTCTTCCCTGACCAGGAGAAGGAAATGGAGGAGCTGCTTCTTTGGTTCTAAGCAGTGGCCAGCCCTAAGGAAAATTAGTAAATAAAAAATAATTACTAGTTTTTTAGATTCACCACTCTTCACAAACTATAGAGCATAAAGACTGAAATGGACAGTGATGTGAAATACGTAGAAATGTTAATGTATGGGTATATAAGATAAAGAATGAGTATTATGATTAACATGGAATAAATCTGACCTTTTAAACATGAATTAAAATATTTTTTATTATCAGAGACATTGTCTGCATTGTTACACAGATAGATGTACTCATTGTAGTACTGAAAACTAAAAATATTCATAATATCTAGTGACTGAAGGTCTTCAAAATGATTTAATATTTATATTTTTCAAAAACATGCATTAGGTTTATTATCAGAAAAAAGTTATGGAAAAATCTACTCTGAAAACTACATAATGTACCTTTAAAACAGTATCTTTTTGTATGGCTAATTGCCTTAAAAACTGAAAAACTGCCCTTTTCATTTTGAGATTATGCATTTTATGGTTGATACTAAATAACATTAAATGTAGTCTTATTCTCAAACTATTAAAAACAGACAGTAAAGTTATGCCTGGTCAAAATTTATTTAGCCATTTTATAACCTGCCCTCTCACCTTTCTGGTTCCAGTCATATGAAGTTGTTGTAATTATTCCTTTAATCCTTACCTTTGAGTTGAACTGATTATTGACAGTTTCATGTTACCCTGGAGGCACAGCAGTAAATTACAAACATTCACTACTTTCACCATGATATCAGTTATGTTCTGATAAAGAAGTTGAAACTTTAAAAGTCTCCTACTTTAGAACTGTACAATAAAAACCAATTTGTCACGGAAATGTTTTAATCAGTAAGCCTAGAAATTGTATTTTCAAAAAATATATATATACTAGAGGGCTACAGATTTTAGCATAAGACATTCACTATGTTTAATTCTAAGAACATAGTGATTTCACTTTCTAAAATTTAATGAGAAGTAAATTTAAAGTAATGATTAAAATAGTTCTGAATATAGTCATAAAGATACTATCCATAACTCCTACTGCATTGTAATTCAAACATAGGTTGTTATTTAAAAACTTTCACTTGCAGTAAACACTTTCCTATCCTCTATTTTCAAATGACAAGTAACTAAGATGAAATAACTTGCTTCAGGTCATAGCATAAGTAATAAAATCTGGATGTAAATTCAAATGTTTCTGACCTCTTGGCTAAGTGCTAGCAGAGTATCACGTTGTTCACTTAAATATGAAAATTAAGAAGCTTGTAGAGTTGTTATTCAAGTTAATATGGCTTATTAATAACATCTGCATAACCATAATAATGAACTATCATGAAATTTTCAACATTATATTCAGGGAAGTTTTCATATTAAAAGCATTATTTGTATGAAGTTGAAAAAACTGGTAATCTCTTCCTTATATTGCAACACCTGATTTGTCTGATATCAGATAATGAAAATTTACATAAAAGTAGATTTTGTAGGTTTGAACTGTCCAATATGAAAGCCACTGGCCACATGTGACTATTTAAATTTAAATTAGAGTGAAATAAAATGTAGTTTCTAAGTCACACTAGCTACATTTCAAGTATTTAACTGCCACATGAGGCTAGAGGCTATTGTATTGGGCTCTGTGGGTCTAGAGTTCAGAAAAGAGGTCTGGGCTGAAGATAAAACATTAGTATGTGGGTTTTATTTAAAATCATGAGATCACCAAGGAAGTAAACATATTTAGGGAATAAAAGAGAATGAGACAGTAGTGGAACAACCTAATGAGACTTGGAAGAAAACAGGATGAATCATCAAAGGGGAATGAAGTAGTTGCTAACGAGATAAAGAAAAAACCAAGAATATGGTGTATTAAGAAGTGATCAAATGTGTCAAATGCTGTTGATAGGAAAGTAAGATAAGGACAAAAAATTAATGATTGTAATGAGCATCGTGAAAATCACTGGTGAGCTTGAAAACAACAGACTAGAGATTTCAAGAAATTTTCTAGAAGATGAAGTGAGAAACATCTATCTGAAAATATTATGGTGGGCTGCAGTAGATACAGAATCTATCTGACAATGAAACTCAGAAGATCTGTGAAAGCAGAATCAGTATATTTGGTGCAGGGGGGAGGGGGGTGAAATAACTGAAAGTTCCTGTGTAAAACACTTAGGCCAAAAAGGCTGCAGATAAAGTGGATGTTGCTGAGCATTAACCACAAGGAGCAAAAAAAAAAAAAAAAAATCAGTGGAATTGCCCCTAAAAATAATATCGAACAAACCACTTGGGAAGAGTGAAGAATTCAGAGTGGATACCATGGCTCCACTTATTCTCATTGTGGCAATCAGTCGACAGACTGACAGATGGACTCTTGCCTATTTACCCTAAATATCAGCAGCCAGTTCATATGTCTTAGCCATATATACAAAGTCCTTAATAAACCTTTTTTCAAAGGTGAACAAAATAGTGAGATTATAGAGCTTTTCACACAATATAAGAGGGATGTCATATTTCTAAGCAGTCCCTCAGTTTTAAAAATAGATGAATATACCAAGGATCATCAGATATAAAAGAAAAAACACTGGCATGAAAGAAAAACACAGGATACACAAAGAAATGAAAAAACTGAACAGAGGAAACATCAATTCAGAGAAGAGAACTTTACTTAGGTTTAGGAAGATGCAATCACATCCACAAAACTCTGATACTAGAAAAATGGAACAAACAGGACAAGAAAGAAACCATAAAGATAAAAAGGATGATTGGTGAATTCAGAAAAATTTGAGTAAAGAAATGAGAGGGCTCTGAAACTAATTAGTTAGAAAATGGAAAGGAGGAAGAGTCAAAGATGTGTCCAGTTTCTACCTGAAAAATGATAATGCCATCATCAGAAATGAGACAGAAGAGTAAAATACAGGAGCTTCTTTCAGGAAACTCAAGCTAACTCATGGCAATGATTACATTTCTATCACATACATGACAAAAAAATGGTTAGCTTACATACATTGCTATACAAATCTGAGGGCTGGATATCTTTTCTGAAATAAGATTTCATATTTGAGAGCCATATATACTACAATAGGTATATTTAACTTTGCTTAAACTCTCAAAAAATTTACATTTGATCCTTTAAAAAAAGATGCTATTTGCAAATAACTTATATAAACCTTCAAAATACAAAAAAAGACAAATTAACGGGTTGCAGTTTCTTTCTTTTTATTTTTCAGTGATTGATAATATAAAACAATGCAGGGATTATGGGTACTGACCCCCAATAATCTGAGTAAAACTTGACTCCTCAAAAGCTTAAGTACTATTAGTTTTCTGTTGACTGGAAGCCTTACAGATAACAAAAATAGTTGCTTAATGCATATGTATGTATTATATACTCTATTGTTATAATACAGTAAGCTAGAGAAAAGGAAATATTAAGAAAACCCTGAGGTAGAGAAAATACATTTACAGTACCATATTTATTGAAAATAATCCACATGTAAGTTGACCCATATAGTTCAAACTGTGTTGTTCAATGGTCAACTCTATTTCACTTTCAAAATTAATCCACGGAGAAAATGCAACACTCTACTTTGACAACTGAATTTAGTATGTTCTTAAACACACATACACATACACACAAAGAAATGTTACTGCAAAAGAAGAAAAGTTTAAAGGCAAAAGTTGAAAATTTTAAAGTTGGAACCATATACACCACATAAATGTCATATAAAATAGCTTCTCACAAAATAAATGGCTAGGAAATAGTGTACAAATTTAAGCTCATTCAAATCAGCAGATTTAAATGCAGAGAAAAGTTTGCATTCATATTCTGCCCTCAGAGGATATTAGGAAAAACTTACTATCTCAATGGGGACATTAATACTAAATGTATAACCATGTGAATGATGAACCATTAAGTATATTAATATTTACCAGAAATGGTAAAGATGATTTTTAAGTTAGGAAATGATAAATATGTAGACTATACTTTAAATTATCAACATAGTTAGAAACACTACAATCAAATAACATTTTTTTTAAAGGAAGTATAGGGGCTTTTATTACAAGTGAGGATAAGTTTACATTTTTAACAAGTGGATTAACTTAGATCACTGGAGAATCAGTAAAATACTGATATTGGTTACTAAACTGGCACTTTATACCTTTAATGTACCAAACATCAACTTCAGAGAACCCAATCATGAATGCAAATAAAAAAATCTAACAAATGAAATCCCAGTCTTTGTGGAAGGGGAATATAAAACAGTGATGTGTTGGATCATCTTTTTTCATGTATTTTTGAACTTGGTTTGCTAATATTTCATTGAGGATTTTTGCATCTATGTTCAGCAGGAATATTGGTCTATTCCTTTCTTGTAGTGTCATTGTCTGGTTTTGCTATTAGAGTGATTCTGGCCTCATAGAATGAGTTTGGAAGTATTCCCTCCTCTTCTACTTTTTAGATTACTATAAGGATGGGTATTAGTCTTTAAATGTTTGAGAGAATTCAGATGTGAAGCCATCTGGTCCTGGTTGGTTCATTGGGAGTTTTTTGATTACCAATTCAATTTTGTTTCTGTTAACTGGTCTGTTCGGATGCTCTGTTTCTTCCTGGATCAACCTTGGAAGGTTGTACTTTTCTAGGCATTTGTCCATTTCTTCTAGGTGGTCCAATTTATTGGCATATAAGTTTTCATAGAATTCTCTATGAATTCTTTGTATTTCTGTGGTGTCAGCTGTACCTTCTTTTTTGTTTCTGATTTTATTTGTATCCTCTCTCATTTTTTCTTGATAAGTCTGACTAGGGGTTTATCTATTTTCTTTATCTTCTCAAAGAACCACATCAGCAAAAGGAAGGATAAAAACCATATATGGATCATCTCAAAAGATGCTGAAAAACACTGGAAAAAATTCAACATCCACTCATGATAAAAATTCTTAAAATCGGTATAGAGGGAATGTAGTTCAAAATAATAAAGGCCATATTTTACAAACCACAGTTAACACCATACTCAATGGCAAAAAGTTGAAAGCTTTTTCTCTAAGGTCAGGAACAAGACAAGGATGTCTACTTTCACCACTTCTTTCAACATAGTACTTGAAGTCCTAGCCATGGCAATCAGACAAGATAAAGAGATAAAAGGCAACCAAACTGGTAAGGAAGAAGTAAAACTGTCACTATTTGCAGATGACATGATACTATATATAGGAAGCCCTAAAGACTCCACCAAAAAGCAACTAGAACTAACAACTGGATTCAGCAAAGTTACAGGATACAATATTAATACACAGAAATCTGCTGCATTTCTTTATACTAATAACGAACTAGCAGAAATAGAAATCAAGAAAATTGACAACTGCATCAAAAAGAATAAAATACTTAGGAATAAACCTAACCAGGGAGGCAAAACACCTGTACTCTGAAAATGGTAAGACTCTCGTGAGATAAATTGAAGACACAAATAAATGGACTCTATCCCATGTTCATGAATAGAAAAAATTAGTATTGTCAAAATGTCCATCTTGCCCAAAGCAATTTATAGATTCAATGTAAACCTATAAAAATACCAATGACACTTTTCAATGAATGAGAGCAAATAAAACTATTCAAATGGAACCATCACAAAAGACCCTGAATAACCAAAGCAATCCTGAGAAAGAAGAACAAAGCTGGCGAGATTTTTCTCCCTGATTTCATACTGTACTACAAAGCTACAGTAATCAAAACAGTATGGTACTGGCACAAGAACAGACCCATAGATCAAGATCAATGGAACAGAATAGAGAGCCCAGATATAAACGCATGCAACAAATATGGTCAGTTTAATAGATGATAAAGGAACCATGAATATACAATGGGGAAAAGAGAGCCTCTTCAGTAACTGGTTGGGAAAACTGGACAGCTACATGCAAGAGAATGAAACTGGATTACTGTCTAACTACATACACAAATGTAAACTCAAAATGAATTAAAGACCTAAATATAAGAAATGAAACCATAAAACTCTTAGAAGAAAACACAGGCAAAAATCTTCTTGAACATAAGCATGAACAATTTTTTTTCTGAACACATCTCCTTGGGTAAGGCAAACAAAATAAAAATGAACAAGTGGGACTACATCAAACTAAAAAGCCTCTGTACAGCAATAGATATCATCAACAGAATAAAAAGGCAACCTACAGTATGGGATAATATATTTATAAATGATTCATCCAATAAGGAATTAACATCCAAAATTATATAAAGAACTATGAATCAATACCAAAAAAAAACAAATAACCTGATTAAAACATGGGTAGAGGACCTGAACAGACATTTTTCTAACAATGACATACAGATGGCTAACAGACACATAAAAAGATGATCCATATCACTAATCATCAGGGAAAAGTAAATCATAATCACGAGATATCACCTTACACCCGTTAAAATGGCCACTATCTGAAAGACATGAAATAAGAAGTGTTGGCGAGGATGTGGAGAAAAGGGAACCCTCCTACACTGTTGGTGGGAATGTAAATTGGTGTGGTCACTATAGAAAGTATGGAGGTTAATGAAAAAATTAAAAATAGAAATACCATATGACCCAGTAACTGCACTTCTAGGAATTTACGAGAAGAAAACAAAATCCCTGATTTGAAAAGATATATGCACCCCTGTGTTTATTGCTGCATTATTTACAATAGCAAAGATATGGAAGCAAATTAAGTGTCCATTAGTAGATGAATGGATAAAGAAGATGTGGTACATGTACATAACGGAATATTATTCAACCATAGAAAAGAATGAAATCTTGCCATTTGCAACAACATGGATGGATCTAGAGGGTATTATGTTAATTGAAATAAGCCAGGTGGAGAAAGAAAAATACCGTATGATTTCACTTATATGTGCAATCTAAAAACAAAACTAATAAAATGAACAAAAGGGCAGTAGATTCAGAGACACTGAGAAATGACTGGTGGTTACCATGGATGAGGGGGTGGGGTGGGTGGGTAAGATGGATAAAGGGACACAAAATTCTCAGTCATAATGTAAGTTGGTCATAGGAATGAAATTCAGTGTGGAAAATATAGCCAATGGTTCTGTAACATCTTTGTTGACAGGCAGTAATTGCACTAGTTGGGGTAAGGATTTAATAATGTGTGTAACTGTTGAACCACTGTGTTGTACACTTGAAACCAATATAATATTGTGTATGAACTATACTTCAATAAAAAATAAAAATAAATAAAATAGTGCTATGTTAAAGGAAAAAAAGGCATGTGATTAAGGTCTTTGGTATACTGTCCAGAAAAATCCAAAATGAAAATAGTCCCATCTCCAGTATTTTCTAAAACTGATGTTTAGTTGTATTCAATACTATATTGGTTTTGGGTACATAACATAGGTGATTCAACAATTATATACATTACTAAATGCTCACCAGAATAGATGTACTTACCATCTGTTTCATACAAAGTTACTATTACATTAATGACTATATTATCTATGCTGTACTTTCATCCCCATGACTAATTTATTTTATAATTGGAAGTTTGTACCTGTTTATCCCCTTTACCTATTTCACCTATCCCTCACAATCCTCCTCCCCAGCAACCACTGGTCAGTTCTCTGTGTTTATGAGTCTATTTTTGTTCTGTTTGTTGGTTGGTTTGTTTGTTTTTTTTAGATTTCATATATAAGTGAAATCATATGGTATTTGTCTTTGTCTGACTTACTTCACTTGGCATAATACCCTTTAGGTCCATCCATGTTGTTGCAAATGGCAAGATTATCTTTTCCATGGCTGGGTAATATTCTATTGTATGTATGTACCGCATCTTCTTTATCCATTTATGTATTGATAGATACTTAGGTTGTTTCCCTATCTTGGCTATTGTAAATAATGTGGCAATAAACATAGGGGTATCTTTTTGAATTAGTGATTTTGTCCTCTTTGGGTTAATTCCCAGAAGTGGAATTACTGGGTTGCATGGTATTTTTATGCTTAGTTTTTTGAGGAACCTCCATTGTTTTCCAGAAAGGCTGCACCAATTTATATTCCCACCAAATTTATAAGGATTCCTTTTTCTCCATCCTCACCACCACTTTCTTGTCTTGCAATTTCTTGTCTTTTTGATAATTGCCATTCTGATTGTTGTAGGTGCTATCTCATTGTGGTTTCCCTTATGATTAGTGATGTTGAGCATTTTTTCATGTATCTTCTGGCCATTTGTATGTCTTCTTTGGAAAAAATGTCTATTTTATGTATTCTGCCCATTTTTTAAGTCAGACTTGTTTGTGTTTTTGGCGTTGAGTTGTATGAGTTCTTTATATATTTCCACCTCCAGGATTTTTGTGTTGACTTGTACTTAAGTTCAAAGATGAAGTTTCAAAAGTTAAGTGGGTTCTAGTAGATTAAGTCTGAGATGCTTGTTTGAAAATTACTTCATCTTAATGTCTTTTTGGGCATGCTTCTCAAAATTCTATATCCATCATTTGCCTGATACATTCTTTTTTCTATAATTATCACTTAATACATTGTATTAAACCACAGCTTAAAATAAGACTTCCTCCATTCCTTTGGCCACAATGCAAATTGCATGATTTCAAACTACAAAAAAAAAAAAACCCAGAAGTGTCATCTGTAAAATTTTATATTGTTACTTTCACAGTATCTTATGGATTTCAAAGTATAAAAATATTTTTCTAATCCTCACAATTCTCTGAAGTAGAAAATTCATATAAATAGAAAATAGAGATTTTATACCAGGAGAGATAAAGTCAGCTACCCAAGATAAGAGCCAGGAAGTGGCAGAATTAAGGGACAGGCCCAACTCTTTGGGCCTTCTGCCTCCAAGTCCAATTTTTTTGACACTATAGTGCATATGTGTTAAAATAACAGAAGTGTTGCTTTGGAAAACAAATTCTTGCTTTAAAAATTACATAATAAAAATGTTTTTGATTCTTTTTATACCATAAAGCACAATTAAGAACAACTGTCTACACAAAATAAGTTAGTCCATAGGTTATCATTATCTATGATAGTGGATTAATTCCTTTCACCTATCCCACCAATTGTCCTGGAATTCTGGAGATTTGATATCGGAATTCAAGAAAACATTATTTTTCAATGAATAAAGTTCATTAAGTAATATTAACAGAAAACTTGCCAATTCTGATAGCATGAGAAAGTCCTTTAAAGCTTATTTTACCTTCCTTAAAATGGAAACCCCCTTTCACCATCAGCAGTGTTTATTGAGTCACCCTAATTCCCAATTTTTGCCAGAATGTTTTCTTTTCCTTCTTTTGAAATATAAGAATCATATTTCCAGCTTAGATGTAATTTACTTTCTGCACAATGGGTTATATAAGGATATCACAGAATCTCTTCTGAAATTATGACCCAAGATTCATTTAAAATTTTAATTATAGTATTTTAAAAGTTTTGCATTTATTTATAAAAAATTAAAACCTTAAGAAATATTGAAATCTTCAAAATAAAAATAAAATTTAATAGGAAAAACAGCCCTTACTTTTTTTTTTACCAGAAGATACATATTTTTTATTTTGCTATAATAGGATATTATTGGGACAACTGGTGACATTTGAAGAAGAAATAATACTGTATCAATGTTATTCTCCAAATTTTGTTAACTGAACAATGGTTATGTAACAGAATGCACCTGTTTATAGGAAATATACACTGAAGTATTTAGGGGTTAAAGCAAAATCATAAAGACAGGTGAAGAGAACCAAAAACTAATAAATAATAACTTCCTCCCATAAAGGAAGAAACACATTTCAAAAGAATTTTATGGAAAACGAATGTGCAATATGAACCAGAAAGATGAGGGCTCAGATCATGCATTTTGTGAAATTACAGTTTGATATTAGCTTTTCCATAAACATTGATTAATTATAACTAAGAAAAGAGGAAGTACTGGAATATTGAGCTTCAGTACAGACAAGAGTATAATTAACAGCTGGAGTGTTGGTGAGGTAGCTGTGTTCCTCAGCACCAATTCTTTTATTCATTTAGGAATGTTATTTGAAAGGTTGTTAACTGGCTAGTAATGTTGTACGTACTCGTTGCAATGAACACATTACTTCACATCATGATGAGTCTATGTTCCCAACTAAAGATACCATGTGGTCTAATGATTATATCCGGATATAAGAGAATGCTTGCTTCTTAACTGGGATTAAACCAAATCTTTAAGACAAAAGTATAATCAAATAATCATAGAATATTAGAGTAGGAAGTAAATTTGTCAAAGCTCTTCATTTTATAAATGAGAAACTGAGGCTCAAGGCATTAAATAACTTCCCCTTGATCATTTAATTTGGGATGATCTAAGATTCCAAATGTTCTAACTTCTTGTTTGTCCTGTATTTATTACACAGAAAAAAAAAATCACCATAATTATTTACCCCAATTTTGAATTTTTTTTTTCTTTTGGTATCATTAATGTACAATCACTTGAACAACATTATGGTTACTAGACCCCCTATCAGCCCTTACTTTTAAGAATAAGAGTATACTTGCCAAGAGAGTATACTTGGTCAAGAGAATAAGAGTATACTTGCCAAAGACCTGTAAAATAAATGGGAAAATCTAGTTCTTCAGATATTATTCAACATGCAGAAGTACAAAAGTTAACGTGACTGATCTCTTAACCAATACTGAAGTTATCTGAATCATTTTACGATTCTGTTTAAATCAAGTATCTTGACTGTTTAGGATATGGTAAGATTAGATTATACAGTTGTCAATCAAGTTTAATATAGGTTTATATGGTCCAATGGAAAGTGAAAACAAAATATGGAGAAGACAGCAGCTTTTGATTGCTTTAAAAAAACACATCACACACATCCAAGTCTATAATTAAAAAGATTATGTTGATAAAGTCATATTAATAAAATGGACCCATTTATTTTATGTGACTCAATGTACCTAATGAATTTAGTGCAATGCTATGAAAACATAAAGTACATAAAAATAAAACAGGCTGTCCTTTAAATATGTAATGCAAAGATGATACAACTATGCCACTGCCAATATAAGAAAGCACTTTTTGCTGATTTCTGGTCCCCATTTTTTTACTGAATAATCCACAATTTAAAATTTGCCTCTATAATAAGGACTCTTGAGGTACTTGAATGTGATCTAGATTTCAGACAAACTATTACAGAATAAAATTTCTCTGCAGAGAACCTCCTGATTTGTCTGGAGACTAAATACCACAGTTTCACTAGAACCAAACCTTAAAAAAATCAAGAACTGGCAAACACAGAATTATATTTAATGATCAAAGAAAAATGTAAGTTCATTAATCCACAGAAAATACTGTATTGGCACCTCAGTTTTAACACGTGTTTCAAGTAGTACTACTGAGATTTTTACTCTGTAGCATATGTAAAGCTAGTAACAAAAGATAACACATAGCTAAAAAGACCACCTGGAAGAGTGGGAGGACAATGTGCCAAGAATGAAGGAGTAGCTCCAGGCACAGCCTCACTGAGGATCCTGAACAGGCAGTCCACTTCATCTCCTGAACTTATGCCTTTCTCTAGAAATAGGTGTGGTGAGGATGAGAAGTACTGAGCTATGAATGAGATCTTGCTTTAGACAGGGCTGCCACTACCTACGTAGACTCTGGTAAGTCAGTCCCTCTGTCTCTTGGCTTCACTGTTAATGGACTGAACGGCAAAAGTATTAAGGTCCTAGAAGCTCTAAAAAAGATCTCACTCTCTATGATTTTAATGTTTACCCTACTTCTCAGAGAGTTTTGTTGAGGATCAGAAAAGTGCATGTATATGAAAGCACTTTATAAAATTTAATACAAACACAAATTGCTGTTATTGTTTGAGATTTTCTTCATTATACTAAAGAAGTATGGAAATATTTTGAGATATAGAACATGTTCCCTAAATGATGAGGCATTACAACCTACAATTTAACTTAAAATGTTAAATTTCTAATTTTCTTTCTTTAAAGAAATTTATCAGGGAAGATTTATAGTTTTAATTTTATTACTATTAGCAGATTTATTATTTTGTTCTTAAGAACCTAGAGTAAAACTGCTTAATGAATAGTTTCTAACATAACTATATCATTAGAGTTGTGCCCAGATTTTCTCCTCTCTAACCCATTGCTCACTCTTTTAAGAAGACTTTATCATTTCTTCCATACTCCTATCTTTGGATAGATCTCTTTTATTTAGAGAATAAAAAGTGAATTCCTCAAAAGAGCACAATTTGACTCCATTGTACCTCTGTAGACTCAGTTCTTCCCAAACACATCCATCTCACCATTTCCTCCAGCCAAACAGACTCAAACCACTCTTCAGCCAAGCCAAGCTCTCTCCTAGTGTACATTTGTTTATGTGGTTCCTGGCTTTGTATGCCTTCCTGTACCCCTACCAGCTGACTAGGTCAATATAGGAGCAAGATCATAGAAAGTTTCATAAGACAGGGTAAGGACTCAGAAACTCATTCTAATTGTGACAGAAAACCACTTAAGAGTTTTAAGGAGGGAAGTGACACAAGGTAGGTCATACTGGAGAATAAGCCAAGAGACAAGAGGGGAAGCAGGAAGTAGAGGGAAAAGAAGGAATCAAGAATGGCTCCTAATTTCACCTAAATAACTGGGTAAATGTGGTGGGAAGCAGCAGGAGTGGCAAGACTTGGTTGGTGTGTAGTAGGGGAAATGGAGGTGGAAGGATTTGGGGCAAGAGTTATACTGGACATGTAAAATTTGAGAAACCTCTTAGCTCCTCTATTCCTCTGTATTCCAACGGCACTGTAATTATACTGTGATCTCAGAATTTATCACACACTGACATAATTTGTTGCATGCTCATTTGTCTCCCCAACCAGACTATAAACTCCTTGAGGACAGACACAGCAATATTTAGTCCATATCCTTATGAGAGGGACTTAAACAAAGTAGCCCCTTAAGATTATTTTAGAATGAACAAAAACAGTGTTGCAGAAAGTCTGAGGAACACAGACCAAAGAAAACAGAAAGTCCCTAGATCCACAGTCCTCATTTATCTATAAGGATGAAAAGACTGAGGCCAGCAAAAATTGCTCAAGATTCTATATGTAGTCATTTAGAAATGGAGACACATGTGGAAACTATTTCACCTGTTTTCTAGTGCAGGAATTTTTTCCCCCCCACAAAGATTGACTTAATGAATAAAATGGACTAAATTTGGCTATTCTACACTGGACTACATATTCCACTTGTACAATTTTTCTACACAGTGATATATCAATACATTTTATAGAAGGATATGCCTTAAAATGAGGTTAGTCATATTAACAAAAATAAAATAAAGTGAAGCAGTGTTATCATGTATCATTTAGCTTAATGGTAATGTTTCTGAGGTAGTGCACATATGGAGGGACATGCATGACATAAATGCTATACTCAAGGCTTATATGGCCAAGGACAAATGAAGGCAAATGGATCAGATCTTGTATATAATGGTGAAGTTTACAAGGCTTGCCTTTATCATATCTGGCTTTCTCTTTATTCTTTATCTGACTCAGTGGTATCCCTTTACCCATTTCAAAGGACTTCCTATCTATCCTCTCTGATTTTTCCTTTTACAGAGAGGAAAGAATTTTGTATCTATTATTTATACATTGTTGGCTGACAAACTTAAGACACTATTTAAATGAATTTTAATCAATATATTAATTCAACCAGACATTGAAGTTCTATGTCTTTAATCTTGAAGTATGGAATGAAATATTTGTTCCAAAAGAATTTTAGATCTCAGCAGAAAGATGATAGGGACCAAGTGTTGAAGACAGATTCCTTCCCTCATAGTCAGTAAACTGACACAGTCTGATGGCAAATCAAGTATCTAGTTAGGGGGCAGAGAGTAAGAGTCTAAAGGCACATGGTGCACTCTCCATCATATGTAAGAATGACTAACACCATCACTCCAACTTCTGGAAGATATCTGGAAAACTAGACATTTAAGGTTTAGATAACTGTTAATTATTGCAGTGATTGAAAAGAGAAGTCAAAGTATTTTCAGAGCTAGTGTACACATCGTCATGATATTTATGTTATAGTTTCTCATGCTTATGCAGTGTACTCAGATGTGCCATGTATTTGAACTACAATAATAAATAATGTAAATATTATCTCCAATTTTCAAACAGATTCTAAGGTTCCCAGTACTAAGGTTAATAAAAGGCACAGCCAGGACTGAAAATAAGAGCTCTTAATTCAAGTTATTTTCTCACTGTAATATGTGACTTACACAGAAATATTAAGACAACTTGTATATGTAAACTCCAAATACTTTCAAAGTGGAAAAGTAATATTATCCCAAAATTTCTAAATAAATTACTTTGATTTTTTCAAGCTAAAGCTTATTATAATCTCTTTGTCAAAGATAATTGTTTTGTTATTTTCGGTGTCTCATCTTTCCAGAAGAATCAATAATGGAAAAAAATATGGTAAAAAATGTGTAGTTAATGAACAGAAATAGTCATTTTTCAATACCCAAAATACACATTTCTCACCTAGTGCTTTTTTCTTTGATGTCCTTTGAAAACCTGATTAAAACTAACTTAAAACATTAGCCTAAAACTTTGCAATTGTATAGTGTGCTTCAACTCCGTGAATCGTGTAGATTTTTTAAACTAGATTCTTTGCATATTTTATTAATTTGCCAACTTTAAAGAAACATGGCAAGTTGTTATCCTGTTTCTGCTAAAATACATTTTACCTTGGCTTTCCTTGAAATGAATTATAAAATGGGATTATCCATCAGCTAAGGTTCCTTTCTCCAAGGGAAACTGAATCAGATTGAATATTACACATATTTAGAACTCACATGTTTGCTACTTTTCAATTATTTTCTATTCAGTAGAATAGAGGTTGAGAGTATATACTCTTACCGTAGAACATCTACTCTTAAAAGTTAGCAAAGTTGAGTTTGTTTTTGAAATGACTTTATTTTTAAAGAAAAAAAGATGCTAGAATATAACTCGAATGTGAAAACTATTACAAAGCCATGAGCTATATTTCTGAAGTGAAATAAATGACATTAATTAAAAAACAGCAGCTGAACATTTAAAGGAATAGTCAAAGTAAGAAAGGGGCTCACCGGTCTGAGTGAAACCACACTGATGTAGAATCTGATGAGCAGCCAGCATGTTTGACTGTTTTAACTTAGACTGTTGTGAGGAGGCTGATGTTGAAGTAAATGAGAGATTTTTGTTAACCTGTAATAGGAAAAGCAAATCAGAAACCAAAGCGTAATTTCCTGGATTATTGATGCAAAAACTGGATGAGAAGTATTTGCTTAAGATGCAAACTAGGACACAGAGCAGGTCAAAAGGAATGGTAATGACTTATATGCTTAGTTTTTAAAGTTTACAAAATAGAATAGTTTTTAATAAGGAAGGAATACATTGGTAACGAAAGCATAACTCTGTGAAAGCCTTATTAAAACAAGTTTGCTTATTATCACAGAATTGACATTATTAGTAACTTAGAATGGCCTTAAAAGTTATGCAAAAATGTGCAAAAAATAAGTGACTCTTTGACTGCTTTCAATTAAGAAAGAGTTAAAATATTTCACACCCATATTTCTTTAGCATTTTGTGAAACAGCAGGTACTTCCTGAACAGAAACACCTGTAATATTCATGTTTATATACATTATGGTGACATAGATAACACAGCTGTAACCTAACTTGCCAAGTGAAATAGTTTCCACTGCATCAAAAGACTTAATCTTAAGACTGTAAAAAAAGAGCATTAAAATAACAATCAAGAAAAATTTCTGCAAGTAAATACCATGTTCTGTAATGAAAAAAATCTACTATGATTGAGTAGAACAGTCTCACAGAAATGAAATGCATAACATACAAGTTATTTTAGGAAAAAAAAGAACAATTCACAAAAAAGTTTTATATGTTTACTAGTAAATTCATCTTGTAAGAATTTCGGCAACAAGCTAGTCTCTTGCTTGTTATTAATAAATCATTCATTATATCTTTATTATCTTTTGTCACTTTCAAAAAATCCCAATAAAATGTGACCTAATTTTGAAAAATTTGAAACAGTTTGAATTTCTAATTTACTGAAATCTTTAATCTGTGAATTAAAATGTTAAATGATAGTTTATGGTATATAAAAGTATATGAAAATAGCTACCTTCCCTCATTTTTTAACAATAATCTAAACCACACAGAAGACTTCCACTGTATTAGTATTTAAAAATTCCCTTTTGATGTTGAGTATAAGATAGTAGTGGGTTGTGGTTGCATGCCCTTTATCTGACCCATCATTTGCATAATATTTGTATATGCTTCTCTTCTTTCAAACAGTGACAGCAATTTTCTTTTGAAGCAAAAAGCTTTTATATATTTGGTGAAAAAGTCAATTAAGACCATATGATAATATAGTTTTAAAGTACCTAAATTGTTATGTCATCTTATAAAAAAAAATACTTTTAAAGTAGTTAGATAGCGTTAAATACCATATCAGTGTTAAAAATTATCCAGCTTTAAAAATTCTATGATGAGCCATTACTAATCAATGACCAAAATTAATGTTGACTATATTAATACAATATCTAAAAAGTAACAATGAAATTATCTAACATTTTGAGCTTCATTTTCTATCTTCAAGTGGAGATAATAAAAACAGTATGTATGCTTCAGTGGGAATATGTTGGGGTAGCAATAAAGATGAAGTGGTATTATAAAGTGCTATTCACATATGCAAACCATAAAGCACTAAATAATGTATTGAATAAGAAATAGATTAGAGTATGTTAGCAAAAGGAAACCATAAAGTGTTATACAAAGAAAGTGCTATATAAATCCTAGTTATTGTTAGTACTATCACTAGAACTAAGAGTAATTAGGAATATATAATGCAGTATATGATGCAGTAAATTTTTCAGAGTGCTATGCTTTTAAATGAAAGTATTATATACAAGGGTATATATATCCCTTAACTATTTAATCCACTTCTCTTTTTAGAATCATTTTTCAGTTTTACTTCTGTGTTCTTGAAAGTTTTTATCCTACATGTCAAACAATGCATTTTGAAATCTGGTGCAAAGGAACAGGTGTATGCTGGTGACAGACACATGCATACAGTTGCACACATACACAGACACACACACACTCTCACAATGTGCTTTTCAGTCTTCCTCTTTAGAAATTTACTTGTGCTTAAAGAGCAACAAAAAAATACTGGGAAAGCTAGAAAAGGGTACTTAAATGCCTCTGCTCAAAAATAAAGACTAGTCACTTTTCAAATAAAATGCTGTTAAAAAAGTATAATCTTTAATTATATGCTCTTCCTAAGCATTATTCTAAATCTGCTCTTTCTTGACACATTTCTTTAGAGACTATCAAATGTCCATGAAGCGATGAGCAGCATCACAGGGCAGATAACTCAATTTCTGATGTTTAGGATAACTGTTAATTATTATAGTGATTTGAAATTAGAATTCAAAGTATTTTCAAAGACAGCCTACACATAATTCACTACTTCATTTAGAGGAAGAAAAATAATAATAACCATTAAATTGAGTGAAGCAATATCTATTTTTGAAATATATGCTGTGGAAAAGAATTGCTTAATAATTTTACAACAACAGAAAGGTTGGCTAAGATAGTCTGCCCTACACCAATCTACCCTCTTTTCACAACACACTTTTCTGCTTGCTTCATGCAAAAACCACAGTCTGCCAAAGTCAGTTTAATACCTCCATATTGGGGAAAACTAAAAGCATAAAATTTAATGAAATTTGTATTAGAGAAAAATTAAAAAATCATCTGAACTTCTGCCAAGTTAATCACAAAACTGTTTGTCTACTCTTTCAGGCTATAAGCAGCTTTGTACAAAATATGCAAATAAAATTCTGTAGGAGGAGGTTCATTAAAAAGTCACTGCACCAACTGAAAACAGAAAGGCACAAGACTAAACAAGCTAACAACTAGTTTCTCTTTGGAGGAATAAATTGTAAAACTTTTGGGAGAGATTTAACACTCATTTTCATATATACTAACAAGTCTAATCATTTTAGCTGACTTCAGAGTACAGGCTACATTTATCTGAATAGAATTGTTTTTAAAGTTTCAAGCTATGAAGATACTTCAGATTAGTTTTAAATTATAACTGAAAAGATGCTAATGCTGTCTATCTACTTATGTTAGCCAATCTGTCCCTCTCCTTTCAGATGATTATTTTTTTTCCACTAAATTGGACAACAATGAAGATAACACTTTAATTTGAAGACAGTTTTGGTGGCAAAAAAGCCCAATACCCAGGAAATGTTTTGTTGCAAATCATGTGTCTGTTACAAAAATTAAAATCCTAGTGTTTAAGAACAAGTTAAATAGAAAAGTTTACCCATGGTGAAATTCAAGGCATCTGAATCAGAGGTATCTGAACATTCTTATAAATCTAAAAGCAGCTTACGTTCCTGTGGTTTCTAAGTTAGTAAAATCTAAAAAATGAGTAGCCTAGGATGTCATAAAGTGAAATTCAAACAAGATCTCTAGGTTCCCAGATATCTTCCTTATAAAATGGGACAGTGAAGTAAGGGATTAGGAAGGAACACTGTTACTGTTAAAGAGAAGTTTTTTTTTTCCAGAAAATTTTTAACAGAAAATCTCCTCCCAAATCAGTTTATCACTACTACATAAACTAAAACCAGAATTCAAATTTCAGTCATAATGAAGTTCTGTTTTATAATATTTAATCAAGAGATCTTGAGACATTTATATATACCAAGGACTGGTAATTCAGAGATTACTGATATGATCCCCCTGTGTGCAGCTCAAAATTAAGATTCAGTCTTGCTTCAAATCACTTATCCAATAATATGCCCTCATGAAAGTCAATTTACCTCATGCATCGTGGTATTCTCCAAGCCTTTATCTACTTTCTCAGTATAATTCCTTACTTCAGAGAGCAAATTTAGTCTTTAACTCTCTGAAATCGTCATTTTCAAACCTATGAAAAATACATCCTTTGCATCTTCTCTTACAGTCAAAGGAAGAGATGCCTTTCTGTTCAAGATTAATCCCTCCATCTGTTCCCATGGGTGTATCTTAAAGCTCTTTCAAATTCTATTTTCAAATTGTTTAGTGGCTGTTTCCCTACTGGCTGGAAGCATAAATCTTTCTGCTTTACTACAAAAATAAGTAGGAAACAATAAAAAAAATCTCACTGTAAGTCCATAATTTCCTTAAGCTTCACTGAAAGCTAAACTCCTTGAAAAATAGCATATAACTGCTCTCTATATACCTCAGCAGTTTACTTTCAGCCAATCACAACAAAGCTTTTTCCTATCAGAACACTAAATCTGAAGTTAAAGTCACCCTGGTATTTAAATAATCAAATTTAGCAGATTCACTTAGGCATCTGAAATATGTAACACCATTGATCACTCTCTGTGCTGTTTTTGGAGAACCATGTTCCATTGGTTATCCTGCCATTGTTATACTGGTGTACTTTGCTGGCCCACTGGGTCATCATCTTCCCTCACAACACATAGTTACCCGGGATGAAAAAGTTTGTTACTGCTTCATTTGCCTTCTAATGTTGATGTTTCTTAAATCTGAAACTTTTCTGATCAATAAGTTCAGAGCTAACTTTTCTCACACTACTTATTTCCTTGGGGAAAGCAGTCACTATCTCACTGCCCCAGCCAGAAAGATGGCAATCATCCTAGACTGCTTTCTCCCACTCTATACAGTCAGTCACTAAGTCACTTAGATGCTTTGACATCTGATCCCATTCTTTCTCCACAATCAGTGCTTTGGTTCAGACTTTCCTTACTGTTTGCAAACTACCCCAATAGCCTACTGATTTATTTTCCTAAGTCACCTCCTTTTCTAATTTTTCTTTGATACTACTACCAGGATGACTTTTCTAAAATGCTAATTTCACTGAGTAACACTTCTGCCTGCAAAGTGTTAAAAAACCCACCATCAATTGTCCCACTAGATAAAGCTCATACTTTCAGTATTGTATACAAAAGCTTCCTATATTCTAGCTGTCCAGCCATATATCTCATCTCCTAAGTTCCAGCTACAACGAATAGCTTCCCAAAGCTTCCAAAGGTTGTTTCATGTCTCTGTGATTTAGCTGATGCTGTTCCCATTTCCTGGAATGATCTTCCTCCTAGCCCCACCTTTCTAGTGGATGTCAACTCCTTTCTCAAGCTTTAGCTCAAGTATTATATCATGTGTGAAAAGCCTTTCACGCACTCCCAGTAGAATTCACCTCTCCCTCCTTTTTCTCCCCACACTGTCCCATACCTTTTACTATTACAGCACTGGTTAACACTTTAGTGTGCTTATCTATTTTGTTACTGTCTATTAGACTGTAATCTTGAGGGTAGAGACTAGGTTTTGTTCATCTTTCTTTAGTAAATGGCTGGTACAGCACTAAGAACTGCATAAAAGTCAAATGAATTAATATACATGTGAAAGCAGTGCATTTTAAAACTTTAACCAAAGCTAAGGAAGTTTATTTGTACTCAAGATTTCTCAAAGGTAAGTAACTTTTTGATAATAACAACTACAGAATAATGGACTCAGAAGGAAAGAACTCATTAAATTATATGGGTTAATACTCAAATTTAAATATAAAAGAAGGAGTGTGAAAAAGCAGAAAAAAAAATTTATTTCTGCCTGGGTTCTTGGCACAGAGCTCCTAAAACTCTTGTAATTTGCTAAGTGATAAGAGCTCTATCTGTTCTAATATTCTGGGTTTCTTACTCTAGTTCTTGAGACTAAGCTCCTAAATCCCTTGGAACTTCCTGGGTATTAGGAATGTCTTTTGTTCTAATGACTGGAGGCCTATAATTTTCAGCCCCACCCATTTTCCAGAGAGGGGAGAGGGGCCAGAAATGAAGTTATACTGGACCATCCCTACATGAGGATCATGTCATAAAAATCCCAATAGTATGGGGTTCAGAGAGCTTTCAGGCTGGTAAACACATGGAGATGCTAGGAGAGTAGCATATCCAGAGAAGGCATCAAAGGTATGCGCACCTTTCCACACACCTTGCCCCTCCCTATGCATGTCTTCCTTCTACCTGCTTATCTGTAACCTTTATTCTTTTATAACAAACTGGTGAAAACCAAGTGAACTGTTTTCCTGAGTTCTGTAAGCTGTTCTAGAAATTAATCAAACCCAAGGAGGGGGTTGTAGGAACCTCCAATTTATAGCTGATTAGTCAGAAGTAGGTAACAATATGGACCTGCAATTGGTATCTGAAGTGCTGGCAGGGAGGGAACAATGAAGTCTGTGGGACTAAGCCCTTCTCTGTGGGACCTGACACTATCTCCAGCTAGATGATGTCAGAACTGAATTAAATTGTAAGATACCCAGCTAGTGTCACAGAACTGCTTGGTGTGGAAAAATCTCCATACATCTGATGTCATAATGTGAGTGTGTCAGTAGTGTGAGAATAAAGGAGACATAAAAGAGGAAAATTGGTTTTTCCTAAAACTAGAAATTTTTCCTATTTTCTAAAATTTCCAGTAATGGAATTCCTTAATTTCTACGAGTGGCCTACTGTAGCTTATATTACTACTACTGTTAAACCAGACTGCCAAATATTATTAAAAAATAATGAAACTTAATTTGCTCTTATCCAATTTTGTAGTGACATGAAGAAATAAGTGTGAGCATTAAAAAATTATTTTAAAAAACCTCTCCAAATAACTAAAACCATGATTCTACTCAAATCTCAACTTAATTTTTGTTTCATAATGATAAAAATACCCATAAACTTTTTAAAAGAGATTTAAAAAATGATCTCTCTGGGTTCTTTATATCACTCTGGAAACCATTTTACTTTTTATAAGAATATAGTACTTTATCCTCCATTTACCCGATGGTCCCAAGCACACAGGCTGGTGAAAATCATGTCTGGACTTGCCTCACCTTATCTCTAAACATTTCGCCCCACCCCTTAAGATCCAATCACCAACAAACCATAGCAGAACACACCCTATCCCTACTCCTTAAAAATGCGCTTTTTCACCCACCAGCTGCTGCTCTCTGCTCAGAGGTAGCCATTCTCTCTTTCAGCCATTAAAATCTCTTGCGTGGGCCCATGTTTCCTGAGTAGTGCTGGGGTAAGGAGGATCGCGGTGAGATACCCTTTCACTTTTCAGTGAGTAATACATTCCAAGATAGATTAGATGATAATTTAGATTATTACTTTACCTTTATAACATTATTCTACAAAACAGAATTCAATAAACTTCAAACTAACTGCATTTATATTCGTCTAGGATAGGGTGATACTAACAATTCAAAAAACAGTAGTAATAATGTCCTCTGGCTTCATGAAGCTTATAGAATGTGCAAATTCAGAAATGTAAAGATTAGAGGTGGAGGCAATACTATGGAGAAATAAAAAAGAAGGAAAGTAGAAAGGGAGGGAGGAAGGAAGAAAGGATGACAGAAAAACAGGAAGAATGGGAAGGAATGAGGAATGAAGGTAGGGAGGAAGGGAGGAAAGAATGGAGAGTTGCTCCTCCCTGAGAGAATTCATAATTTAATTTTGGATAAGACATGCAAAAGGAAAATTAACTATGATTCGAGACAAAATAGGCCCAATTATAAAGCATGCCAGGTATGAACACACATATGTCTGGAAACATGAGGAAAACAGGTTAGTTGCATTTGTGAGGAATCATTCAAAGATTAATGGAAATAGATTCCAGGCAATACCATTCTGATAGGCTTTGATCCAACCCTAAACAAAGGGAAGAGCAAAATACACTTCTAAACAAAGGAAACAAAATATATTTCTAAATTATAAAATCATATGTAGATATTCTAGGGCTACTGCAATTCAGAGCAATGCAAGACTTCTAATACCAATTACTATTTTGGAAGCAATTGGGTGACAATTCTTTCATCCTCTCATCATCAAATCTGTATCTAAACATCTACCCAGTTTTCATTTACTTGTCTATCAGAAAGGATTATAAATCCCTTTTATTATAGCCACGTTTCCATTAGTATTCAGGATTATATCCCCTCTTAGTTTTTCAAGGACTCGAGTCTGGCAGTCACCACCTCTATGGTACCTTATTACTTCTTCATTACCACTGAATTATTTCCATAAGCAAATAAAAATGCTTTAGTAAGGTTCACCTAATATTCCCGTCCAGATCCTGTTTCTCTGCTCCCTAGTCAAAATTTCTTAGGAGAATGTCCTATAGTCTCAGCTTTATGGGCTCCCATTGTCTTCAACACACTTCAATAGTACTTTTGTCTCCACCACTTACTGAAATAGCATTCATCAAGGTAACCAAAGGACATCATCTTGCCAAATACAATGGTCAATGTTCTATCTTCATTTTACTCATTCTCTCGGTAGCATGTGACAGTTCATCACTTCTCTTTCTTAAACACTCTCCTCTAGGCTTCCCTGACATACCCATCTCCTGAACCACTGTTTCAGGTAGTTAGCTAGCTATACTCTCTCCCTGGGTGATCTTATTCAGTCTGAAGCTTAAATATAACATTAGCCCTGACTTCTCCCTTGAACTCAAGATTTATGTATCTAATTGCCTACATTCATATCCAAAACTCAACTTCTCAAAACTACTCCCTCCACTCCAGCATTCGTCATCTCATTAAAAAGCACTACTAGTATCTGTACAATGGCTGAAAGCAACCACAGGGAAGGTATTCCTAGTTCCTCCTTCCTTCACTTAACACCACATCCATCCATCACCAAGTAATGCTTAATCTATTTCCAAAATAGATCCTAAATTTGTCCACTTTCTGCATTTTCATTATTACCATAGTTATATTAATTAAACAAGGAGGCCATTACTCTGAGGTGGCTCTAATGCCATCGTGGCCAGCTTATACAGCCTGTATAAGCAAACCAAAACCTAAGCACGTAAATATCTCAAGGTTACAAAATCGAAACCTAAGGACCATCAATAACACCCCCTGAGGCTTTAAATTACAGCCTATTGCTAATTTCCTTGCTTTGCTTTTGCCTTTTCTCTAATAAAGTCTTTCCTCAGCAGCTGTTGGTGGAGTGCTTCTAGCCACTTTCAGTTTGGCACGATCCGATTCCAATTAATTTTTGCTCAAATAAACTCTGAAGATTTGTAGTATACTTCAGTTTATTTTTAACACCATCTTAAGTCTAGGCAACCATCTCCTCTTGGACTGCTATGTAAGTTGGTTAATTGGTTGCTATTCTTGGAAGATTCTTCCTCTCCTTTTAAAATCCATTCTTACATTCTCCCTGGTTTAACACCTCAATTGCTTGTTTCTCTTCCTAACTCCTTTCTGAACAGTAGCAGAATACTTCACCTCAAAACTATGCCTCTTTGGCATAAGGATAATTTTTAAGAAACTGCAGACACTGGAGAAGCTCTGAAAACAGGTGCAGAAGTTACCTTCTTATAAGGGAAATTTACATTACATAGGGGGCCTGGAAGAGGGAGAGCACTATTACCAGAGAGAACTTTTCAACCCATGGACTTACCAGCATGGCAGGGCAATCTCGTTTACCTTTAACCTTGCCTTGAATTGCCTTCCTCCCTTAGAAGCCCCAGATTCCTATCCCTTTTCTTTGGGCTCAGGGTGGTACATGAGCCTTAATTGCCTGGCAGCCGTTGAAATCTCATATGCTTGTGGGGCTCCCACATGTATGTAATCAAAATTGTTTTTTTCTCTTGCGTTATTCAGTCTTATGTCAATTTAATTCTTAGACCAGTCACAGAACCTAGAAGGGTAGAAGGGAAAATTCTTCTTCCCCTCCATTACCATTCTTACAAGGACCTTTAAAAGGCATGCCATCTCTTGATCATTGTTCCGCCTTGCTTGCTTACCCTTTTACTTAAACACAGTGGTCTTCTTTCTGCTCCTTGAGCATGCCAGTTTTATTTTTAGATGAGGACATTCGCAGAACAGGACTAGCTCCGTGCCAGTGTTTCTGAGAGGCCTTTCATGATCATCCTTTGAGTGTGGTCTCCCATCCCAGTCATTCTTTGTCCCAAGAACCTATTTTATTTTCTTCACATCACTTTTTGTCTGAAATTACTTTATTTCCTTTTTGATTGTTTGTTTCCCTACAATAAAATGTTCTTATTCACTGTTATACCCCAAACACCAAACCAAACCAAACCAAACCAAACCAAACCAAACCAAACCAAACCAAACAAAAACCCCAACTTCGTAGGCATTCAATAAATATTTTCTTAAAGAATATTAATGAAAAAAGGAGATAATTTCAATAATATAAAAATATGCCTGTAATTTAGGGAAGAAAAAACTTAGACATATGGTGAAAATTTATTATCCTGGGTATAACAGATGAGAAACCACAGAAATATACTCTGCTTTTAAGATTAAAAACATTTGACAATGGTGCCACGACCACTTGATGGGGAAAGAATAGTCTCAGATAACTAGATAGCCACACACAATAGAATGAAATTAGACCTCTACATCACATTATATTAAAAAAATTAACTCAAAATAATCACAGACTTAAATGTAAGTGTCAAAAATGTAAAACTCTTAGACAACAGAGAGGTAAATCTTTGGGACCTAGGATGAGGCAGTGGTTTTTTACCTATGACAGCAAAAGCACAAGTGACAAAAGAAAAACTAGGTCAACTTAACTTCACAAAAATGAAAAACTTCTTGTTTTAAAGGACATCATCAAAAAAGAAAGAAGACAACCTATAAAATGAGATAAGGTATTTGTAAATCATCTATCTGATAAGAATCTTATATCCAGAAAAGGACAAAACTTTTAAAAACTGAAAATTTGTATTTAGAATAATACAAATAAAAATACAAAAAGTAAATAAAAATTTTAATTTTAATTAAAAACATACAGTAGAATTTTATTTGGCAATAAAAAGTAGCACTGACATACGATACAAATGAAGGAACTGTGTAAACATTATTCTCAGTGAAAGCCAGCTACAAATGACTGTGTGTTACATGATTCCATTTATATAAAATGTCCAGAATAGAAAACTCTATAGAGACAGAAAGTATATTATTAGTTGCCAGGAGTTTAGGGATTTGTGGGTGTATGTGTGTGCAATGTATGGGAAGGAGAATGACTGCTATGAGACATGGAGCTTCTTTTTGGAGGGAATGAAAACATTCTAAAATCAGAAAGTAGCGATAATTGCACAACTGTGACTACAGAAAAAAAACAGTGAGTTGTAAACTTTAAAAGTGCGAATACTATGCTTTGTGACTTATATCTCAATAAAACTACCTAAACTGAAAATAAAATAGATTCCTGGGACAAAGGATGAGTAGGATAGGAGACCATTCTCAAAAAGAATAACTAAAGACACTAGTAAGGTCAATCTTTTCAAATCTTGATTAATTCCCAAATATGTTATCATATTTTCAATGAGCATTTATTCTACTTTTGTTAAGTACTGTGGTACAAAGATAAATAATATGATCTCTACCCTCTGGGAGTTTCCAGATTAGCAGAGGACATTCTCCATAAAGCTTGCAAAGTATGTGCAGAACAATTTACTTTCCAGACATTCAGACAGCATTACAAGAGTATACAGTATATTTATTAAAGAGAAACAGTTCTGAATTGCTGGTCAGAAAAAGCTATTTTCTTGACTCATTTTATATACTGTGTATACTTAAGAAGATTTAGCAATCTTGGAACTAGAATCATTACATTAGTCATTGCTATCAGGAACAAGTTTCCTGAACATCTATGGTCCAAGTCAGAATATAGCTTGTTCTTTTTTTTTTTGCCTCATCTTCCTTACCCTTGTCTTAATCCATATCCTGTTGACTTGTGAAAATTAGGTACAGAAGTGATGGGTCCTGACTGATAATGGACAAGCTCAGTGATGGGGTAAGTACAGTGTTTTCTGACATGTTTCCTCCATAAGATGCTCCAAGCAGAAAGACACAACAACCTCCTTACTTCTGTATTCAAGTGCCTGCCACATGGTAGTAGGTGTCCACTGAATAAAAAAGTATTTACACTGCAATGACATTACAGAAAGCAGTCTTTGAAAATACTGACACCATTATAATTCTTTCCCATCTGGATGTCTCACCCTTTTACTTTGTGACACATATAATTATATTTGATAAATGAATGGATGTCTAATTATTCAGATGAATTTTGGGAGTAGACAGAAGAAGAGGGAAGAACAAACACGTGGTGCCATTCGAACTCCCTTAAATTTTATTTTCTTGACAACTGAGTTAAAGGTACATAAAAATAACCTTGCTTATACAAGGAAGAAAGGTGTGCTGAAAGCATCTCAGGTACAATTTAGTTGAAATTGTTTAATAATAAAGAGTCTTTTTGTATACTACTCTTTTCGGACTAATTTTGGAGTCTTGGGCAAAACACTTAACCTCAATAAGCCTTAGCTACCTCCTTTCTAAAACTGGCATGACAATATCTAATTTGTCTATGTATATGATTGTATATGGTTAAATGGGAAAAGAAGTGTGAATCACTGGTATAAATGATGAGGAGCATTATCAGCATGGTATCACTGCTATTTATGTGCTGCTTAACATGTATTTCAAAGCTTATACAATTTACCATACACCCACTGGAACTATACTGGTGTTCCTTAATTATTAAGTATCATGTAATATTATTCTCAGAGAATGAAATGACCTTGCTGGTCCTTTACTGAAAATTATCTCAATCATTTAGTTTTCTTAAGTCTTGAAAATCATGACACTATTTGCTAAATGCTCAGGTTCCAGTATATAATTCCTTAATGAATTCAAGCTCAAATAAGGAAAACATGTTATCAGAATAACTTTTGTAAAAATTCTATTAAAAACCATGAATGGTACATTCCAATTTTTTGGTGCATCACAATGAAAACTATAGTTTTAAAGTTATATTTCTGGTAATAAAACTACTTAACTTTGCAGCACAGGCTCGTATCACCTCCTAAAAGAAATAAAACACATTAAGTAAAAAAAAATTCATAACTTCATTTTAATAAAACATCAACTCTTCTCGAAAGATCAGGGACGATGGCGGCGTGAGCAAGGCGGCGGAAATCTCGTCCCAAAACTATATAAATCTATGAAAATACAGCAAATACAACTACTCTTAAAAGACAGAACACAATTTACAGCACAGTGCACAGCCTGCATCGGCAGCTGAGAGGACTCAGCACCCTGCGAGGTGGTCTTAAAGAGCCCGGCTGACATACGTGGCACCTGACAGCGACCACTTCTATCGCCACGAAAAGACAGAGGAATATGGTACAGACAAAGCTCACCCAGACAACACCAGAGAGGGAGCCTGAAGGGATGGAAATGCACAATCTTCCTGAAAAAGAATTCAGAATAAAAGTCATAACCATGCTGATGGATCTACAGAGAAATATGCAAGAGCTGAGGGAGGAAGTGAGGGAAGTCAGGAAAGACAATGCAGAAATGAGACAAGCCATTGATGGGCTTAGCAGCTGACTGGACGAGATGCAAGAGACTGTTAATGGAATAGAAATCAGAAAACAGGAACACAGAGCAGCTGAGGCAGACAGCGATAAAAGGATCTCTAGGAATGAAAGAATATTAAGAGAACTGTGTGACCAATCCAAATGGAACAATTTTTGCATTATAGGAGTACCACAGGAAGAAGACAGAGAAAAAGGGATAGAAAGTGTCTCTGAAGAAATAATTGCTGAATACCTCCCCATGTTGGGGAAGGAAATAGTCTCGCAGTCCATAGAAGCCCACAGATCTCCCAACACAAGGGACCCAAGGAAGACAACACCAAGACACATAATAATTAAAATGGCAAAGATTAAAGATAAGGACAGAGTATTAAAGGCAGCTAGAGAGAGAAAAAAGATCACCTACAAAGGAAAACCCATCATACTATGATCAGACTTCTCAACAGAAAACCTACAGGCCAGAAGAGAATGGCATGGTATATTTAACGTAATGAAACAGAAGGGCCTCGAACCAAGAATATTGTATCCAGCACGATTATCATTTAAATACTTGGAGGGATTAAACAATTTCCAGACAAGCGAAAGCTGAGAGAATTTGCCTCCCATAAACCACCTCTACAGGACACCTTAAAGGAACTGCTCTAGAGGGAAGCACTCTTAAGGCTAAAAAGATGTCACCAGAGAAAATAAAATCATAGCAAAGAAGGCAGACCATCCAAATACTAACTAAAGGCAAAGAATAAAATACCTAGTATATAAAAAATGGAGGAGGAAGAATAAGAAGGGAGAGAAATAAAGCAACATCAGACTGTGTTTACAATAACTTAACAAGAAAGTTAAGTTAGATTGTTAGATAGTTAAGAAGCAACCCCTGAACCTTTGGTAAACACGAATCTAAAGCCAGCAATGGCAATAAGTACATATCTATCGATAATCACCCTAAATGTAAATGGACTGAATGCACCAATCAAAAGACACAGAATAACAGAATGGATAAAAAAGCAAGACCCATCTATATGCTGCGTACAAGAAACTCACCTCAAACCCAAAGATATACACAGACTAAAAGTGAAGGGATGGAAAAAGATATTTCATGCAAACAACAAGGCGAAAAAACCAGGTGTTGCAGTACTTGTATGACACAAAATAGACTTCAAAACGAAGAAAGTAGCAAGAGATAAAGAAGGACATTACATAATGATAAAGGGGTCAATCCAACAAGAGGATACAACCATTATAAATATATATGCACCCAACACGGGAGCACCGGCATATGTGAAACAAACACTAACAGAATTAAAGGAGGAAACAGACAGCAATGCATTCATTTTAGGCAACTTTACCACACCACTCACTCCGAAGGACAGATCAACCAGACAGAAAATAAGTAAAGACACAGAGGCACTGAACAACACACTAGAACAGATGGACATAACAGACATCTACAGAACTCTACACCCAAAAGCAACAGGATACACATTCTTCTCAAGTGCACATGGAACATTTTCCAGAATAGACCACATACTAGGCCACAAAAGAACCTCAGTAATTTCAAAAATATTGAAATCCTACCAACCAACTTCTCAGATCACCAAGGTATAAAACTAGAAATAAATTTTAGAAAGAAATCAAAAGGCTCACAAATACATGGAGACTTAAAAACACTCTCCTAATTAATCAAAGGGTTAACGACCAAATCAAAACAGAAATCAAAGAATATATGGAGACTAATGACAACAACAACACAAGGCCACAACTTCTGTGGGACGCAGCAAAGGCAGTTCTAAGAGGAAAGTATATTGCAATCTAGGCCTATTTAAAGAAGGAAAAACATTCCCAAATGAATAGTTTAAAGACAAAATTACTGAAATTGGAAAAAGAAGAACAAATGAGGCCCAAAGTCACCAGAAGGAGGGACATAATAAAGATTAGAGAAGAAATAAATAAAATTGAGAAGAATAAAACAATAGAAAAAATCAATAAAACCAAGAGCTGGTTCATTGAAAAAATAAAGAAAATAGATAAACCCCTAGCCAGACTCATTAAGAGAAAAAGAGAATCTATACACATAAACACAATCAGAAATGAGAAAGGAAAAATCACGACGGACCCCACAGAAATACAAAGAATCATAAGAGAATATTATGAGAATCTATATGCTAACAAGCTGCAAAACATAGAAGAAATGGACAACTTCTTAGAAAAATACAACCTTCCAAGACTGACCAAGCAAGAAACAGAAAAACTAAACAGACCAATCACCAGCGATGAAATCGAATTGGTAATCAAAAAACTACCCAAGAACAAAACCCCGGGCCTGATGGATTCACCTCTGAATTCTACCAGACATATAGAGAAGAAATAACACCCATTCTCCTTAAAGTTTTCCAAAAATAGAAGAGGAGGGAATACTTCCAAACTCATTCTATGAAGCCAGCATCACTCTAATACCAAAACCGGGCAAAGACCTCACCAAAAAAGAAAATTACAGACCAATATCCCTGTTGAACGTAGATGCAAAAATACTCACCAAAATATTAGCAAACCGAATTCAAAAACACATCAAGAGGATCATACACCATGATCAAGTGGGATTCATCCCAGGGATGCAAGGATGGTACAACATTCGAAAATCCATCAACATCATCACCACATCAACAAAAAGAAGAACAAAAACCACATGATCATCTCCATAGATGCTGAAAAAGCATTTGACAAAATTCAGCATCCATTCTGATTAAAACTCTCAACAAAATGGGTATAGACGGCAAGTACCTCAACATCATAAAGGCTATATATGACAAACCCACAGCTAACATCATACTTAACGGCGAGACGCTGAAAGCTTCTCATCTAAGATCGGGAACACGACAGGGATGCCCACTCTCTCCACTGTTATTCCACATAGTACTGGAGGTCCTAGCCACAGCAATCAGACAACACAGACATACAAGGCATACAGATTGGTAAAGAAGTCAAATTGTCACTATTTGCAGATGACACGATACTGTACATAAAAAGACTCCATTCCAAAACTACTAGAACTAATATCTGAATTCAGCAAAGTTGCAGGATACAAAATTAACACACAGAAATCTGTTGCTTTCCTATACACTAATGATGAACTAACAGAAAGAGAAATCAGAAAAACAATTCCATTCACAATTGCATCAAAAAAAATAAAATACCTAGGAATAAACCTAACGAAGGAAGTGAAAGACCGGTTCTCTGAAAACTACAAGACACTCCTAAGAGAAATTAAAGAGGACACTAACAAATGGAAATGCATCCCATGCTCTTGACTAGGAAGAATAAATATTGTCAAAATGGCTATACTACCTAAAGCAATCTACAGATTCAATGCAATCCCTATGAAACTACCAATAGCTTTCTTCAATGAACTGGAACAAATAATTTTAAATTCATATGGAACCACAAAGGACCCCGAATAGCCAAATCATTCCTGAGAAGGAGGAATAAAACAGGGGGAATTACACTCCCTGACTTCAAGCTCTACTACAAAGCCACAGTAATCAAGACAATTTGGTATTGGCACAAAAACAGACCCACAGACCAGTGGAACAGAATAGAAAATCCAAACATTAACCCAAACATATACAGTCAATTAATATTTGATAAAGGAGCCTTGGATATACAATGGGAGATGACAGCCTCTTCAGCAGCTGGTGTTGGAAAAACTGGACAGCTACATGTAAGAGAATGAAACTGGACTACTGTCTACCCCCATACACAAAGGTAAACTCAAGGTGGATCAAAGACCTGAATGTAAGTCATGAAACCATAAAACTCTTAGAAAAAAACATAGGCAAAAATCTCATGGACATAAACATGAGCAACTTCTTCATGAACATATCTCCCCGGGCAAGGGAAACAAAAGCAAAAAAATGAACAAGTGGGACTATATCAAGCTGAAAAGCTTCTGTACAGCAAAGGACACCATCAGTAGAACAAAAAGACATCCTACAGTATGGGAGAATATATTCATAAAAAACGTATCTGATAAAGGGTTGACATCCAAAATATATAAAGAACTCATGCACCTTAACAAACAGAAAGCAAATAATCCAATTAAGAAATGGGCAGAGGACATGAATAGACACTTCTCCAAAGAAGAAATTCAGATGGCCAACAGGCACATGAAAAGATGCTCCACAGCGCTAATCATCAGAGAAATGCAGATTAAAACCACAATGAGATATCACCTCACACCAGTGAGGATGGCCAACATCCAAAACACAAACAACAACAAATGTTGGCGAGGATGTGGAGAAAAGGGAACCCTCCTACACTGCTGGTGGGACTGCAAATTAGTTCAACCATTGTGGAAAGCAGTATGGAGGTTCCTCAAAAAACTCAAAATAGAAATACCATTTGACCCAGGAATTCCACTCCTAGGAATTTACCCTAAGAATGCAGCAGCCCAATTTGAAAAGGACAGATGCACCCCTATGTTTATTGCAGCACTATTTACAATAGCCAAGAAATGGAAGCAACCTAAGTGTCCATCAGTAGATGAATGGATAAAGAAGATGTGGTACATATACACAATGGAATATTATTCAGCCATAAGAAGAAAACAAATCCTACCATTTGCAACAACATGGATGGAGCTAGAGGGTATTATGCTCAGTGAAATAAGCCAAGCCGAAAAAGACAAGTATCAAATGATTTCACTCATATGTGGAGTATAAGAACAAAGAAAAAAACTGAAGGAACAAAACAGCAGCAGACTCACAGAACCCAAGAACGGACTAATAGTTACCAAAGGGAAAGGGACTGGGGAAAATGGGCGGGAAGGGAGGGATAAGAGGGAAAAAGGGGCATTACGATTAGCAGATGTAATGTTGGGGGGGCACGGGGAGGGCAGTACAACTCAGAGAAGACAAGTAGTGATTCTATAGCATCTCACTACGCTGATGGACAGTGACTGTAATGGGGTTGGTGGGGGGGACCTGATGAAGGGGTAGTTTAATAATCGTAATATTGCACATGTAATTGTAAATTAATGATAATAAAATAAATTATATTAAAAAAAATAATAATAAATAAATAAATAAATACAGTGAAACAGTAAAAAAAAATAAAATAAAATAAATAAAAGTCTTAAAGAGACAAGGGCCCAACAGCGGAACAAAATCCTCCCAGTGCACGCAGCCCAGCAGGCTGGGAGTCCTGGGGAATTTGTGACCCCCAGGCCGGTGACCGGACAAAGGAGCTGCACCGAGGCCACCCACAGAGATCAGCAGCCTCACATTCATTCCCTCCTCGGTTGGCACCACAAAGAGTCCGGCAGAATGGAACAGAGGAGCACCAGTGCCGCCTACAGCATCCTCATAGAATCTGCTTCCAGCAGGCGTCTTTTTTTTCCTTTTCTTTTTCTTTTTTTTTCTTTTTAAAAGTCTTAAAGACCCCAGCTGACACACATAGCGCCTACCGGCAACCACTTCTATCGACATGAAAAGACAGAGGAATATGGTACAAACAAAGCTTAGCCAGACAAACCCAGAGAGCGACCCTGATGGGATGGACATGCACAATCTTTCTGAAAAAGAATTCAGAATAAAAGTCATAACCATACTGATGGATGTACAGAGAAATATGGAAGAACTAATGGAGGAAGTGAGGGAAGTGAGGAAGGACAATGCAGAAATGAGACAAGCAATCAACGGGCTTAGCAGCAGACTGCACGAGATGAAACGGACTGTTAATGTAATAGAAATCAGAACACAGAATACAGAGAAGCTGAGGTAGAGAGAGATAAAAGGATCTCTAGGAATGAAAGAATATTAAGAGAACTGTGTGACCCATCCAAACAGAACAATATTTGCATTATGGGAGTACCAGAGGAAGAAGAGAGAGAAAAAGGGATAGAAAGTGTCTTTGAAGAAATAATTGCTGAAAACTTCCTCAAGCTGGGAAAGGAAATAATCTCTCAGACCATGGAAACCTACAGATCTCCCAACACAATGGACCAAGGAAGACAACACCAACACACAAAATAATTAAGATGGCAAAGATCAAAGATAAAGACAGAGTATTAAAGGCAGCTAGAGAGAGAAAAAAGATGACCTACAAAGGAAAACACATCAGACTATCATCAGACTTCTTAACAGAAACCTTACAGGCTAGAAGAGAATGGCATGATATATTTAACATAATGAAACAGAAAGACCTTGAACCAAAAATACAGTATCCAGCACGATTATCATTTAAATTAAAGGGAGGGATTAAACAATTTCCAGACAAGTGAAAGCTGAGGGAATTTGCCTCCCATAAACCACCACTACAGGATATCTTAAAGGGACTGTTCTAGATGGAAGCACTCCGAAGCCTAAAAAGAGGTCACCAGAGAAAATAAAATCATAGCAAAGAAAGCAGATCATCCAAATACTAACTAAAGGCAAAGAATAAAACACCTAGTATATAAAGAATGGAGAAGGAAGAATAAGAAGGGAGAGAAATAAAGAAACATCAGACGGTGTTTACAATAACTTAAGAAAGTTAAGTTAGACTGTTAGATAGTAAAGAAGCTACCCTTGAACCTTTAGTAACCACGAATCTAAAGCCAGCAATGGCAATAAGTACATATCTATCAATAATCACCCTAAATGTAAATGGACTGAATGCACCCATCAAAAGACACAGAGTAATAGAACGGATAAAAAAGCAACACCTATCTATAGGCTGCTTACAAGTGACTCACCTCAAACCCAAAGATATACACAGACTAAAAGTGAAGGGATGGAAAAAGATATTTCATGCAAACAACAAGGAGAAAACAGCAGGTGTTGCAGTACTTGTATCAGACAAAAGAGACTTCAAAACGAAGAAAGCAGCAAGAGATAAAGAAGGACAGTACATTATGATAAAGGGGTCAGTCCAACAAGAAGATATAACCATTATAAATATATATGCACCTAACACAGGAGTGCCAGCATATGTGAAACAAATACTAACAGATTAAAGGAGGAAATAGACAGCAATGCATTCATTTTAGGAGACTTCAACACACCACTCACTCCAAAGGACAGATCAACCAGACAGAAAATAAGTAAAGACACAGACTGAATAACACACTAGAACAGATGGACCTAACAGACATCTACAGAACTCTACACCCAAAAGCAGCAGGATACACATTCTTCTCAAGTGCACATGGAACATTTTCCAGAATAGACCACATACTAGGCCACAAAAAGAACCTCAGTAAATTCAAAAATATTGAAATCCTACCAACCAACTTCTCAGATCACAAAGGTATAAAACTAGAGATAAATTTTTATAAAGAAAATAAAAAGGCTCACAAATACATGGAGACTTAACAACATTCTCCTAATTAATCAATGAGTTAATGACCAAATCAAAACAGAAATCAAAGAATATATGGAGACTAATGACAACAATAACACAAAGCCACAACTTCTGTGGGATGCAGCAAAGGCAGTTCTAAGCGGAAAATATATTGCATTCCAGGCCTATTTAAAGAAGGAAGAACATTCCCAAATGAATAGTCTAAAGACATAATTACTGAAATTGGAAAAAGAAGAACAAATGAGACCCAAAGTCACAAGAAGGACGGACATAATAAAGATCAGAGAAGAAATAAACAAAATTGAGAAGAATAAAACAATAGAAAAAATCAATGAAACCAAGAGCAGTTTCTTTGAAAAAATAAACAAAATATATAAACCCCTAGCCAGACTCATTAAGAGAAAAAGAGAATCTACACAGATAAACAGAATCACAAATGAGAAAGGAAAAATAACGACAGACCCCACAGAAATACAAAGAATTATAAGAGAATATTATGAGAATCTATATAAGAAGCTGGAAAACCTAGAAGAAATGGACAACTTCTTAGAAAAATACAACCTTCCAGGACTGACCAAACAAGAAACAAAAAAACTAAACAGACCAATCACCAGCAACGAAATTGAATCGGTAATGAAAAAACTACCCAAGAACAAAACCCCCGGACCTGATGGATTCACCTCTGAATTCTACCAGACATATACAGAAGAAATAACACCAATTCTCCTTAAAGTTTTTCAAAAAATAGAAGAGGAGGGAGTACTTCCAACTCATTCTATAAAGCCAGCATCACTCTAATACCAAAACCGGGCAAAGACCTCACCAAAAAAGAAAACTACAGACCAATATCCCTGATAAAAGTAGATGCAAAAATACTGAACAAAATATTAGCAAATCGAATTCAAAAATACATCAAGACCTCCGGGACGATGGCGGTGTGAGCAGGGTGGCAGAAATCTCCTCCCAACACTATATTTATCTACGAAAACACAGCAAATACATCTATTCCTAAAAGAGAGACCAGAATACACAGGAAAGCGCACAGCGTGCAGCTACACCCGAG